>JAWWES010000011.1:2496506-2518482 GCA_035583135.1 Lophotriccus pileatus | reverse complement strand
GCCTCCGGCCGCGGCCGCCGCCGCCGTGCCGCTGTCCGTGCGCATCCTCAGCCTGCTCGTCCTCGTCTTCTCCGCCGTGCTGGTGGCCGCCGGGCTCTTCGCCTTCGTGCTGCGGCGCCGCCGGAGGAAGCTGCCGTTCCGCGGCCCGCGGGCGGAGGCGGCGGACCTGGGCGCGGTGCCGCTGCGCTGCCCGCGGCTCTTCCCCGAGGGCGGCGGCGGCGGCGGCGGTGGCGGAGGGGGGGGCACCGGCGAGCGGTCCCCGGAGAAGGCGCCCCCGGCGGGCCACGTCTACGACTACATCCCGCACCCGGTGACCCAGATGTGCAACAACCCCATCTACAAGCCGCGGGAGGAGGAGGAGGCGGCGGGCGGCGGCGGCGGTGGAGGTGGAGGGGAGGCGGCTGAGCTGCTGCGGGGCGGCGGCGAGCGCGGCTTCGCCCACCCCGCCGCCCCCGCCGCCGCGCCGGAGCCCGGCAGCAGCTACCGCACCTTGCTGGAGAAGGAGCAGGAGTGGAGCCTGGCCGTGTCCAGCTCGCAGCTCAACACCATCGTGGCCGTGCACCCCCAGCACCCCGCGGGCGGAGGGCTGGCGGCGGGCGCGCTCGGGGCGGCGGCGGCGGGGGGAGCCCCGCGGGACCGCGACCGCCCGCCGCCCTGCGCCGTGGGCTTCGTGGACTGCCTGTACGGCACCGTGCCCAAGCTGAAGGAACTGCACGTCCACCCCCCCGGCATGCAATACCCGGACCTGCAGCAGGACGCCAGGCTCAAGGAGACGCTCCTCTTCGCGGCCGGCAAGGGCTTCCCGGACCACCAAACCCCCACAAGCGAATACCTCGAGTTAAGGGCCAAACTCCAAACCAAGCCGGATTACCTCGAAGTCCTGGAGAAGACCACGTACCGGTTCTGACCGCCGCCCCGCCGCCCGCCCGGCCCCGCCGCCCGCGGGCAGAGGATACAGCTGTGCGCTCTGCCCCGCCAGATGTGCGCGCTGCGGGGCAGGGCCCTTCTCAGATCAGTAATCGACGAAGTGCCTTCGCAGACTTTTGCCAGCAGATGTTAATCAATCATTATTTTTTATACTGAAACTGAGACTTTGACTGTGCCATGTCATAAAGGTATATTATTATTATTATATTATTATTATTATGGGGGATCGTTGTATTGATCCTGATTCAGTAAATTCTATGTGTGTGTCTCTCTCTCTTTTTTCTTTTTCCTTATCCTGTTTCTTTTATTTTCTTTATTCTTGTCCTTTTTTTTGTTTTGTTGGCTTTTTTTTTTTTTTTTTTTTTTTTTTTTTTTCCGTTGCGAGTAGACTTCCTTGATATTTTCCCTTGGAGGGGAGGGGGAGGGGAAGATGGCATTTTGTGGCTTGCTTTCTTCTTGCCCATCATGGCACAGATTCTGTACATTTATTTAAAAGAAAACAAAAATGCAAAGAAGCAAACGAGCGCAGTTTGCTGCATGCCTGGAAACTGCAAGAGGGAAGGGAGGGGAGGGTCTTGCTCGAATGTCTCACTCTTGTCTCTCTCCCTCCCTCGCACGCACACTCACCCTCACCCTCCCCGCACTCCACCCTCTCCCGCCGGCCCGGCCCCTCCGCGCAGGGCGGCAGCGGGGTCCGGGGGCCGCGGGGGGAATTCCGTGGGCTGGGGAGGGGGAAACCCTCCCTTCCCCGGAGCCGAGCAGCCCAAAGGATGTCACCACGTGGCGCACACACCTAGGGGATGCTCGGTGACACTTCATCATGACGCCATGGTTTTTTGGAGGACATCCGCACTTTCCTAATAAAAGCAACATGCAAATATACAGAAAAAGGGAAAAAAAAAAAAAAGAAGAAAAAAAAAAAAAGAAGCTACTGGGCACCTCTCACTAACAGCTTTGTAGGAAGCACTTTTAATGTTTTCTCTCATGCACACATACACGCACACACACACACAGACACAAAGGTACAACAATGTGCATATATTTATTCTGTAATTTCAAGTGAATATAAATTGTAAAGGTAATGTTTAATCATTGTACAGTGATGCGTCTGGTATAGCTTTCCTAATAAAACGTTTTGAAAAACAATGCATATATATATATATATATACAACCCTAAATATATATATATATATAGGAATACAAAGCTTGAACCTGAAACTTCAGCTTCCCCCACGGAGATTTCCTTCCCTCCCATAACCTTGAACGCTATTTTATTCATAACAGTTCGATGCACTGTGATGTTAACAGAGAAAAAAAAAAACCCTGTACAGCGTCTCTTGCCAAGATACCACCCGAGACTGTCACAAATCCGATTTGCGATCTGTATCCCTGCTGTGCTGTGCTGATAGTTAAAAATACCGGGGAAATTGGGAGCGCATCCCGCTGGAGCGCTGGCTCCCGGCCTGCTGGAGGCACCGAGGCTTCGCTGGGGTGTCCCCGGTGCTCGCAGCCGCAGTCCGTGCGGGGTGAGCAGTCAAAATGCGCAGGAGAGGGGAGGTGAACCAAACCGCAAAATTCCAGTTCGGAATGGGGTGATGCGATCTGGAAACGCATCTCTCCCCGCTCCCGCTGCAAGCGGAGCCAGACCAAAGACGGTCGGATTTCCCCCTCCCGGGGCAGGTCCCGGGTGGTATCTTGTCCCCGTCGGTGTGTTTCGTCCCCGTTGTCCCCCCCTCGTCCCCGCGGGTGCCGGGACGGGCGCGGTGCGCGGCCCCGCGCGGCCGCCAGGTGGCAGCGCCGCTCCAGCGCTGGGGCGGCCGCGGGAGCGCGCACGGACCCGCTCCCGGGGCCGCCTCCCGCATCCCCACCCCGCTCCCGACCCCTCTCCTGCCCCCCCTTCCCGCCCCGCTGAATGTACCCCCGGGCGCCTTATACCGGGGCGGGGCACAGCCCGCGCCGCCCTGAACTTCTTGAGATAGCGATTTTTATACAGAAATATCCAATCTGTCCATAGATATAATTTGTCTGAGCAGCGGTCAGGGTGATGTGCCCAGGTGTATGGAGGTTATTCCCCCGCTGAGCTCCAAAGGTGCTGCCCGGAGCGCTCCTGCCGCTGTCCCGAGGGGACCGGGATTTGTCACCTCCCCGCCCCAAGGTCACTCTCCCGACCATCCGCCCTCCTCCCTCTGGGGAACAGCTGGGTTTCACCCCGCACAATGCGTTTTAGCAGAGAAAAAACCCATAAATACTTGTTTTTCCCCCCAGTGTCGCTATTTACGGCTCCAGCCAGGATGCTCCTTGTAGGCTTTTTGGGTCCATCTGTCTTGGAGAGTCGTGGTAGTAGCTGTGGGAGTCTGGAGACAGAGGGACAGCTCCAAACGTCTGTAAACCCAGCATCACCTCCATTACATCAGTAAAAAATGTTACCCATTCCAATTTCTTCTGTTGAGTTGATACTGTGTTTTATCACTGCTGCCTTCAGCTCTAATCCCTTGGGGTTGGTTCATTTGTTTGCTTTGTTGTTTGTTTTATTGTTTGTTTTGTTTTTTTAATGGATAATAGAAGAGCATGCACGTGCTAAAAGTATATGAAACATGCAAGTGCAAAGGCCAGATCCTCCTCATCATAACTGTAATAATTACATCGATGAGCCTACACACAAGTAACACATGGAGCTGTATAAATCAGGTTAAAGTACAACCCCCAGTGAGACTGGTGCTGTAAACATTTGGCAATGTCACCAAACCCCCAAGTGTTCATACTTGTATCCAAATAGAGTAAAGCCGGTTGCAAATAATGTTTATATTTTAATTAAACTGCAGAAAGGCAAGAGAATTTCAACATAACTATAGGCAGTAATCTCGCCCGCGGACGGTGAGCAGATCTATTTATTCAGTGGAAAATAAATTTGTTCTATGAGAATGGAATTTTGTATTAAAAGAGATAATTTTTGGCTTATGTTGAGTTATTTTTCTTTCCTTGCGTAGGAAACTTCCTTTTTCCTTGTGCACTGAGATGACTTGGGGACGAATTGCTCTGGAAGTGTTGACAGTATTTGAGTGTGATGTCTAAAGGGTGTTTTGATGACTTTTATTTTGCTGTTTCATTGTGTCGAGCTGGGGCTGAGTGCTTCCCACTGCAGGGAACTAACGTGGATCCATCATCTCTGATCTGTGATAGGTGACTCTTTACATGCTTCAACCTGGGTTACACCTAATTATTAGCGAGTATTAATGCTAATTATATCATTATCAGCAGTATTCTTGGTAGCATTCATGATACTGGGAAGGAATCAAATAAAGTCAAAGTGATCTGCAGTTACATTAGAGCTGTTTGATGGGATACTATTTTAAATAAATATTTTTTTAGCTTATTTCACTGTTGTACAAGTACCTGGTGTTGGTTTGAGCAGTTCAGCCTGTGGGGGTGCTGGTAGCAAAGTTTTCAGCGTGTGTTTGGTCTGTTCACTCATTGACTATATTGAAATTCTTCCTACAGGTGGAAAAGAACAGCAAGGCCAGGTAAGTCCCGCTCAATAACAGCTGCACACAGGGAAATAGGAAGGATGGTGCTCAATTATTGGTGCTCTTTTGTATTTCCTGGATATTGCCATTGATGTCACTGTCACATTGTGCCCTGGGTTAAAAGATTTGCTTGGAAATTGCTTCATGGATCTGTTGAGTGTATCAACAGTGAGAGAAAGATGATCATTGTTATGGTATGAATAATAATTTGAATTTTGGGAAGCGATCCAATGCCTGTTGCAGGAAGATAGGACCTGAACTGCTCTGGTTAGATGAGTATTGAGAGAGAGAACCTCATTTGTTATGACATTCAGTGAATTTGAGTTAAGCTGTGGTAGCTCAAGATTTTTGTCAGAGACCTTTCCAGACAAACCCACTTTTGAGCGTGGCCGATTTGGTTTTAAGCTCGAAATGCGTGGTTTTGTTCAGCTGATTTTCTCTCTGTGAACTTTTCCAGCAGCAGGAGAGAAAGGTCTCCACAAAATGTCAGTCTGCAGTGCTCTACATTTCTGGAGAACTCAGGTGTGCCAGCAGCACTCCATGAGCTCTGTGCTGTTTCCACTTGGTTCAAGTACCTACTTCAGACGAATGAGACCTGATGATTCAGGTTTAGGTGGAACAGAAATGTTCCTATGAAAAAAAAAACAGTGTAGAATTTGGCTGTAAGTGTGGGAGTTCAGTGCTCAGCTACATCACTCAACCACAGGGTACGACTTCTGGCAGAGCTCCAGCCACTTAGGTGGGAACTTGTTCCAGGATTGCACTTCTTCCAAAGGCATTTGCTTTTACAATGTGGATTTATGTACACTTGGAGATCAGGCTGCTGTGCACGGCATATTCCTATTTTTTGAGTTTTGCAAGGCTTGATTCTAAATCTGTCTTCCTCATAGCTGGGTTTTGCAGTGAATTTATGTGTGGGTGGATTTATGAATGGGTTACCCAGCACAACACAGTTGTTCTCCATGGAAGAAATGTAAATCCACACAATATGGAGTTTCACGACAGCTTTTTGTACAAAAAATTGCTGTTTTTAAATACTGATGTGAGTGGAAATGCATCTCCTTTTTCCAATTCTTGCAATATTGCTGTTTTGATTGGGCAGGCATAGCTGTGCCCCAGTTTGAAACCTGTTTGAGCCAGTGGAAGAATTGGAATGTGCTTGGAGCAAACCCTTGAGTGGGTATGGACTAGAGGCCCAATTCTGCTCCCTTGGAGCCACTGTTGGAACACCACATTATGCTCAGTTTTAGTCAACAGACTTGAATGAAGAGCAAAAGCTGATCTCAGAAAATTACAACACATATTAAGTGGATTCAAGTATGTTGAGACAAGTGCTCCCTGTAACTGTTTCAGAATAAAATGAGTCATGGCACAGAGAAAATGGGTTTGTATCAATTTAGTAATTTTTCTGATTGACCTCACTCACAAATTAATGCTTTGATTTTAAAATAAGAACATTCGCATCAAATTAGTTTAGACTTAATGTTATTGGTAACCAACTAGCCAAGAAGATTATTAATGTAACAATGGAAAATTATTTGAAAACACTTTATTAGTATTATCTTTTTCTTTGAAAGCGAGAATATTAACTATTCCAACCCAGGCCATTTTATAAATCTATGATTAAGAGGCACTGCCAACTGTGTTTCATAGAATTATTCTTAAAATATCTTTTCCTTGATCCTTATCGTTCCCCAGTTGTAAAATTAGGTAATTCTCATTTTTGTTAAGGTTGTTTGGGGCAGTTTGGGGTGTTCCTGAGGAAAGCATTTGCTTTGCTACACACGGGGTTCCCCCTGGAGGTGAAATCTTTGATCACTGGGAACGCTCCCCTGTGGTGGCATTTTCTGTTAAATTGGTCGACGTTGTGTTTTTCAGAACAGTGTCAGATGGATCATTTTTGAGGGGAAAATGACAGGAAAAGGCTCAAAGGAGCAGAGCCCCTGGCATTGCTGTAGGAATGCTCTGTCCCACATTCACGCTGGGCAGTCCCTGCAGGGTGGATGTTGCATCAACCATTATGTTTTTCAATGTTAAGGATGTTCATCTCAAGTGGGGGGGTTATTTTTAGGCATCATGAAGATGTACATGATACACTCAGCTGTTGGGTGCTTTAAAAAGAATAGATACAAATAGAGGGCATAGCACAACATAAAATATGAATAGCTCACTCATGTCAGGCACTGAATCTTTAATGTCCATTTACTTTTTCTAACGTCTTTATTTCTCCACCAGAATTTTCCAAATCTCTCAGAGATGTCCTGTATATTCTATGAGTCCTGAAGAGATATTTTAGGTTAGCCAAGGGTTGAATCTCTCAGTGTCTGGGAATTCAAGCAAATGCCACTGGCTGTGGAGGAGTATCCTGCCCATGGGCACGTGGCACAGCAATCTGTCACCCTTGTTGTAGCGTGGTGCCAGGCAGGGAGGTTCTCTGTAGCCATGAGGTATTCCAGGAGGGCTTGAACTATTCCAAACAGGAGCTCCTGAATTGTGATAAATCACTACTAGAGTGGAAAAGACCTGAGATGTGCTGCTGATGGCACTGCCATCCCTGCTGCTGGTGGTGGCACCATTGCCAAGGGGGGACTCCTGTCACAGTAACCCTAAAAAAAAAAACAACCAAGCAGCCAAAAAAAGCAGAAGAAAGGTTTGGGAGTCTTTATCCTGCAGGGACCATCTCATCTGAAGATAATGACTTCCTCCAGATGTTACAGTGGCATTAATATACTGTTATAGGATTTTTATGGGTGGGTTTTCTTGCTTTCCTCAGCTTTACTTTGCTTTTCCAGAGACAGTACCTGGTTTACGTGCTAAAGAACTGCAGGAATGTGCTTGTTGATATTTTTTCCGACCAAAATTGTTTAAAACTAAGTCTGTCACAGCAGACTGCCCTAAACTGAGATGAGTTTTCTAGAAAGCTACAAAAACCTTTGGTTTTGTACTCTCCAAGTTATTATATGTGTGTGTGTATATATATATATATATATATATATATATATATATAATGTCTTTTATCTGGATAACCCTTTAACCAAAGTCTGTCACTGAGCTTTGGAGGGTTTGGTTTTGCAAATCAAAGTTAATTAATGTGGGGTTTTTGTTGGTTTTTTTTTTCTTTTTTTGTTGTTCTGTGATTGTTTGCCTTGATTTTATTCTGACTATGACTGGAGAGAGGGAAACATTGCAAAGTGTAAAATTTTTACCAAACTATACATCTTAATAGGACTTTTAAATTTAATTCTTTTTATTTTCTTTGGAGAATGAAGGAGTTATGCTGAAAAGAGTACAGGCATTGCCACTCAGCTTAGAGCTGAAATGTGTTCACTCTGCCGTGTCCTTAGAGTGCCCAGGACAGTCTGACTCAAAGGGAGGTGTAAGAAATTCCCACTAGTGTGATTCCAGGGTTGGATTTGTCCAGCTAATCTGCTCCACCCTGAGAAATCCAGTCCCTGGGGTGCTGCACCACTGGAGGGACTGGTCCAGTGTGCACAGGGAGCACTTAGAAAAATCATGTTGTAGCATTTTGGTGAAAAATGAGCTTTTAAAAACTGGGCTTTTAAAATTTTGTCTCTGTTTTCTTTAGAAAACTCATCCAGAGTTTCTCTGGTGTTGTTAAACTGCCCTGCAAGGGCACGTCTGATCAGCTGTCCTCAAAGCACTGCTGAAATAAATGTGCAGCTAATGCATCCTTCTTAATTAGAGAGCAATTTCTTGTGGCATCACTTCTGTTATGTTTTCTTGCAGTGACCCAAAACCCCTGGCTGCTTTGGAAAGTGGATAGTATTGGCAAGCAAAGAAATATGGCAAGTAAAGCTATTTTTTAGATCCAGTTTATGTCAGTGTTTTCCTCAAAGAAAGGGCGAGTCACAGATATGTGCTCCTTGTTCTGCAGCCCTGAGGAGGAGTAAAGGCACTGGTTAAGGCAAAGAGCCCTCGTTTAATCCGTGGTTAATTCTCCTCTTTGGTTTTAAACCAATAAAGTAAGAACTGTGGATGTATCTAATTTATATCTATAAATATAAATATAAAGATACGTATATTCTTCCTGTGAGCATTGAGGGGCTGTGACACCACAGCCTGGAATGCTGATGGCAGGAATGACAATGGCATTGCTGGGAGGTGGGTTGAGCTGTGACAAGTGGGAACTGTGCCGAGGCTGACAGTGCCAACGGCACCTCAAAGCCAAGGGCCTCTCGCTGGGGTGGAGACAGTCGATAACAGCAGGAAAACCCCACTGAAAACTCTTCAGAGCAGGTGAACAAATGCCTCATAAAAACCCTATTTTTCCTGCCTTTGGCCCAAGTTCTCAACCAGCCTCCAGGTCTTGGGCGCTCTCAGCTTTGACCCCTCTGCATGCTCAGACACTCCTTTGGCTGACGACAAGTCCTGACCCCTCTGCTGGCACGTTGCCTGGAGTGGGGACCAACTGAAAATGTGGTTCTCTCTGTTGGGTTTTCCCGTAGAGTGGTGTATTGCACCTCAAGACTTCCCCCCGTACCGACTGGATTGCCCGCCTGGCGCTCGGCTCCGTAACAGCCTCCCGCGGTCGGCCCTGGGGGCGACACGGGCCCTGTGCTCTGCCAGCCCCTCCAAGCCAACCAAAGCCTGTTAAAGCCTTCAGAGCACAAACCCCTGGGCAGATGGATCCCAAACAGCTACACTTCAGGGACAAAGCGGAGATGCTCCTAAAATTAGCCGCTGACAGCTCGGAGAAGGAGTAACTGCCTCCCGTGTCGTTACTTCTACTGGAACAGGGACTTGGGTGTTGTGGGAATGCTGACACGGGGTTTGTACAGTATATACACATATACTGTGTGTGTATCTAAGTGTGTATCCGTGAACATGCTGTTTAAGTGCAGAATTGGATGGCTGGAAAGTTCTGGGGGGTTCAGGAGCATGGCTTGCTTTGGACTGTTACTCAAATATGGGCATTTTGGTAACGAAGCTAAAAATAGCCACTTTACGACCTACATTCCCAATGTAGGTCAGTGGAGGCACTTCTCAGACATATTAGCATTTTGGACACTTAATCTTAGCAGCATATTGCATCTCCTAGAATAGGTTAGTAGAGGCAAGGCAGGAGGAATTGCTGAATCTTGAGTCGTTCCGAAAGGTTGCCAAGTTTCTCGAGAACCAGAGCGGCAGAATAATGAGGATTATATTTAATTTGGGATGGAGAGGCAACCATGGGGTGTTCAGCAGAGGCAGCTGGGATCATCCTGGCTCTGTGGGGGAGGGAGAATTTATAACTCTAACTAGCTAAAAAGCAAGCTGTGTGTGCATTTGTGTGTATATATATATTTATATATATGTATATACAAATCTGTGTATGTGTATATAACACCGCGTGTATATATGTACGTATGTATATGCCTAAAATGTATAATATGTGTATCTATAGATATGTATACATTTCTATGAATTTATATTTCTCTATATAAATAGTCATGCAACTGTGGGAACTCACAGTTCAACGGTGTGTCCTTTTTCTTTAAAACACAACAAAAAGCTGCTTCCATTAATACCATATTGGCACAAGTGTCTTAAGTTTCCTTTTCTCTTTAGAAAGGAGTGGTGCTTGTGGCTGAGCACAAGCCTGGAAGGGTTTGACTCTTCCAGAGGACTCAGAGTAAATCATTATCTGCTCCACAGCTGTTCTACATTTGTGACACAAAGTGGTGGCCAAAATGACTCAGGGCTGGTTTTATAGGCAAACAAAGTGGGTTGTTGACTGTTTGGAAGCCTCTGTTATGCTCATGGAGTTTTGATGGTGAAATGTCTGCACTGGTAATTATTCTGGTTGCTGTTAATGCCCAGCTAATGCTAATGGCTTGAACAGAGGAAAAAAGAAGAATTTTCTCCTCTAAAGTAAGTTATCTGAAGTCTGATTACGTTGACTCAGTGATGTATGGATTTCCATTTAGGGGCAGGATGTTGGGCTGTAAATCAAGAATCTTAGCTCAGTGAACATCTAGTTTGGGATGTCTTTTGTGTTATAATTGATTTTAAATCATTTCAATTTATCATCAGAACAAGCTATACCTTAATTCATGGTAAGCTCAAAGGATCTCTCAGCTGGAAACCCATTCATGTCAGGGTGAATTTTGCACTTGTCTTCGGTGGGGTTGAATCAGGTCAGAGAGTTTCATTCAGTGCTGGCATAAAAACAGTCTTGTAGCTGTGCAACTATTAATTCAAATTGTAATTTTGTAATAAAAGCAGCCTAAAAATGACCTACTAGTTACGTATTCTATGGCTATAGCACCTTTCTATCGACGTGATGTGTTGGCATCGGGTTTGATTTTGTGTTGCTGGTCGTTACCCTGAGTTTTGCCCCGACAGGAGCTGGAGGAGGCTCAGCCCCTGGAATAACACACCATAATTCTGCAGTCGAAGGGAAAAGCTGCAAAGTAATGATCTCTGTCAGCATTCCTTAAGCTGTCTGCCCGGAATGGTGGCTGATTGCTGAATTGCCACATGTGTTGTGCTGGGATAAATGTAGGTCACGGTACCGTGGATTTGTCAGGAGGATTTTTGGCTCCCACGCGGCAAAGCCCGTTCCCGGCTCCCTCTGCTCAACGAGCTCAGGGGTTGTTGCTGCTGCACAAAAATGCCCCTGTGCCTCCACCAGTGACCAGGCCAGGGCTGTCGTGGTCATCAGGGCAGCGTGGATCTGTCACTCTGCTAGTCTGCCACTGTTTGCAAACTGTAATGTGATTAGGAACAAAAAGAGGGAGAATGGATTATTCCTTTCCGAGCCCTCTGCTTCCTTCAAGGCAGAAGAGCAAACAAACACCAAATACCAGCGAAATCAAAACAAATACCCAGTGGCTCGAAACGTATGACATTGAGGGAAATATTTCTTCTAAGCTTCTAGATTATGCTTTGCCTTATTATTTCGTCTGGAGGAAATAAGCACCTTACAGGAAAGTGCTTCCCAATCTCTTTTGCATAAATGTTACGGTGAAACTCCCTGTGATATATAGCTGCCTGTTCAAGAAAATAGGTCATTTCCATACAAATGTCATATTTCTATGCAGAAAATATGCTGAATTCATATGTATCTTCTAGCTAAAGCAATCCTTTTGCTGGTTTTGTGATTTCAGCATATTTGCCTGAGTGAAGGCGATCAGAAGAGGAGCAGAAAAAATGATTATTTTTTAATTAACTCATGCAGGCCTAATGTCAGGCTAAGCACTTGAATGCAGTGTCTCTGAGGCACACACAGGAATATCACCCTCAGATGGCTAATTTCTCCTTTTAGCAAGAAGCACCAGGATTTGAGCAGAGTGAATCACAAAGCTCAGAGAGCTACTGCTTTGCTGAGCAGCGTCCGGAGACTCTGGGAAATAAGTCTGTCTGATGTCACTTCTTCAAGAAGATGCCTGGATGTCTGTGTCCTCAGGGGAGCAGCCATCCACACAGGAAACCCGCAAACTGAAGCCAGCAAAGGAGTGATGAGGTTTGCAACTCTCCTTCTGCTCTGTGGCAATCTCTTCCTCGCAAGATGAATTTAATCTTGGGTGAACCTGGGCTTGCACTGCTGGTCTAAAGAAACAATAAACCAACCCTGCCTTCTGTGAAGTTGAATTGTGCTGTGGCTCTTTGTGGTGAAGTGGATTTTAGGATCAGATGTGCAAACCAAGCTGATGCTACAGATAGACAGCCAAAGAAATGAGATGATCTACAGCCCTGTAGGTGCCTAAGGTTCCACTTGGCGTGTGTGTTTGCAGCTGCACTGCCCTCAGCACAGCAGTCACCCCCTCTGATGAGGTGACTCAAAGAGGTTTGGTACCTGCTGGTGTTCCTCTGGAAGTCTTTCTAAGCAGCCACTAGTATTTCTTTAGGTAAGTTTCAAAACTAAGATGATTCAGCCCAGTTTCTCAGCTCCTATGAGTTGGCACCAGCCCAGCACACAGTTCTTGGGCTGCACCGTCACCCTTCCCACCCAGGTGGTGGTTTTCTATCCCCTGGGAATGCAGAGCTGAAATCATTGCTGTATGATGACCTCTGGTGCCACCAGTATCTCCTGGCCCAGGGCTGGGCTGTTCATTTACAAGGACAAGGGTTTTTCAGGCTCCTGTTCAAGTCCTGCACGAGCTTCTACACCCACCTAAAACCTGCTCCTGTCCTTGTGTGCTGAAAAGAAATCCCTGAGGAAATCTCCCTGTACCAAATCCTGCTTAAACCAAAGAGAGGTATTTTCTCCATAAGAATAATGATAATGCTTTATATAATGCATTTTATTAACAAATAAGCAGGCACTGACCACCAAGGTCTTGTTTGGAGTATGAGAGAGACACCCACAAATTTTTCCTCTGAAAAGTCTGTTATTTCCTTCCTCTTCCCTCTGTAAATCATGTTGGTACAGACTCATCCTACTTTAATCAGGGGCAATTTGTTCCCCAGGTAGAATACGGGAGAGGAAAGTGATCTTAAGAGGTTTGTGTCTTAAGGGGAGCAAAACATTCCCAGGGAGAGGTCTCTGCCACCCACTAATCCTACCTGGAGCTTTGGGTGGTTGTGTTGGATCTGAACATTTAAATATTTAAAATTAATTACAATTTAACTGGAATTAAGCTCTTCTGCTCCCAATTTCCCATCTCCATGGAGAAGACAGTGAGAGTTTCTTATCTCATAAAAAAATTATGAGTATAATGTGTTATTAAATGTCCAGACACTCCATTTAATGGAACTTTGCATATATACAAAAGAAGGGGAAAATTATGTTGCTGCTATTTCTTTGTGTGGGAGGGGATTTTAGGATGAAGTAAAAAATAAACAATCCAGAAGTTAAATTATTCATATAAAAATAATTATTAACCTACCAAAATACTGTGCTATGGTAATAAATCGCTGACAAATCTGGATATTTATGTGGCAGTGTTAGGATTAAGGTCTGCACAGTTTGGTAATGATTTAATTGCTGAAGATTTTTCATCTTCAAAAATTTTCTGTTGAAAAAGTTGGAAAATTGGAAACCAAAATCCTCAGCCTGATTTTTTTAATGATTTTTTGGTAGCTGAAAAAGATGAGACTCCTTGAATGTTACTTCAAACAAAAACCTTTTCAAAATTGTTTTCATCTTAAGAAAAAACTCCTTTTTGAAGCTTAGAGAAGCTTTCTGAAAATAATACTAATTTAGAAGAAAATATTTTTTGTCAAGTCTTTATTTTTATAGAAATAGAGCAATTTTTTTCCTTTTTATCAGAAAAAGTATCTTAACTTTTATGTGTTTTGATTTGTGTCAATTTTTGTCTGTAGGGGAAGAAAAGAATCTTTAATCTTGCTGCTACTATGGGAAAAAAACCCACTTAGGCACATGAAGGTTTTGTTTTCTCCACTCAAAAAATTTTGTCTACCTGTATCAGGTTTTCTTCTGAAAGAACTTACATGTTCTCTCACTTCAGTAATTGACTATTTAAAGGAAAAAATAAAGAATTTATCCCTGGAAGTGTCCAAGGCCAGGTTGGACGGGGCTTGGAGCAACCTGGGCTAGTGGAAGGTGTCCCTGCCCATGGCAGGGCATGGAACTGGATGGGCTTTAAGGTTCTTTCTAACACAAGCCACTCTGGGATTCTCTGATATTAAGAACTAATAAAGGAATGAAGTACTGAAGGGAAGAACAACTCAAGTATTGGTGGCAAAGGGCCTAAAATTAAAAAACTGGCCTTCCATTGCCAAGAATGTGGGTGTAGCCAACAGGGGCTCGTGAATGAATAATCCTTTTGAATCAATATCAAACTATTTACTCACTTTTAAATTATATCATTACAAGTGCAAGCTCTGACTGAGTTCATAATCTTTGTTGCTGCTACCTTGTCATTACCAAAAGTGATAGTTCTGGGCAGATGGAAGGGTGGGAATAGGAGGACTTGGAGAAAATAGCAGCTACTTTTCTTTTCCGGTGATACATGGCACAAAAACTGAAAGTTCTGCTTTGTGTATCCAATTTGACAAAGTAACAGTAAAACTGAATGATTATTGATGAAAAGAACAGGGAAAAAGTCCAAATGTGTGTCTTTAGCTGGCCCTGTAGCATCCAGCTGTGTTTGGGGCAGCTCCTTGACTGCTGGGACTGGTGAACACCAGCAGTAAGTTGTTTTTTCTGAAGTTAGACTCTTTAACACATCCTTTTTTTTTATCATCCACAAGGAAATGTCACCACAACATCAGGAGAACGGTCTCAATGACTTAATTTATATTTTTTTAGCTTTTGTGCCTCAACTATAAGTCCTGAAAAAAAACATAATGGTCCTTGAAGGGGGGCACACAAACAGGTTTTCATCTGTTTATTTGTGCGTGAAACAAAATGTGCACAGGGGCACTGAGAGTCTGTGTTTCATGGGACAGGTATGACAGGATAATATTCATGGATAAAGGAGCCCTTCTGGCAATGTCACAGGCTTAGGGTGCTGAAATTAGCCCTGCAAAGACAAAGGCTGTGCTGTGCACACCTGCAGCTGTGGGTAAACGAGAGAAGAAGGAGCATTGTTAGGCTGTTAAAGCTTTGGATTTCTGTCTCACCTTCATTAATGGCTGATTTTCAGTCCCTATAATTAATGTGCTTGCAGTGGGTGGCTCTCTTTACATTCGCCTGTTTCTTTTCACAGCTTAATCAGGGCACAGGAAAAACTTCAAATTAGGATTCTCTGCGACGGGTTTTCCAAGTTTGCTGGTGCCGTGGTGAGCTGGGTGGAGAGAGCCCAACCAGGGGAAGGCACTGGAAATTCATAGATGCTTGATCCTGAAGCCTTCCAGGTGAAAAGCTGTTTGTGTTTTGGGCTGGTTTCCAACTCTGAACTGTGCAGCACCTTGTAACAATTAAAGAAACCCGTAATATTCAGGAAGTCTCAAACTGTTCACTCTGCTCAGCTCTGAGCTGTGAGGACCATCCCAGCAAGTTTTGTGCCTCTCAAACTGGTTCACAGAATCATTAAGGTTGGAAAAGTCCTCCAGGATCATTGGGTCCAACCTTTGACTGATGGAACCTCTGTGGGAAGGTTGGCACTGGGGAGGGTCTGGCAATACCTGAGACATACAATAACCAGCAGCACTTGAGAGGTCACATACAGGTATTTTCACATTCTGCTGACCTTTTAAACACATCTTGTGTGGCATGAGAGACAAACAGGGCACTGGCACAGCTCTGTGTACAGGAGGTTCCCAGTGGACCTCAGGAAATATCATAAAATCATAAAATAGAGTCATAGAATGGTTTGAGTTGGAAGAGATCTTAAAGACCCTCTTTTTCCACCCCCCTGCCATGGGCAGGGACACCTTCCACTAGCCCAGGTTGCTCCAATCTGCCCTTGGACACTTCCAGGGCTGGGGCAGCCACAGCTTCTCTGGGCAACCTGTGCCAGAGTCTCCTCACCCTCCCAGGGAAGGATTTCTTCTGTATAATCAGAAAGTGCAAGATCAGCCCCTGAATTTCCATAGGTTCAGGTGAGTGTGATTTAAAGCAGAATTTACCTACAATAATTTTCCGAAATTAAATAGCATTTGATCTCTGGTTTGAGAGTGAAAGTTGATCCCTGTGATTTCTACAGCTCAGAAACCCAGCGAGACTCTTGGCTGTGCTATTTTCCCTATGGAGAAAATTTCACCCTGCTGTGGTTGGTATCCCACAGACTTCCATACACAAGTGCACCCTAACAGTAAATCTGCATCTTGCTTAGTGCCCCTGGTTGGGTTTAGTGAGGCAATGAGGGAATGCAGAGATCAGCCCCTGAACCTGGTGAAAAATTGCCCTGGATGGAGACATTGTGCTCACATTTAGCAGTGGATGAGATACATCCACATTTACAGTGGATCAATTGGCTTGGATTACCTGGAGCTGCTCCTGAGTAGCTTTAATGGAGTGAAGACCAGATATTATTTTATCTAGACAGAGCTCTTAGAATTTATTGTAACAGAAGCACCAAAACAAATTCACTGTAGTGTTTTACCTTAAGTGCTGCCTTAGCAACAACGAGGGGGAGGGATTCTGCCAAGAACCTGCAAACCCTGGTGCCCAGCCCTTGCTGTAGCTCCTTCCCTCGCTGCCAGCAGTCTCAGCATCCTCAGCAGAAGCAACCTCAGCCCACTGTCGTGTTTATTGTGGCACTACATATTTCACATTAAGTGTTATTTACTGTAACCCTGCCCGTGAACGAGGAGCGGCGTTACTGGGAGCCGTCCTTCGCCTTCCTGATGTCAAACCCAGATGCAGATCACATTTACGACTCAAAACACATGCCATGGAGATTCATAAATTATACAAGGAACAGCACAAAGTAATGAGGGACGTGTCATCTTCAGTTTCTCACTGCAGAGGCAGCAGTGTGGCGTGGAAGATTTATTTACTATTCCAGCCCCTGGCTCGCTTGCAGTCAATCGCTCTTCGCTTTCAGGCCGCAAAAATAGGACTGAAGGTGCTTTGCAAGAAGGGAAACAACGGCACAGCAGAGCAGCTTGGCCAGGCTGGGGTGGGTTGCTTGAATTTTGGAGCGCTAACACTTGTTTTAAGCACAAATCAGTGCATGGAAAGCATAATGGGAAAGCTGGGAGTTAGTCACATTTTTTCTGAAGGGGACACGCTGGTCTGCAAGAGCCAGTGACAGAAATACTGTGGGACCAGAAATGGGGAGCAGGGAGGAGTAACCCAAGCAGGGACTGTTGACACTGAGGCCATGGTGGCTCTTCAGAAACGCAGGGAAACGTCCACCAACAAAGATGGTGAAGAAAAGTATGTGGGTTTCTGTTCAAATCAGTGTGCTGCCAGCTGGAGGGAGAAACTAAACAGGGGAGAATGGTTTGGATCTAATTGTTTAACCTCTTTTACTGTGCCTGCAATGAAAAATCCCTGATCTCCAACCTAAAATGAAATCAAGGTGAAAATTCCCTCCCACTTCAGGTGCAATTTGCCTTTGGGCCACTGTCCCTGCATTTTTAGCTTTCCCACCTTGTTGCGCCCTGTGGGATAGATATGGTGTGTCCTTCAGGAGCCAGAGGGCAGGGCCCAGCCACCTGCAGTGCCAAGGCAGGGGGACAGGGCTGGCAGGGATCAGCAGCACTGCACACAGGGATGTGCACCATGGCCTGGAGGTGCTGCCACAAAGGATCTGCTTTGTCCCGGTGTCGTGGGAGCCGCGCGTTCGTCTTGACCGGAGCAAACAAATCACATCCCTCGCAGTCAAGGCAGATCCATGTCTGCAGGGAATCCTGATAAAACTGCATTCAACATGCATGTTTGGAGGCTAAACTTAGTCCTCAGTTCCTGGGGATGTCAGCTAGCATCATCAGTATACACTGAATGAAATTATGCTGGAAGGGATTATGGATAATGTAGGTTATTTTGAATATTTTCCGAGCAAATCTGAACTGAAAAATTGCAGAATCGTCCCTAACAAGTGGAATAAAAAATGTAAAGCATTGCTTGTTTTTATGTTTATTTAAGAAACAATAACCACTTGATGGGAGAGGGTTACAAGCAGAATGTAATTCTTCCCATTGCTTTTCCAGGGCATGGCTCCTCACGTGATTTTGTGTGGGCACATCCCTGTGGACACCCAGAGCCCAGCAAAGCCGTGACTGCTGCAGAGCAATTCAGAGCAACACGATGCAGGAAGGAGCCTTTCAGTGAAATAAGTTTCTTTACAGCCACTAAAGCGGTTTGCAACACTCAGAAAAAGCACTGAAATGATTTCCTGGTGGACTCGCTTGCCGTTTTATCACGTCGTGCCAGATTGTGCACGTTACTGATGGAAAGCAAAAGGCTCACAGAAGTTATGGAGGCAAAAAAAAATACTCAGAATTCCGAGCTGCCTTTTAAAAGCTTGCAGTCCTAAAAGGCAGGTTTCAGTTGGTTTTGTCCCTTTTGTAACAGTATTTAGTATTATTGGGTAGAATTTCCCAGCTGCAGGGTCGGAAAAATCTCAGTAGAGGACGTGGCTTTGTGTGGGATCAGAAATTCCAGTGAGGGAATGATAAGGACCGATGCTGCATCAATCATGAAGGTTATATTTTAGAACAGAGAATATGCTGTCAGTCAAGGGATGTATCCAACAGAAAAATGCATAATCATACACAAAATAGGGAAGAAAAAATAAGACTTTAGTTCAGGAAAAATTCCCACATTTGTTAATTCTTTTATCTGAGTTTAAGTAATAGTTTGAGGAACTTGAAATTCCAGAATATTAATGCTTTCAAGAAAATAATATTAATGTAAAATCTGTGGAGCCCTTTTCTACTGTTTGGATGCTCAATAACTGTGTACAAGTTGTTGGCTGCCCCAGGTTTGTGCATTATTAATAAAAGTAGTAGCTCTGCATCTTCCTAGTTCTAATTATTTCTCTAAATATCTCCAGGAAACAGAAGCATAAACTAGCAAGCATTTAAAAATCCTGGGTAAGCATCTTCTGGAGAATATGCCTATAAAATGAGTCATGCTTGTGTTTACAGTTTTAAATTGGTTTTCAAATCATAAAAATAAGCACAAGATTACAAAATGGCCAAATCAAGGCCATTACAGTGAGGTCACAGTTCTGAGTCAGGATTTGCTCCACGAGAATCTTTGCCAGTTTATTGCTGGATAACTCTTGTTTAGTGATGGACTTTTGAAACTAAACTGGAAAACTACGTAAAGACTAGGCGGTATTTTGGGAAAAGGAACCATGCACAAACCTTAGACCATTTCAGCAGCAGTTTTTAATCAAATAACAAGTTAGTCAGCTCTCAAATTCACTCACTTTATATGTGAACAGTGTAAAAAAGCACCTTGTAATTTCATTTATGTATACATGGCCATTATCCTATATAAAACACACATATTGCAATGATTTTTCAGATGTCCTCAGGACTTCATAACGTCTCTGGGTCTTGAGTTCTCTTCTCCAGAAAGATCAAAATCTGTTAAAAATATCCTCTGGTTCATGGTAACCACAGAGAGACAAAATCTGCTCATTGGCTTCTGATAAGATCTGTCAGTGTTTCATGAACTCCCTGACCAGGGATTTTGTCTAACTAAAAAAAAAACCTACATAGGACTGATTATGTCCTCTATTATTGCCTTCAGGACCACACTGTGGGCCCTCAATTTTCCTGAAGGAGAATTCCTTATGTAGTTTCATAAGTAGTTAAATAATTAACTGTTAAATGTCATAACAAGAAAGTAAAACCGACTTATTTTCTTTTTTAAGACGGATCAATTTTTCAATTCCTGGAACGTTTCTCTGCACTGGGTCACATCTTTTACAACATAACTGTGATACAGTCAGTAGGAAGTCGATAACAGTTATTCCATTTTCATTTACAGAGATGTAGCTGAAACCCCACCATAACGAGCTGAATCACTTTGATGTTAATTTTCAGAAAATGTGACTTTGATGCAGAGCACTGAACTGTCAGGAGAAAATTCCCAATGCACCGGCTTGGATAATAAACAGGCATTTTTTAACATCACCACATTTACAACCTTGTGTTGTTGCTTAATGTTTTTCCTCAGAAATAAACGTATGTTCAAGTGTAAGCCTGAAATAGAGATGAGTTAGGAGGAAATCTAACCCCCCACTTGAAAATCAGATGGAGGAAACACCCCAAAAGCTCCCCTTTTCATGCAAGATAAACGTGCCTGGAACATGACAGCAAGAAAACCCTCAGATTTTTAATTAAAAGGTGGTTTTAACACGAACTCAGAACTTGACAGGGCTCTAGCCTTGAAATTGGGCATGTGGGTTTCAGTGCACTCGCTGGAAGTATCTTGGGTTTAATTATATGTTTAAAAAGCATATTCTGTATTTAAGTACCAACAGTCATTTGCTTGAGAACCCTCTGAATTTTGTGTAAGTGCCACACAAGCACAAAAGTGAATGTAAATGAGACTTTAAAGCACAAACATCGAATATTTCAGTCAGGAAAGCACTCCAGTTGTGGAGAATTTGTGCAAGTGCAGATGGATTGAGACAGGGGTCTCTGTGAGGCTTTTTCAGCTGCTGTGACAGCTTTTTGGGTCCACAGAACCACACAAAGAAGCACCGAGCCCAAAATTTCCACGGGTCCCAGGTCACAGCTTCAAACTGAAGAAGAGTCTGGACAGGGAACTGTAAAATGTCAAGACAGGCATTGAAAGTCTCCAAAAATGGAATCTCCAGTGTCTCAGTCAGGGCTGGCTGTGTAGGGAGGACACAGAGCTGAGTTTGAACAACAACTGACTGATTTTCCAAGGCTCAAGTTGCAAACATTTCAGTATATTTCTTCTTTTTCCTTTTGGATCAGAGGATGAAATATAGATTATTTTTTTTTTTAAGATAAAGCAAGAACTTAATCCTTTTTGATCTGAAACTATTTCTTTTTTAACTAATATAAGACCCAGCTCTTTGCACTTCATCAATTATTTTATTATTTCTGGCAGGGGCCAACATCCCTAATAGATATCCAGGAGTTGTGGTAATTAAAGAAGTCGATCTCCAGCACTGTTCTCTACTAAACCACATATTATTTTCTGAGCAGTACGAGAACATACCTGAAAAATGGAACCAGCTCATCATTTAGAGCAAGAGCTGACCAAGCAGGGACTTATTAAATCAACAGAAATAACTCTCAGACCCGAGGCAATAGACTGTGCTTATCTGTTTGCATCTGCTGTTTTTGCCTTATTTTCAAATGCTTAAAAAGCTAACTGAGGAGCAGACTTGGTGTTCCTCCAAGCCTCTGAGCAAAGCTTAGTTACTCATCCTGCTCCCAACAGCAGCTCCTCCAGGGGCAGAGCCGGGATCTGGTTGCAAACCACGCACAGAGGCAGCAGGGTGAGAAACTCCTCCTGCTCCAGGAATTGCTGGGATGCCCTGAGAGCTTCTGGTAGAGCCAGAAGATGTAGGTCCTGTGACAACAACCGTCCTTGAGGAGGTTCTGTCATACTCCACATCAACCATTCCTCACCAAGGAGCAGAGACCCAGTTTAAAGACACTGACCAGCAGAAAGGCAGGGACAGATCTCCAGGATAACAGTCCCATCCCACCCTACACGGATGACCAGGACTGTTTAGGTCACACCATGCAAACTTCAAGAGAAAGGTGAAATAATAATTTCAAGATTATTCTTTTTTTTTTTTTCTTTTCGTTATTTGTGCTTTAGACCAGTCTGAGCCCTCCTGCTGCTGCATGTCTTTCAGATCAACCTGCAACAAAGATCTGGGACTGTGAACTCCAAACTGTCCACTTGCTGCTTCCAGGGAAGAATGATGGGAGAAAACACTTGAAGTTCATTTCACTTATTGACAGGGATAACCTAAACAAAGCATCTGGGGCCACACAGTGCTGGATTTAGCTGGATAAAAAAGCAAACCCCACAAAGAGATTAGCACTGCACAAGCTGAAACTATCAAGGAATCATAGAATGGTTGGAAGGGGCACAAATATCATCTCATCCCACCCCCTGCCATGGGCAGGGGCACCTTCCACCAGCCCAGGTTGCTCCAACCTGACCTTGGACACTCCCAGGGCTGGGGCAGCCACAGCTTCTCTGGGCAACCTGTGCCAGG
>JAWWES010000011.1:2447754-2487636 GCA_035583135.1 Lophotriccus pileatus | reverse complement strand
CCTTAGTGCTTGGTGTCTCTTTGCAAGTCCAGAGGGTTGGAAAGGAGGGATGATAAATTCTGTGCACTGGAATGTGTCACACCTTGGGGACACTTTGCATTAAACATTCTTTTTAGTATTTACCCTGGGGTTCTATCCACTTTTCTCTTTGTAGTTCCCCTCTTGGTTCATCCCTACTGATTTTAGTATTGTTCCTTAATTGAAGACTAAATAGATGAAGGTGCTTAAATAATTTCTTGAGCTGACATTTTGATAGTGCCACTCCTTCTAAAGATCTCTGCATGGATTTCCCTCCACGTGGTTTGTGCCTGACCAGGAAATCTCCCCAGTCAAACTCTCCTAGAGACAGATTAAATAAGTGTGTAACTATTGCTGTTTGAGATCTCACTGCTGTGGAGCACCTTCCAAATATGAACAGAACTGCTGAGTTGTTCAAACTTCCACATTTTCTGACAAGAGGGAGAGCCTCCAACCTCTGTTTTTTAATGAGATCTTCCCACCCATCCTTTGAAATTCAGCATTCTGTCAGCTCTTACTTCTTCCTCTCCTTTACTAGAAAGCATTACAGAAGAAATTACAGAAGTTTTGTAGAGAACCAAAACAAATTAATTGTAAATGGAAAAGACTAAGGAAGTTGACTTTTGAACAGAAAAAAATTAGTTTAAACCCAGCTCATTCCTGAGTTCACCCCTTTTCCATTGAGCTTTACCTCATTGTAATTGCAATAATCACCCAGGTGCTGATATTGATTTGACAATACCTCCATTCTTTGCCTCAGACAGAAAAGCTTAAATTGTGTAATAAAGAGGCCATCACTGTATTGCTTCAACCTGGAACAAATACAGATACCAGAAAACCATTATACTTTAAATCAGGTGCACTCAATTTTTTTCTAGCAAAAGGGGACCAAAAATTCCTTATATCCATGAGTCACCATTGTCTGACAGTACCCAACTGCCCTTTGCCTTATTATTATTCCCCCATTTTAATGTCATTACATAACCCCCCTTCATCAAATTTTCAAGACATTTATATCTGTCTCACACATTTCTGTGCCACAATATTATTTTCCCTTTCTTATTTATCACCTCTGTAGCTTTACCTGAACACTTGTGACCCAACTTATTTTTTGATGAGCCTGAGATATTTTCCTGTGGGTGAATAATAATTTTTCTATCAATATTATCACACCAGGGTTTTTGGGAGCTCTTTAGTTATTGTTTTGCCTTTGGGATTGTGCTGCTGGACTCCTGCCACCGGCCCCACTCCTTCCAAATCAGACAGAGAAATATTTTACTAAACAAGGTGCTTATTTTATACTAATTTAGGTCCAACAGTCTGTAACATATGTCCCTCCATCACTACTTTTATCATCTTTCATGTTCCTTCACAATAAATTGGGACTGTTATGTGAAGTTTTATACTGCTATAGTAACAATTTCATCTGCTTTAATTTCCCAATTTATTGATTGGTTTTAGTATTATTTTTGGTTAATTATATGTCTCTGAAAGTGTATTATCAACTGAAACAAAATTCTTTATTCAGCTCTAGTACTATTTGGAGACAGCCCAAGGTCATTCTGGTACTCAAGTTATTCCTTCCCTGGAGCAAAGTTTTTCGGGGAGTGAGTGATGCATTGGTAAATTTAAAGAGTTAGTAAAAGATTCCTTCTTTGTCCATCCTTCCTTAATAATGCAGTTCAGTATTAACTGTAAGGGTAAATACTTGCCAAGGCTCTGCAGAGCTTTTTTTTTTTTTTTTTGTAATTTAGGAATTTAAGAAGTATTTTGATCTGAGTAGTTTTCTACCCCAGGTTGAGTCACCAAATTAGTTTCCTCCATATTTCATTAAATAATGGCAGGAGTTTCAAATCAAGGCTTTTGCAGTGGTGTTTAAAGGAGGGGAGATGGGTTGAGGGAGCATCTTAGCAGGGAAATAAATTGGCCACAAGTGCTGGGAGTTTGTCCTGTGGGGAGTGTAAACTCACCTGAAGGACAAGGTTAAAAAGTGGTGTTGGGCCTGGGGGTGACAGTGACACTGAAGAACCTCAAATGAGCTTCAAAACACGCAAGTCTTCTGGCTAATGAGTGATGGAATCTGTGAGGATTTGGGAGCAATGCCTGTGTCAAACAGAAGCGTCTGAGGGCTTTATTTAACAGTTTAGGATTTGAACCCTTCATCAATACAAACACCACCCCTGGGTGCAAGTTTAGAGGTCGCTGTGTAGTTGTGATTACCTGGAGGTGCCTGTGGTAATGGAGGTCACATCCCTTTGAACTTTGAGGTTTCCCAGCTCTGGAATGATAGAAGAGCTGATCAGTTCTTCCTGCAGGACTGACCCTTACCCAGACCAGCCCTCCTGGTGAGTGGTTACTAAATTATCCCGTAGAAATGGAGGTGTAAGGTTGTTGTTATTCATACTTTTCAGTTATTATTACAAATATCTGACTATTAAATATTCACCATTTCTTAAAAAAAAAAAGCTCCTGAGCCTTTAATCCTTTTGTTTTCTTCCAACAGCCATCTATTATTTTTACTGGAAAGAAATGCAAAGTTGAATAATACCCTGCAATATAATGTCTAAATAGGCAAAAAGCTGGCAAGGAATCCGTGTATAATCCTGGTGCCTTTGCTTTGTTTCCTGCTCAGTAGCAGCAAGAAGCACAGGAGTGGCTGGAGGACCATCTGCAGCAAGGACAGGGAAAGTCATGGAAAAAGGCACCAGACAAGCTCTGACAACAAATGCAAAGGGTCAAAACACTGATTTCATTAAGCAGCCACTTTCAGAATTATCGTTTCCTCCCTCCAAAAGCTGGGACACAATCTGTCATTGCAGCTCTTGCTCAATAAAAATATGACAAAAAAAAATGAAATGGTGGATAATGAAGTTAGGATTTAATAAGATGTATTTTGAGTGTTGTTTAGTAACTGGAGGTTTTTATTGCTTTTAGGTTATTGTCAGTGTTGCAGCTCTGTAATTTCACCTTAAAATAATTGGTAGCTTTTTAGAAGCATCATTACTATAATTATTAATGTAGAGGGTAACCTTATTTAAAAATAATAACTAAAATTTCTGGTCTTTCTCGTTGTAAAAAATATGCTTCTGTAACTCAGAAATTTAGAGATCTCTTTTTTTTTTTTTCTGTTTTTACTTAAATAGCAGCAGAAAATGCATCAAACACTGGTCTAGATCTGCCTGATGGATGAGTCAAGAATCTCTGGAGCTGGCAGACTTTTGGGCTCCCTGGTGGTCTGTGCATATGTGCCTTCAAACTGGCACAAATAGGTAGTTGTAGAAGTATTTATTTTATGTTGGTGAGCATTTTGACAGCCTAAATACAGACTGGGGTGATTCAGGCTTTTAAACCCAAGCATCTCAGTTACCTATAGCTGAATTATTAGAAGGTATGTGCTTTAGCTGAGCACATCATGTGTGAATTTATCCATTTCTAGAAGGCAAAAAAATTAATAACATGCCTTAGGAGGTTTAAGATAGTTTTTCCCCTTTTTATGAAAAGGAGGAGGGTTGTCTTTTTAAAGAGGTTTAAAACCTGAAATATGCTTTTTTTCTTTCCTGAAACAAGTTCTTCAGCTTTTCACCAATTAGGTTTCATGTGGGGCAATACCCATTTTTTTATTCACAGCAATAAAATTGAACTTGAAGGTTAACCTTGACATGTCCATGCTCAGAAAACGTCTCTGATGTCTCTAAATCCGCTGGTAGAAGTGACAATTCCATTCTGCTGGGGCATTTTGTGCAGGAAGGAGCAGGAAAAGAAAGTCACATAAAGCTGAGGAAGCTGAGAGAAGATTTGAGAGTAAAACCTGTCAGCAACTCCCTGCAAAAAGGCTCCAAAACAAGCACCCACAGCAGGCTTGGTGTGAAAAGTCAGCAAACTGTGAATTCAGGTATTTGAGGAGGAGAAGGATGTTAATTAATGAATTAAACTTCTCTCTGGTTTTTTTTTGTTTGGTTTTTCTTCAGCTTTGTTCTAAGTGGTGTTTCTATCAAATTTCGACTCAAGAATGGCTTTCTCTGCTCTTCATTTTGCCCAAAGCACAAATTTTTATTATTTTTTTTTATCCTGAAATGGATAGTGTCAGCCACAAATGACAGGTTCAAGTCACTTGCTTGCAGAGCACTTTGCATTTTGGAATATCCCCGACGCTCTCTCGTCGCAGCTTAAACAACTCAAAAAGCAGGAAGGAGATTTTGATCAAATGCCTGTATCAACCACATTTTGATATCTCCACATACTGATGGATGAATGGCCAAAGAAAAAGCGTGGGGGTTTTTTCATGCAAACTTGGGATTTTTCTCAGCTGAGAAGGTAGATAATAAATACTGGCAATGCCTAAGACTTGGCTGTACTAAGACCTCCCATTTGCTATCTCGGAGAGCAGCAGTTATTAATTTTCAGGCATAATCAAGTGATTTATATTCATGATTATGGTTCAAACCATCATGACACTTGTTCTTTCTACATCAGAGGCCTCCTCGCTTTCAGCTTCTGGTGTTCAGCAGTCATTAAAATAAGAATGAGAGGGTTTGGGGTTTTTTTAGAAGTATTTTTTAACATTTTTTCCTCTGATTTCAGGTCTTACCCACTGAACCATCACAAACACCTGAGCAACGTGTACTGCATTGGCTGCACTAAGACTTTGAACTGTATTTCAGGGATTCACAGCAAGTATTTTCCTCATTTGCACTAAGAACTGCAAAATTTCCTGCTTTTATAGATCATATATTCCATTGGAATTCTTGGCTTTGTAATCACGGTCGTAATTAGTACTGATCTCCAACTCAACCTGATAAAAAGTCATAAATAACACTGGGATTCAATTTTAAAGTCTGTTTATTACCTCTGCCATACTTCATGTCATTTGAATGGAGGCAAAAGTCCATCACTTAGAAAAGTGTTTACAAACAAAAAGATCATTTCTATACAATGTCTAATTGCATTTCTTTTAGAAGAGCTACACAAACTTTGAAAATGAACTTCAAATATGTTCTGCTTCTCCACTGCAATGAAATTACTCTGACATTATTTCTGTGTGTGGTTGGTAAACAAAATCAAAATATTTTGGCTGTCACTTGCTATAAAATGAAATCTAATTCCGTCTGAGGCAAAGCTCAGAGCATCTGATCCTGAATTGTGGGGTGTTCGGGGAAAAATGACACAACACTGGATGAATCCAAATTCATTCTCTCCAGAGCCTCTGTTTGCAAAGCACTTGTGAGGCTTCTCAGTTCTTTGTCTTGCTCAGTTTGTTGTCTGGAGGAGATTCCAGGACTCTGAAAACTGCTCAGCTTCGTGACTGAAAAAAACCCTGCCCAGAGCTGCCCTGGAGAGCTCCCAGTTTGCTGAACTGGGATCTCAGAGTGGTTTCAGCCATGAGAACATGGCATGTGGGGAGTGTGTTCCCACCAGATCTGTGGTTGATGTCCTTCCATAATGTAATAATAATGTTGTTCCTGGCTGAATTGATAATCCACAAGCAGATTGTTACAGGAATTAAAGGCCGCAACTTAGCTAAGTTACATTAAATATTTGATACCTAAAAAGCAACAAACGTCATGAAACTGTAGAAAAATTCTAAGCTCCTTCTTGTTCCTAACATGGTCCTTTAGCTGAAAAGCCAATTATATTAGCACAGCTGACTGAATGAACACGACCAGGGAGCTGGCTCTGACCAGCTAACAAGTTTGTCAAGTTGTACGTGATTTAATTAAAAAGGGACCTGTTACAAGAGAGGAGATAAATGTCTCTTTTCAAATTACTGCATTTTAGCAGTGCCCAATTTCCTGCCTTGTTTTCCTATGCTATTCTCTCCAGTCTAGCCTATACTCCTGGGCTTCCAGCAATCCTCCTTGCCAGCTGTCAGGAATGAATCAGCTCTTAATTCCTGGAAGCCAGAGGAGGACACAGTGGAGTCTTGGTTTAATAGAGCTCTTGCTTGTCTTTGTGGCCTCTCAGTGTCCCTGCCTGAAAAGCCTTCCCTATTCCTCCTCCTTGGAGTTCAATATCCCACCTTTTGCCCCGAAAGCCCTGTTGGTGACGTCCTTTGTAGCCTGATGAAAATAACCTCAGGAGGGAATCCTGCTGGTGGAAACCCCCTTGTGAGACCTTTTTGTTTCCCACTTTTATGCTCTCAAGAGGCCCAGGGAACATTCACCAGGTGCTGGATAACAGAAGTTTGTGGCACCACGAATTCAGGAAAGCACTTAAGCAACTTGTTTTATTGATGGCAGGGAGGTTGCAGGCAGGGTTAAATGAAACCCGTGGACGGGTGCTGGGCCGGGCCGAGCACTTTCCTGGAACTCTGAAATGAAATACATCCCTTGGAAAACAGATTTACGTCAAACAATCCCCTCAGGCCTCCCTCACCATTACCATCTTCTCATAATCCACATGGAGCCATTATTTTTGTCTCAATATACACTCATAGAGCAGCATATTTAGCCCTGTTGAGCCACGTTCCCAGAGTTTGCTGGACACATGGGGACATTGGTGTTGTTACAATAAAAAGGAGAGGGTGGGGTGGCTCAATACCAGGCAGCATTTCAAAAGCATTGATCTGTGCAGAGATGGATGGCTGCAGGAGAGCCCCAGTGCTCTTTGTGTGCCATTGATTTCCTTTCTTCTGAAGTGCTGACTGAGGAAAAGGGGGACCGTCCCCTCTGCGCTCCCGGAGGAAACATCTCATTCCTGCACTTCCCACTCAGAGGAGAGGCTGGGGAAGAGGAACAAATCTGCAAACAGTTCAACAAAAAATACCAGTGGCACTTCTCAGCCATTTCTTTATTGTTGAAAAATAACTTGTAAACACTTAATAGCGTGAAGTGAAAGCTTTCCTTCGGAAAACGAAGATTTAACGTTAAGGTCATATATACCTGCCGTGAGAAAAACACAAAACCCAGTTAAGTGTGAAGGTTATTAAGGTTGTGATTGAAGCCTCTTCCCTACAAACTCTTTTCCATGTTAATCTTCCATCTTTTTCTTCTGCTCTTGACATTTACTGTTTGTATCCCATGAAATCTGCTTACATTATTATTAAAATTAATATTTTAAAATTCGTTCAGATTTTAATGCTCGTAAATTCAGTTCTCTCCTGCAACTGCTGAAATAGCTCTCTTCCTGATTTGGGAATGTTTAATGACTTCTTGTGGTGCTTAAAGCAGATATGAGAGACAAATCACTTGAAGGTTCTGTGGAGGTTCCGTAACAAAGATGTGGAAAAAGGAGACAATAGAAACCAGTAGTTATGCGTTTTATGGCTGATTTTTCTCTCATTGCAGAATCTGATGCTTTATATTGAACCAAAATATTATTAATTAACCAGCCATTCCTGCAATAATCTCAGTGACTGCTCAGTCCAAAGTGTGTGCAATCTGCCTGTAATTGTGTTGCACCTGCCATTGGCTGAGGGGTTTGCAAACAGGGCAGAGAACTGATAACACAGATCATAAAACTTCAGTTTTCAGGTTGAGCTTTACAGCCAAGAGCAGCAGATGAAGGAACCAGAGAGGCTTTAAGGTATGTCACTCCTTTTGTTGCTTCTGAGGTTCTGGAGAGCTTTGCCTCACCTGCTGAGTGCACATCAGGCAACGGGATTTGTGGTTATAAATTATAAAGCCTTATTTCCCAAGTGTTGGGTCTCGGGGGAAAGACCATGAGAAGGAAAGAACTGAAATGCAGTGATTCAGTTGGGGGGGGAAAGGCCTGGATGACAAGAACTTTGAACAAGATCCTGGTTTTCAGAAGAATGATCCCTAGTTTTTTAGGGCTGCTGGTTGATGTCATGTGGGGTGACACAGCAAAAGAGGCTTTTGAGATGAGGATACTTGTAGGGTGACGGGTTAAACTTTGAAGGAATGGCAGACAGGAGAGTAAAATGACTTAAGCTATATCACACACAAAAAGTTTCTTCTAAAGTACCTTTCCCTGCTTCGGGTCATCACTAAAACATGTAGGAGTGTTCTGCTGTGCCAGCACAATGCATGTGTATTCCCACACTTCCTTGATTTAACTAAAAAGAGCCAATTTCTCTGTATTTAAGGCTGTTTTATGAGGTTAAATGTTCTCAACCAAATGTTAAAAGTAGGAAAAGCTGCCAATGGATATTGATCTGGATGCTGGAGATTAGTTTTAATTAGTTTTATTGCTGGTGCACAGTTCAGTGTTAATGGAACTGGGGTGTTCTTGGACTGGGGCTGAGCAACTAGTTCCACTCTGCCCAACAAAAAAAGCCTCCAAATTCTGGGAAATTCTGGGAAAACTGCAAGTTTTGCAGCAGTTTAAGGCACTGACTCCATCAACACACTCTCCCACATTTGTGATTTCTGTAGCAATCACAGTACCATGGGCTTGTACACGTGATCTGTTCTTCCACTGTGTAAATAATTTACCCTGTTACCTCTGTCTTGCCTTTTCCATGTGTCATGGACCCACTATCAGAGTTTATTGGAGGCTTTGTCAAGTACATTTTTAATAACTCAACTTCCTCCTTTGTAAAATAAGCTGTGTTTGTGCTAAAGCAGGAAAAAAAGCTTTAAAAAATAATAAAAAAAAAAGCGGGGAAGAAGACTTTCTTTGTTTTCACTTTCAGGAATTTTAGTAAGAGGTAGGAAACTCCATAGTTAATCTCAGGGGAAAATTGCTCTCTGCGTGTAAAGTGGTTTTCAGGGAGCAAAATACATTTCTCAGTGACTGGCCACTGGTGTAATAAAACCATAATCTGTGCTGTGCGAATTGTCCTGACTTGGAGATTTACTGGAGTGTTTTATTTAAGCCTCAGGATTAGATTACACGTTTTAAAACCTGAATCGCTTCAAAACTTTGCAAGTTTAATGAATTAGTAATGCAGTTTGTAGGGTTTTCAGAGCTGTTGCTTGTGTTTTCCTTTCCCCAACGGTGTTTCTCTGGGTGTAGATGGGCAAGAGGAAATTCAGCGGGCTGGAGTTGAGCCTGATCGTCCTCTTCTGCATAGTAACAGTCATTCTGTGTGTCCTCATTGGGCTTTTGGCAACAGGACAGTCTGGAGTCAAGGAGCCAGGTAAGGACTTCCCATGGATGCTGTAGGGCCAGAGCAAAACCCCTGAGAGGGAGCTGCCTGCCTCAGTGACACTGTGCTGTGCTTGTCATTATCCAAAGGTGGATCATGGTCGGTCCTTCCAGTGGATAATTTGAGTAAAATTAGCAGTTATGAATGTAATAAATAGCATGACTCGGAATTTATAGTCGTGGAGAATGTTTTACCTCTGCCTCCCGTGGCTGGACTTGCTTTGTGAGCCTGGAACTTGTATCATTTCAAAATTTTTGAGTGTGAAATAAGATAACTGTGAAAAAAACAGAACAGGGATCAGGGAGATACATTATAACCCTAAAACCCGCCAGTATTTCTTGCTAATGTATTGGTGTATTAGAACCCTCCTGTGTTACAGGGCTGTGATTTAGAGCACCTGCTTTGCTCACAGGTCCATTTTGTGTGAGTAATTCCATTTACACACAGGGACTGGAGCAAAAAGCTTGGAGGTGAAAATGGCAGAAAAAATAAAAAATAATTGCCTATCCAAAGCAAGCACTTCTGTGCTTTAATAAAACTGCCCTTACAGGCCAATATCTGCATATTTTTTGCCTGTTTATGTCACGAGTAGGAGTTTCCCTGGGCAAAAAGTACAAGGGCAGATATTGCAGATAATGCAAACAGGCAAGTCTGGGGATGTGTGTGCATGTCAGCCCCAGGCCACATTTCCACACCTCATGGTCCTCATTCCAGGCACGAACAGTGCTCTCAAGTATGTAAAGTAACATTCAGTGCACCCTTTTGTCAGCTAAAGCTTCCCAGAGGTCACCTTAAATTCAGTCTGACAAACCTGAAATCTAATGGAGCATCTTAATGGAGCTTTAAGGTGTTTTTACCTGGTGCTCTAATTCAAGCTCCCATGGAAAACAGTGGTTCAGCAGAAGGAGCACCATGAGAGCAGCACAGGGACATTTAGGAAAGAGAAAATTCCCTCTCATTTTAATTTGGCACCTATTTTCACAAGAAGCAATGCATGTAAACCCACAGAAAAATGGGATTAATGCACACCTTAAGAAATAAAAGTATCAATATTATCAATATTAACTCTGTGTTCCAAAACTTTAGAGTGAACTTGTCCCGTCTGAAATAGTTGCGTGCAATTTTTCAAAGGTAAAAATCAATCGCATAAGCAATAATTTTTACTCATTCTAATCTATTTTAGAGGTTCAAGATGGAGCCAGGAGGAGAAGTTAGTGAGTTAAGAGGTATTCAAGTTATTCCTGCAGTTTTGGGATGCTGGTAAATAACCCATTGCTTTGTTTCCCAAACAGATTTTTACCCCCAATGTCCGGACATAAAAACGGAGCAGAGGATTGACTGCATACCGGATCAACTGGCAACAGAGGTCTGAAAATAGTCTAGAAAATACTACAAAATAGATTTTCTCCCATAAAACCTCATGCTTATTTACAAAAATATTCTCCCCATCAGTTTGGGGTTGGGATGGGTGGAAACAAAATTAGCCAGACATCAAGCTGTTAAAAAAATCACTCTTTATTTTAAAAGCTTTGCCTGAACAGCTTCTTTTTGTGTGATGGTCAAAAACTAGCATTTGTAATAGTTCAGAAATAGCAGGTGAAGGTGGGCTTTGCTCAAATGTGCAAGACTTGTGAAATGTCAGACACGTGGTCACAGTTTCTTTCCAGGAGCACTTTGGATCTTGGCATCTTCCTCTCTTGGTTGGATCTCCCTTATCAGGGAGTGCAGAGTATGGAAATGATATTTTGGCTTAAAACCTCCTAAATTAAAATTCCAAGTGAAAAGTGTCATCTCAGGCTGGATGAGGCTTGGAGCAACCTGGTCTAGTGGAAGATTTCCCTGCCCACGAGATGAGTTTTAAGGTCCCTTCCGACCCAAACCATTCCATGATTCTATGATGACTTTTACTTTTCAGTGCTCTCCCATTCAGAACCTTTCTGAAATAGTTAGTCTTGAAAGAGTATTATAATTATAATAATTATTATTTTTCATCTTTATTATGGATGTTCTCATCTTCTGATGAAGATGGGAACATCTTCTCATCTTCTGGTAGATGTCTGGAATCTTCTTTTGGTTGGGGGCAGGGGCAGCTTAGGAGAAAAAAACAACAAACAGTGTGATGCGGGATATTTCTGTCAATCACAGAGGCATAAAAAATTATTAACCAGCTGTCTCAATCTCAGAAGAAATTCCCAGTTTAATTCCAGATATGACAGTTGTAAAGCTCCTGTCATGCCATGGGTTTTGTTATGATCTATAGTTCAATAAAGTCCTGTGGGGGGCAGGTTAGGAAAGGTTCAAACCACAGCCTGTTCCTCTGCTCTTGCTGTTCCCTCCCTGCCCCAGGAACATGCACAGCACTGTGGAAGTCATGCAGATCACTTTAATCTTTAATTACTACCTTTGAACCAGTCACCCCACATTAAGTGCTGCACTCATCACATACAGGGAGGGAAACAGCGTCACTCTGGTTGCAACTGTAAGAGAGAATAAAAAATAATCAAATTACAAATCCCAGCAGAAACCTAGGGCCAGGTGCACACTGGAGCACTGCAGGTACCTGCTCCAGAATTAGAGGTAAAATAAATGATTCCTGAACCCGTTCCTTAGTGAAGAAAGACCAGGCAGCAGGTTTCATGGATAATTTCAGGGAGAAATGTCACCTTTAACCCACACCCTGAGGAAAGCTCTCAGGTTTCCCTGGCAGAGCTGTAAAACTACAGGTACCTGCTTAGAATAACATCCCTCTTCTGTAATGTTTTTACAATAAACAGCAGCTGAGAAAACTATGATTTGCTCGTATAGAAGGTTATTGGCTGCCTTGATTCCCTTGTTCACAGAAGATGTTCAAGGTGAAACCGGAAAATGAGTGGGATTGCAGAGGATAGAAACAAATAGAAGCAAAAATGAGAGAACAGAAGGAAAATAGAAAAGGAAGAAAGGGAGAAATTAATTTGTTAGCTGATCACAGGGTTGGTGAAAGCAAGCAGATATTTATTAGCTATTCAGTGCTGTGGAAAATTTTCATGAAGCTTGATTAGACACGCAGAACACACCAGTAAAATATTAATTCTAGTGAGCAGAGCTTGGGTATTGTTGGGTTTTTTTGGTTTCTGTTTTTGTTCTCCCAAAATATCCTGCTGGTAAAGGTCTGTTTGGGTGCACATAAATCACAGACAAGCTCTTCTTTTAATCCTTGGTTCTCAGTTCATGCTGTACCTCAGCATAAACTGCTTCCTCGTATCCAGGATTATTCCTAATTAAGCTTTGACTTTGGCTTTATTGGGTGTTGGTATCTCTTGTGCTGGTTTTATAGCTCAGAGGCTGGGATCACATCTTTATTTATACTCAATGATAGCTTTTATAACAACCTCCCCAGTGTCTTTGGTGAACTCTGCTCCTTTCCCTGTGCCAGGCGTAGCCAATCTTGAACTTTTTCTGCATTTACCTCCACGTGCACAAAGCTCAATAAGCCACAGAAACACAGAGCTACAGCTTACAGATTTAGGATAAAATCTGGCTGGAAAAATATCACTGGGCTGCAAAGTAACTGCTGAAAGCAGTCAAGAAATATTCATGAGAAGTAACTGGGGAAAAAGGAAAGGATGCTCAGGAAGTTGGGAACGTGGATGCTTGAACTACCAGGCTTTGGGAAAATCTGTTGTTCCAGTTATTCTGCATTGCATGGGATAGTCACTGGTCCAGGAAGGGATAAGGGGATGGAGGTACAACTCTGTTCTTAGGTACTTAGGATATTCCCTTATATATGAATTAATTCCCCTATTTATGAATTAAAGGTCTGACCTGATCTCAGAGGTCTTTCCCAGCCTAGTTGACTCTGTGATTCTGTGTGAAGGAAATGAAATAAATGAACTAAGAGGGCAAAGCTGTGATCTCTGCATTCTTAGAGGGCACTGGTGCTTCTCCTTAACTCTGCAGCAGTTTGTAAAATGGGCAGCAGGGAGTTCTCATGGTGGGGTCTGGGAAGGAGGAAAGCGAGCGTGGCTTTGTCCCAGCCTTGCAAAGTGCATCGATTTGTGAATCAGTGTGGGGTGAAATGAGTCACTACATCTCTCCTCCAACCGTGTTTTTTACCTGAAATCTAAGGAAAATGAGCGCAAACATGTTTTCTGATGTGATGGATCCATGACAAACACTCATCTCTTTGGTGAATCTGTGTTTGTCTTGGGTGGTTTTGAAGCGATTTTTGTGCTCTGAGCAATCAAAAAAACCAAAAGCGCTGAGACTTCCCAAGTCAGTGGCTCTGTGAGCTCCCTCTGTGCTTCCTTCAACACTTTCCTGAATTCTGGGCTGGAAGTGCCTTATCTCTGCTCTGTTCAGTGGCTGAGAAAATGATTTGACCTGCACTGACCAGGCTGGGCTCCCTAACCCCAAAACAAGTGTCAGCAAGGCAACCAGCAATGAAGATTTTGGACCATGTCCACCTTTTCAAACTGTAGAATATTTTAAATAAGCATGGCAAAAACACCAAAAACATTTGAGCACAATCAGATGAAGGCAGAAACAGCTTCTGTTGGTGGACAGGTGGAAGGTCTCAAGGCTGTTCATGCTGGATTTGGATACCTGAGATCACTTTGCCCTTTGCCCTCAGTGAATCTTGTATTACTACTTTATTTTACCACTGCCCTTTGCTCTAAGTAATGAATGGGGAGCTTAAGGTGAGAAAATGGGTGGAAATTTAGTGATGTATCACCCAAATCTTATCTTCAACCATAAAATTCATGCACACAGCACGTGAACAAGTTCATTTCTAAGAGCAAAGGAAATAGACTGCTGAACGGTAGTGTAAACCTTGGTGTCACTACACTGAGGTAGAGCCTTGAAACAATAGGTTTATTTGGGTTTTTTGATAATAAAAAAGTTGATTTATCTCAATTTGAAGTTCTGTAGAAGCCACCTGAACCTTTCTGATACTGAAAAATTACATTTAAATGTACATATTCCATGTTCAATTATGGATATATAGATGCTGAATCAGAAGTTTACCAGATGTTAAGCCAAATATAAATTTTTCCCCCTCTCCAGTATGTGGCTTTTGGTCGGACTGCACTGCATCTGTCACAGCTCAAATGTTTCAATGATTATTTTTAAATGCTCAATGATTATTTTTAAATGTTCATTTTGCCTGTGGATCTTGTGGGTTTAAGAAAGGACACATGTCTGATAAGCAAGTTTACTCTGAATCCAGAAAGAATCCCACTTAGTGTGTTCTGTGCCACTGAGTTCCCTCAACAGAGTTTCAAAGGAGCTGATTTGATTGCAGACATTATTAAGATTTCCAGTGTTTGGGGTAAAATGTGCTTTTTTAACGGGTCTGGGATGGATTTATTTGTGTAACACCAGCTCATTTGTGCCCCTCCTGTCCTTGTCTCAGAGGACCTGCTCCCTCCGTGGCTGCTGCTGGAGGCCCCAGAGCGACGCCAGCGTGCCCTGGTGTTTCTTCTCTCCAAAACACGGGTACAAAGTGCAGGGGTCACAAAAATCCACCAAGGCAGGTGAGCTGCGGGCTGGGCTCCCCTTCCCCTGCCTGTGCTGATGTCCAGAGCAACACAGTAACTTCTGCTCTCCTCCCAAGGGTTTGAGGCTACGTTAAAGAGGCTGCCGTCACCTTCCCTCTTTGGGAACGACATCCACACCGTTCTGCTCACGGGGGAGTACCAGACACCAAACCGCTTCCGATTCAAGGTTAGTCCTTTTTCTCTGCAAGGCGTGAGGCTGGAGGGCTGGATGGATCCCTCTGAGGCAGCCTCATGATTCCCACTGAAATCCCTGGCTCCTTTCTCCGTCCTCTCTGCTCAGTGCCTCAGGTTTAGCACGGTGGGATTTCTGCATGAAAAATTTAGAGACCTGTGGGAAGCTCGGTTTTTATATTATCTACCATTTGTCCTCATCACAGGAAAAATTTGGGGTTAAACATATTTTACTTGTTTTATTTATTTATGGCTATACCTCTCAATCGTTTGGACGGACAATATTAGCTTTCCCGATGATTCCTGTTTTCTGTGGAAAGCTCAACACTCCATGCCATGAATGTGGGTTCTGGGCTTGAGCAGCTTCTTCTGTTGGAGACTCCATCTTATGGTGGGTTCCTGCTGTGATCCAGGGAGACAGAATCAAGTACTATGAGGAAAATGGTCAAAAATTAGTAATTAAATTTGGAAGTGAATAACAATGAAAGCAGAGACTGGGATAAGGGTGGAATTGCCCCGAGTCAGAACTATCTGTTTATACTGAAAAATATTTGAATTGGGGATTAGTTTATAAAGGCCCAACACTTCTGTTTAAATATGTGCAGATCACAGATCCTAAAACACAGAGGTTTGAAGTCCCTCATGAGCATGTGAAGCCCTTCACCGGATCCGCAGCCTCCAACCTGAAGTACAAAGTGACGCTGAAGCAGAACCCCTTTGGCCTCGTGGTGACCAGAGCGCGCAATGGCAAAGTGCTGTGAGTAGCTGTGGTGCTTTTTGGGGTGACAAGGGAGCCACTGGTGCTCTCTGAGAGCTGGTGTTGCCACACAAGGCATAGTTTTCCTTTCTTTTGACTGATGGATGTTCTGCAAGGACTCCTGAGAGGCCTTTGGAAGCAAAGTCTGTGCTATGGGGAGCTCCTGTCTGAAAGGTTTCAGGTCTGGCTCTCTCTTCACTTCCCCTCCAAGAGGGGGAAATCTCTACAGCTACTTTGTTCCATCAGTTTAGGGAATTTTTATTATCTGAAGGACTCCTTGCACGTGCAAATCATGTGGGAAAACTCCTGATTGCATCTTTTATCTCCTTTGTTGCAATCACGCTGAACCCCTGAACCACCAAAGCCAGGCTGCCCTTTAGACCTGTGATATCCACAATAGCTCTGTGAGCCATTGCTCAGCTGGTCAGATAAGGCTGTGAAAGTGATATTTGATGGACTTGTACATTGAATTCTTGCATCCCATTTGCATTCTAAAAATAAATAAATAACCCAAGCCAGTGGCCATGACAGAGGGGAAGTGTCAGGATGAACATGGTTATTAAACTAGCCCAGCAATGATTACCTCTCACAGGGCCAGGACAGCTGGATTACCAAGGCTTCAAGTTTAATTAATTAGGAGTTACTTTTTGCTCTTATTAGTATTGTTTTCTTGCTTAGAACCCTCTGCAATGATTGATTTGCAATTATAGAGGGCAGAGAAGATGGACTTGGTATTCAGTAGTGCATGACTGATTAAACAGGTGTATGGAGGGGGAATAACAAACCCAGTCCAGTGGAACTGTGTTGAAACAGTGCTCTGGAACATGGTCTAAATTCTCCTTAGGCTTTTGTTTAATTTCATAGAAGTTTTGGTCTCTAGAGAAAAAAAGGTACAGTGATGCTGGATAGAAGTTTTGGTCTCTAGAGAAAAAAAGGTACAGTGATGCTGGACCCTCAGTATCTGATAAGCTGATGTTGTTATGGGATAAGAGCAGTCCCTCAGAGATAAATCCTTGAAAAATTTGTTTGCACAAGGGAGGCCTCTTTGGAAAAGTAAAGTGGGAACCAATGTGTCATTATATTTCGTTACCAAAATCCTGACTGTCCAGATATTTATAAAATCTGTGAACTTCTGTCATAATTTGTCACACTCGAGGCCCCAAAAGATTCACAGTTCTGACAGATCTGTTGCTATCACCAACTGCAAGAAAACCTGAGAGATCTGGATGGTGACCTGAGCCTGCCATTCACATCCAACAAAACCAACTCAGTAGTTATTGCAGCAATCCTTGCTAAAATACTTTTCCTATTTATTGATTACTTTTCTGTTGTTTCACCAGGTTTGACACCACCATAGGCCCCCTTGTCTACGCTGACCAGTTCTTGCAGCTCTCCATCAAACTGCCCAGCAGCAACATCTACGGGGTGGGGGAGCACGTGCACAAGCAGTACCGGCACGATGTCAACTGGAAAACCTGGCCCATCTTCAGCAGGGATGTCGGCCCCTCTGGAGTAAGTCTGGTTGTATTTCACCTCATTCTTTGCAGTTCTGTAACCCAAACCTGTTATGCATTAATGTATCCACTGAGTTTTTCCCAAAGGGTTTCTTGGGCACTGTGTGTTGTTGCTGACATAGTCCGTGGTGCTGATGAACATTCCCTGATTTCTGATTTTTGTGTTGGCTTGTAGTTGATAAACATTAATAGATAAGAATATTCAGCTCCTGCTGATAAGTAAAACAAATAACATACTGATAAATAATTAGTATGTCCTAATGCACAGGGCAACGATGCAAAGTGTGCAGAGTTCAGTTCAGATGCTGCTTCAGTAACATCCCTGTAGCTCATCAAACGATGGAGAAATTCTCTTTAACAGCTGTTTCTTTCCAAGATAAAATATGTCTGTAAGCTGTGATTTCTTTCTTTAGTTTTTCTGGTTGTCTCTTTACAAAAAAAAAACTTGGGGCACCCATTTCTCAATAATTGTGAGACTCTTTGTTGCCATTACCTCAATTTCATGAAGCAACAACCCATATGCTTTAATTTAAGAGAGAACTTGTATTTCACTGGAATAGGAGCTGTACTAACAGAAATTAGAGGGTGAGATGACTATATGTAGTTAATTAATAATTTGGAATTTGTGCCCTTTACCTTGAGACTCCTTCTCACTATTTTCTCTGGTTTGGAGACAGTTCTCATCTCCTTTTAGTGTAAACTCATTAACTAACAGTGAACACAATCAAGTTAGGCTGAGTTTAAAACACTCAGGTTCTGTTTCTTAATTAGACCTGAGTTTTCTTTTTCAGGAGAAGGACACCTATTGCAGCAATTGCCAACATCTCTAAGGGGTTTTGTTGCTAATAATAACAATAGGAAAAAAAAAAAACCCAACACATTAGAAAGGAAGTAAAAAATAAGCAAGACACTCCTATTTCCATAGATTACACATAAAATTATTATCTTTTAGGATTGATGGAAATACAGATCTATGGTCAAAGAAAAGCACCTTTTAAGTTCTCCTGCTCTCTTGATGTGCACATCTATTACCCAGAAATAGTGCTGAAAAATGTGCTGCCTTGCCTGCAGATCCATCACATCTGCTCACTTGTACTATCTGTTTATTGGGGAAACCTTTGTTTTAATGGAAAATGTTCTCATAAAGGAAAATAATGCCAGGAAAGAGAAAACAGAACTGCAGGGAAATGTCAGGATTGAAATGGTTGCTGTTTACTAGCTTTTAAGTTTCAAGTTCTATCTGTGATACATTTGAACTATCCCAGAACAGAGATTGTTATTAGATTTTAGTCCTCTTACCTGTTCTTTTTATCATTTTAGGAAATGCATAACTTATATGGAGTTCAAACTTTCTTCCTGTGTTTGGAAGACACCACTGGAGCCTCCTTTGGTGTTTTCTTGATGAATAGCAATGCCATGGGTAAGAAATCTTTGTAAAAATTAAAGGAAAAAAGCTTGAACCATTGGGTTTCTTCTGTTTCTCTTCTCTGTAGGATGCAAAGGAATGGAAATCTGGACATTTAAAAGAGTTATCTGAATACAGTTACTCTTCTTTTAATGGCTTTGGGTTCTTTGGGTGTTTTTGATTTTTATTTTTCACTTCAGTAAATTCTCTAATCTATAAAATTAGGAAGTTAATTTAGAGTGAGATGGTCTTCAGACTCGGTTTTGTGCACTCTTGTCTGGCAGAGTTTGTGGTGCAGCCTGCTCCAGCAGTGACCTACAGAACCATTGGTGGGATCCTGGATTTCTACATCTTCCTGGGGGACACTCCAGAGCAAGTAGTCCAGGAGTACCTGCAGGTATCTTTACCTACAGAGTTGTGCACTGAACAGATTATTTAAAGGGCTTTTAAAGGGATTTATTTCAGTTTTGTTGTCTCTTTGTACGACAGTGTGTGTTGACCCTATTAACTGAAGACATGACTCAGTACATATCAAACTAACTGTTAACATCTCAATAATGTGACTTACTCCTGTTATAAGGACAAATCCCTGTGCAATTTTATAGGATAGGATTCCCAAGGCAATTTTATAGGATAGACAGTGTGCTTACAAGCATGCCATGATTTTATGATCATAAAACATCACTGGTACCTTTTGTACTTCTCAAGATCTGCTGAGCTTTCAGTGACATTTTAAGGAATGATACTTGTCCCCAGATATTTTTAGTTATTAAAATAAATTATTAAACAAACAAAACAAAACAAAACACTAACTATTACATTTGGGAGTGAAGGGTCATTTAGTGTGTACTGTTCAAGAAGCTTTGAGGAATGTGGATTCAGGGAAACAGGCACTGATGGCACGTGGGATGTCTTCTCTCACCTTGCAGTTTGTGGGATTGCCAATGTTTCCCTCCTACTGGAGCCTGGGCTTCCAGCTGAGCCGCTGGAATTACGGCTCCCTGGAGGAGGTGGTGAAGGTGGTGGAGAGGAACAGGGACATTGGACTCCCTTATGTGAGTATGGGATGAGGGGGGCAAGGGGGGAGGACCCACAGAGCTGCTCAGCAGCTCAGTTTAAATTAGGAAACTTCTGGGCTCAAAGGTTTTTGTGCATTTTAATGGCAGACCCATTATCAGAAAGTGTGACTTGAGCACCTCACTGTAATACTTTTACACATCCAACTGTATCCACTTTTCTTCTCGTGGTACCTAATCCATGAAATAATTTTTTATTGTCCTGTGGAACCATATATTATTCTTAATGGACAGTCAAAGGTAAAATACAATTAACTTTTAAAATTAGATTTTACATGGCATTAACCTGATGTCTTTATAGAATAAAAATGTCCTAACGTTTAAGCTAAGAGCGGAGGAAGGAATGTTTGGATTTAAGGGAACAGCTCTTGAAGTCAGCCAACTGCAAGGATACAGCCACAAGCCCAGGGGTTTTTTGAAAGGATGCCAATATGTGCATTCATTTAAATTCTGTTAATTTAAATGCAGCTCTTTTTAGGCACTAAAGATGTGTCAGAACCATTAATTGGGGCTGTAAGCCCAAGGTGAGGTGTTGCTTCCAAGTGGTCCTGACAGCAAACTTTCTGCCAGACTGCAATAAAGTCCCAACAGTAAATTCAGTATAAAACAAGCGGGAATTGTCAGAAGAAATTATTTTGGACTAACATAAAAATCTTTCCATATCACTCTGTGTGTTAAAAGATGAATTCCCTCCTCTTTCAGGATGCCCAGATCACGGACATCGACTACATGGAGGGAAAGAAAGATTTCACTTATGACAAAGAGAAGTTTAAAGACCTCCCTAAGTTTGCAGAGTACATGCACAAGTATGGACAAAAATACATTATCATATTGGTAAGCATTTAATGGCCTCTTTGTCCCCTTTGAACACTAATATTATAACTACTTCTTATTATCCTTTGTTATTCTCTGTAACTATTGCATTTCTTGCCTGTAATAATTCATGGAGCCTGTGCTGGTTTCTTCTTTTTTTCCCGTTTTCTGATTTATTTTTTTATTTTTAGGATCCTGCCATCAGCACACAAAACCTGACGAATGGAAGTGCCTACGGGAGCTTCGTCAGGGGAACGGAGAGAAAAGTCTGGGTTAATGAATCAGACGGAGTCACAGCCTTAGTGGGGGAGGTAACTGGGGGTTTGTGTGTCTGAACTCGGCCTGTTTTCGAAGTTTTGGTTTAATTTAGGGCAGGGGGCTCCTTTAAAACTCTCATTTCTAAGTTGCTTTCTTGAGTAAAAATATTATCAGTGAGAGCACTCAGGACGTGAAAATTCTCAACCTTTTTTTTTTTTTTCCAATTTTTTGCACTAAAGCAAATTACTTTTTTTTTTTACATTTTTAAATTTCAATTTTATTTTTTCAATAGAAATGAAATTACATTACAATTAAGATTGTATTACAATTAAATTTCCATTGCAATTAAAATTACGTTTTTTCACGTTAACCCTAATTTTTTTTTGTTACACTGAGAGGTAGTTTGAAGGCTCCTATTAATTTTCAGTAATAACTGAAGAGCCACCTCCCATATTACCCTTTTAATTTATAATTTTATTTTATATTGAGAAACTTTTCAGCTCTGTATTGCTCCTTTCATAACTGACAAGAAGAATTACTGTCAACTCCAAATCTAAGAAATTAATTCTCTCTCTCTCTCTCTTCTTCAAGGTCCCTTCTGACATGGGCAGTTCTATGATTCTATGAATTCTTTGTAATATAATTTAGTTTATATCATATAATAATATTTATTTAATATCATGTTTAATTAATTCTCTTTTAATATTTGCAGGTGTGGCCAGGGGAAACTGTGTTCCCAGACTTCACCAACCCAGAGTGCACGAGCTGGTGGGTGGAAGAATGCAAACGGTTTTATGACACAGTGCCATACGATGGAATCTGGATTGTAAGTAACTCACAATTGTCATTTTTTATTTTTCCTTCTCAAAACAGTCAAGGGCAGATGAATATTGGATTCAATTTGCCTTGAATCTGGAAGGTTTGCTCTTAGGCACTTGAAATATGTGCAGGACGTGTCTGTCTTCTGGTGTTGAACTTGGAGCTTCAATCTGAATTTTAAATTTTAATTTGAGTCAGGAGTTGTGGCATTTAAATGCTGGGGTTTGGATGTTCAGTGACACTAAAATGCTTCAACTGCTGAACCTCCCTGCTCAGTGAATATGTGCTAAACAGACCCTGAATACAGAACATAACCCATATAAACTAAGGGTCTATGCCCCAAGTACCTCACAGAATTCCCGCTGTTCCATCTGCAGTTGCTATTCCAGAGAAGGCTTTGGAAAAAATCAGGCTTCCTAGACAAATTCTCCCACAAAAAGACTAAAATACAGCCTGGCATGGTGGATTTTAGGTCCAGCTCATGGAAATAAGATGAAATTAAGAACCTTTTTGACTGTCCAGATTAGTTTTGGAGTTTATTTTAAGGAATAACCTGTAATAAAGCTTTTAAAAGTAGGTGCCTGAAGGAAATTTGTACTTAAACTACTCAATCCCTGCCTCAGCACCTTCTTCCCTCTATTCCCTTTTTCTGTTTGTCCTGCTGCCTTTTACTTAAAAATTAATAAATACTCTGAAAGAAAACCAGAATCTACTGAATATTTTGCATTTCAAGAAGCTGCATCCATTTAAAATCAGCCTTTCTGGCAAACTCCAGCCCCTCAGCTGCCCTGTGTGTGGTGGGGTGGCCCTGGATGGGCCCCAAAGCTGCTCCATCACGGTCCTTCTCAGCTGGAAAGAACATATAGGGGAAAAAAAATACAACAAAAGGCTTTGTGGCACATAAGGACTCAAAAAAATGTCCCAGAATGAGTTTTTCTCACTTATTTCTGCTGACTCTGTGGCTCCATCAAGCCCAGCTCTGAAGTGTGAGGCTGCACAGCAATCTTACAAAGAGAAAATAGTTGGAGTGAAGCAAACTGGTCGCTCGACTGCGACGTCTCCAGGATGAATTTGCTCTCTCATTCCATGATTTTCCTGCAGCATGTTCTGGGATGCACGTAGAAATGCACTCATTCCACTGTTAAATAAAACATTCATGGGAGGAGACAGCAAAGTTTGAAATTTAGTGGCTTGGAAAATCTCATAAAGGAGAGGTTTAAGAATACCAAGGAATATTTCCTTAAAGGATAAGAGAGTGCAGTGGAAGACTTTTTTTTAAGGAAAATACGCTTATGCAAACTTTATTACATCCTGCATCTTTCCTTTTCAGGATATGAATGAAGTATCCAGCTTTGTCAAAGGCTCAAATCGTGGCTGTGAATCGAATGACTTAAACTACCCTCCTTACACTCCCAGTAAGTCCATTTACTTTAATCAGGAAGTAATACATGTGTGTGTATATATATATATAAATAAATTACGAATTATTGTGAAATTATCTTCAAGGATACAACATGATTTTAGTGCAGTTCTTATGAGAGGGGTTTGAAGATTCCTACTGATGGGAAATCCACGTCTAATTTAGGTGTAGTTTGTACTACTGCATTTTTTTCTCTTATCAAATTATTACTGAGTATTGTCACTGCCTTAATGATGTCTGATAATGTAAAGATCCTCTGACACTATCAGTGGTTTTTCAGATGTATCCAGAATTAAAATAGAGTTCATAGTTTGCATTAAGTAGTAAATTTAAGTAACCTTTGCCAACGTGACTTCAGATGATGATTCAGAAAGTTAAGAGCAAAGTTCTCAGTTATTCCCTGCAAGGGGCAAAGCTCAAGAGTAGGAATATCACAGAGCAAAGATGGATCAAACCAACAGCCAAGAGCAGCACTTCTGTTTTTTGGAGTAGTTCTACTGCCTTCGTGAAAAATTAAAGAGAAAAAAGGGGCTTTTGAACATCACGGCTGTGCATTAAAGGAAAGATTGGAAATATTAATAACAAAAATGTACCTTACAAGTGATGTTTGTGTTCTTTTCTTCGAGGAATTCTTGACAGGGTGATGTTTTCTAAGACGTTGTGCATGGATGCAGTGCAGAAGTGGGGGAAGCATTATGATGTCCACAGTCTCTATGGATATTCAATGGGCATATCAACACAGAAGTAAGGAATGCATCCTAAAATCTTCCCAAAAAGGTTTCAGAACAGTACATGACCTGCATTTTCCAAAACACCGAGGGATTGGGCTACTGAAGGAACACAATTCCTGGGAAATATTGTGTTATATTTAAGCCAGTTCAGATAAGGCAAAACCCACTGATTCGAGTTGGGGGGGAAAGCCACAAGTTGGTTGTCAGAGCTGTGTAAAAAGATTATTACAAATTAACACCCTGAACTTTGCTAAAATACACCTTGTTAACTGTAAAGGAGCCCACATCCCTGGGATGAATAATTAGTGTAAATCAGTGCAAATCTGCTTTATATGGGACTATGAATGTCTCAGTTGCCTTTGCATAATTCCAGTCTCATTTCCTTTTAAGAGCCATCGAGAGAGTGTTTCCTGGAAAGAGGAGCTTCGTTATTTCGAGGTCTACTTTTATGGGCTCAGGAAAGCAAGCAGGACACTGGCTGGGAGATAATGCAGCAATCTGGGATCACTTAAGATGGGCAGTACCTGGAATGCTGGAGTTCAACCTCTTCGGAATTCCTTATGTATGACATCACTTTGTGCCCTCCTTTCAAAACCCAGGGACAAGCAGCAACTCCAGCTCTGTGATAACACATTATCTGATCAAGCACTATCTACATAACCATCCTACATTTGCAGCTCCAAATTAACCCTCTTTAGGAATCTGGTTTTAGCTTTTTTATCGTTTTCCCAATTATTGATTTTTGGTTCAGACCATTATTTTGATTACTGTGTGTCTGTGGTGAGATGAATGTGGGTAACAAATTTACTATCCTATATATCTCAAGCTACCTGTTATTTCTAGTAGTTTTTAAACACTAGTGAGAGGTGTAAAACACTGGTTTTCTTACAATTTCAAATTAAATAGTGACATCCATTTATGAGAGAAATAGCCAAATTCCTTTCTATGATTTCAGTTTGCATGACTTTGGAGCTTTTGGACCTAATGTCTACAAATTAGCACCAAACAGGAAGGTAAAGATTTGGAAGAAATAGAATGATGGAAGCAGCGTTACCTTACTGTCAGTTTAATTTTTTGGACAGCATAACTGGATTTGGAATAAGAAAGGCAACACGAATGTGCTGAGCAGCTCAGTCACTCTGATGATCAATTAAGGCTGAATGAATGCACCTTGTGCAGAGATTTGAGATGCAGCAGCCTGCACATCCAACACATTCTGCTTTTGTTTAAAGATTGGAGCGGACATTTGCGGCTTCTTTGACAACACCACGGAGGAGCTTTGCAGACGCTGGATGCAAGTGGGAGCGTTTTACCCCTTTTCCAGGAACCACAATGCTGAAGGATACATAGTAAGTTGTGCTTTTCCTTAAAAATTGCTTTGTGTTACACAACCACATTTCCTTTAACGTCACTTTTAATCATTGCTGTCACTGGCCAGCTTGAGAACAGCAGAACTTTACGCTTTCTTTATGAAGTCTCACGTCTAATAAGTTCAGCTTTGTAAAGATTGATTGAAGATACAATTATTTGGCAACAGTGTCATCAGTAGTTCTGATGGTTAAGGGCTGTGTGACTCTTGGGAGCCCCTTGGCACGAGCCTGGCTGCCAGGATAAAACCTGGACTGATCCTAAAGTTCCCTCACTGCAGATGGGGAAGGAGGGATGAGCAGGGGGAGCCCAGAGGGGCAGAGGGCCTCAGGCCACCCCACCAGAAAGGCAAACACGTTTCACAGAGGGTTTTCTCCATGCTGGAAATAACAAGTCGCCGTTTGTTTTCAGCCTCAGGACCCGGCTGTGTTTGGAGCTGACTCGGTGCTGGTGAAGAGCTCCAAGCACTACCTGAACATTCGCTACACGCTGCTGCCCTACCTGTACACCCTCTTTTACAAAGCTCACACTCGGGGAGACACAGTTGTACGGCCACTTCTGCACGAGTAAGTTTGCTCATCAGCCTGTGGGACTGCTTTGTAACAGAAACTAGCACGTTAGGTGCAGTTAGAGGGTTTTACACTCGTGTACCCTGCGAAAATGGACGTTGGAAGGTCTGTAGGCAGCTTCCCAAGTGGTGAAATTCCACTTTGGAGTGATAAGAAGGCATCTTTTATATGCCACTCTTTAGTCATGGTTCTAGACAATCAGTACCGTGAAACTTTGGGATTGCTGCTGATAATATAGATCACAGAACAACCCAGTTACTGCTCTATCCTTCCCATGTGTCCAGGTTCTACTCAGAGGAAGCAACGTGGGACATCAGCAGGCAGTTCCTGTGGGGTCCTGGGCTGCTGATTTCCCCTGTACTTGATCCGGTAGGTTTGGCCGGTTTGGGATCCACCTTGTAAGCACATGACAAGGCACGGGGACATGTTGGTCTCCACTTTCCCCCCCCCCATTTATTGCTCCCAATGAGAAAGCCCCCAGCATACTTTTATCCCTGCTGAAATGGAAAAAATCTTGCACTTAAACCCCACTCCTATATTCCAGTCCTCTCGGGATTCCAAGGCATGTGGTGTGATCTTCTACTTTACCTCAACTTCAGATCATGTCTGAATTTCCTTTGGAATCAGTTTCTCTTGCTGCATTTCAGCCCGTCTGTGGTACAACAAGAAAACAAAAAGATCATGACTTGTTCTGTGGCAGGATGTTGTAGATAACAATTGTTCATTCCAGCAACATGATTGGCACAGAGAAACACAAATCATTTGTTGAATGCATAAAGGGAAAGCAAGAATCTGAAAGATGCCAGACCTGAAAAATGTGGATATAAAGAAGATATAGAGATACTTGTGGACATCATCTGGTTCACTGGGTTTGAAGCCTTGTGACTTTTGGTGGCTTGCAATGAGCTGCCACTTTGCAGAGCAGTGATTTAGTTGTCTCCCAGTGGCTTTGCAAAAGTTGTGTTCGGATTGCTCTCCTCCTTTCTGGTCATCATCCTAAAAACCAGGAATGTCCAAGTGTCAGTGATTTTTCTTCCAGTGAACTTTAGTTTTATTTGAATATAGAGTTTATTTGGTGAAGTTGCGCTGAAATATGAGTGTTGTTTCTTTGTTCACCTTCCAGGGTGTGAATTTCACCCGTATCTACCTCCCTGATGCACCGTGGTATGGGTTTGAGACGGTAAGGAAATGCAGAGGATGCTGTGGGGGTATTTCCTGAATGGCAGAGGAATTAAATTAGATTGGCAGCCCTGCTGTGTTGACGGAGACCTAAAGCAAAGCCTGTGGGAAGGAGATGGTGAGACAAGGGATGAAGGGTGGTGGGGTGAGCTCATGAATCAACACCTCGAGAAAGGGCTCAGATAAAGGACATTAGATCATAATGATATGCAGGTGTTTGATCTTTATGTGTCTGCCAGCCCAGAGATATTTACAGAACCTCAGCTCTTTCTAAAGGGGAGAACTTTGATGAAACGCAGGATTTAAGACATCACTCCCAGCAGTGAGTAACACAACATCACCTGTTCTCTTTTCCATCTCTGTCAAAAAGGGCGAACCACTGATTTTGAGGAAACTATGGTACAATCTGTATACACCAGCAGACAAAATCGGAGTCCATTTGAGAGGAGGATACATTTTCCCTATCCAAAAACCAGGCAACACGACAGTTGCAAGGTATTCCTCAAAACTGAATGCTTTGATGGCTTGTTTTATTTTTTACCAAGATTGGGCTGAGGACTTTGGGGTTACAAATAAATAGCAGCTCATTGTATTTAGCATTTTCCCCTCGAAATCTGGGAATAGTGTGAGCCACACCTCACTTCCACGCCTGTTGATGTTACAGGTTCAGTGGTGAATTGCAGGTTTGTTTGCATGGCAGTTTGCATCAGTGTTTTAAGATCGCTTAGATATTTGTCCTACATGTAAGTCTCTCTCTTTCCGCAGCCGCAAGAATCCAATGGGACTCATAATTGCCCTGAATGATGACAATAAGGCTACTGGGGACTTGTTCTGGGATGATGGGGAATCTACAGGTGAGCACTTATCAGTAGTAGGAGAAGTATAATGAACAAAGCATTAAAAAGCACAAGTTTCAATGTTCCTGCTGGTTTCATGGAGGAAAAAAGATTGCTCGTGTGTCAGTAGTTTTTCATCACTTTTAAAACTGTAAGTTTTAATAATGTAAGATAAAAGTTACAACTGAATTCCACACAAGTAACAAAAAAAAAAGCCACAAACCTCTACTTTGAGGTTAAACTTCTAGTCTGAGGTTTTGGCTTCCAGTAAAGTTCATGCTTTTGGAATCCATGCACGTGTAAGGAAAGCAGAGCTCATTCTGAAGCACTGGAAAGACAACAGTGGAAGTCAGAGTAACATTACAATTTGGTAAAAAAGAATTAAAGCTGTGTTATTAGCTGCATGTTTCATTTATAATTCTGGAAATTAGATAGATTGTGCACACAGTGATTCATGGAACTATTTGGTATCCAAGGTGTCTAATCTTTAGGTGTTCAGGGGATGACAGAGATTTTCCCAGGTGATTTAGCCAAGCCACAGTCCATCCAGGGGTGACACCTGAATTGGGGCATTCTCCCCTCTGTCTTCTGATACAAACAACCTTCCTCCAATATTTAATCACAGTCCTTGGAGCCTTGACTCAACTTCCATGGAAACAGGCAAGGTTTCACCCAAACATCTGTATTTAAGAGAAGGAGGAACACCAGTAAAATAAAAATCAGTTCGTTTTTGAAAAGCTGATTTCAACGAATTTTTGAAAAATTTGGGAAAAGTGGATCTCCTGGGAGGCTGGCCCAGGGGAAAAAAAAAGAAAAAGAGAAATTTCAGTTCCTCAGGAAGCATTAGTAAATATTTGAGTTGCTTAGTGCAGCTTTTGAACACAGTAATGATAATAATGAACAATTTATTGGTCTCTAGCAGTGGCACAGTCCTGGTTTTAATTCTGTTTCTTTCTGCACTGCAAGTGTAATTTCTTTCTTTACCTTTTAGGTACCATTGAGAACAAAAACTACCTTTTCTATGATTTCATATGTTCCAATGTAAGTATTTTATTTTAAATGACCTTATTTTCAAGTTTTGATTTCTATCAAGTGTCTTCCAAGAGCATTCTCTTCTCCCTCCTTATTTTCCTCTGAGAAACAAAATATTTGACAAAGACAGGAATCATGTTCAAAATACTGTAATTTAACAGGGATGAAATCTGCTGTCTTTTTTTCTGCTATTTTTTTTCTCCTATTTCCTTTTACATAATAAACTCTGCAGTGGTGTTTATTGAGAGAGAAAATGATGAAGCATCAGTGGCAGTTAAAAGAGAGTCAAAAAGGAGGTGTATATCATGGTTTTGATTATCAAATGGTGGAAATTTTTAAAAAAATAGATTTTTTTATACAGCTGAAGGACTCCAAAGAGTGAGGAAAACCCACAGCTTGCCTGAACCCCTGGAAACTCCATAAAGATTACGTTTTATTACGTTAATTGTTTAAACTGAAACTGCCTGGGCAGGGTTCTTTTACGCTAGGGTGGAGTCCTGAGCGTGTTTCTGTTCAATATTGACAGGAGTTATCATTTGCAAGCGACATGATAACATATTATTTGTACAGTAATAATAGTAATATCTGCTAAAGGAATTCATTCCTTTGCCGTGATGGAATATCACGAGACAAGTGAGTGAATGTAGAGGAACGTGAGTGGAAGAACATGGCTTAGTAATCTTTTTTTTTTTTTAATCATAAGTAATCAAAGAATCATTTGTAGATAAGAAACCTCAGTTGCTGTTGGAGTTTGAAACCAAATCATCGCTTGACTGTAATGATACTGAATTAAGAATTAACCTCAAGTGTCACATGGAGAGCTGGAAGGAATTTCTGCACTGGCACGTGTGACAGCCTCTAAGTCTAATAATAATTAATGAAACTGAGTAGGAAATGGTATTTTTATATCAGGAAAAGTGAATAAGAACTTTTGCTTGTTAAAACCCAGCGAGATCACAGTCGAGTGACGTTTACCTGCCCTGTTATAGACACACCCCAGCCTTTTTTATTGCCCAAAAAAGCAAAAGAAAAGGAAGCTGAAACACAGCTGTGAAGCACATTATACACATGGAACAAAAGCATTATTGTGATAAAAACAAGCAGAGCAGTAATTATTACATTAGGAAAATTAGATTGGCTTACTCTGTGCTACAATATGAAAATATGATCAGAAAGAAATAGTTAAGTCAAGAGGATTTCTGGCAGATCTTTTTTTTTTTTTTAATAAGAATGTGTCCACTGTTTTGCAGAATTCTCTGGTCATGAATGTTGCATTCAGCAACTACAGTGACCCCAACAACTTGAAATTTGAAGAAATCAGGATATATGGAGTGACCCGGGAAATAACGGCAGTCACTGTGTATCACAACGACGTCGTGCAAAACTTAACATCACTTAACATCAGCTATGATTCTCTGAACGAGGTAAAACAATAACAGGAATATGGAAAGTAAACATATTTCAGACTGCATCAGGTTTGGTTTATGTATTGCAAAGGACAGTCCTCAGTGCTAATGCTGTTTCAATAAAACACAACGTGAATGTTGTTGTGGAATGGAAGTAAAATTGCATTCAACTCTGCTGCGTAAAAGTGCATCTAAGTTGTGCTCTCAGACCCTCAGTGCAGCAAGCAGTTTAGTATTATTTATTATTATTTATATTAACTCATGTATCTATTCCTGTTTGCTCCCAAGGAAGCTGTGGGATTAACTCAATTTTTTTAGATTCCTAATTTTTCTGCTTTTTTTATCTGCAAGAATATGGATTTTTTGCATTTGTAAAAGTGAGACTGGATCAAATATTACAGGACAAGGGGGGGTTGTGAGTTGTCAAGTCACAAAGTGCATTATCCTTGAGCACCAGCACCTCTGCTGACTGAAGGAAAGATGGTTGTGATGTGACATTTAATAACTGTTCATTGTTTAACATTTATAGGCTGCTGTTATAACAGGACTCCAGCTTGAACTGGGAAAATCTTACACATTAAAATGGCAGCAAGGCCCAAGTGTCAAGGAAAGGTTTGATTGTCATCCCAGTCCTGATCCAACAAAAGAAAAATGTGAACAACTTGGCTGTGCCTGGGAAGTAAGTAATTATTTCTCTAAACTAACGAGACAGAAAGATTTCCAGAGTCAGAGCTTTTTCTTTGTGCTTGTTATGGCATAAAAAGCACTTTGGCAGATTTGTCAGCTTTATGGGGGCACAGACCTCAGCTGGCCTGTACTGCTGGGTTTTGTTCTCCTCACTAGTTGGCAACCGGGTAAACTCTCCCAAAGTACATCAGAAACTGAGGGAAAATGTGGTATTTTTTGAAAGATGGAAAGAAATAGCATTAGAGTCATGGAAAAGGATAATAACACCCTCAGCTGCCTCTTCTGCTTCACTGGCACCGTGGCCTGTGAGGCTCATCCCCTGTGCCTCACCTTCACAGGCACCAAGGGACATTTGAAATCAAATCAGTTCCTCTGGATCTCAGTTTGAGGGGAAATCCTTGAATCTCCCGGAAATTTTGATTCTGATGTGACCTTAATTGTTTATATCCATGTCAAGGAGCTCTTTCCAAATCCCAACCTCCGACATGGAGTGGTTTAACACACTTTCATTTATTAATATCCCACAGCTCTAAACCTGGCAGGGCTGAACTTCAGAGGGTCCCTCCAGCTAAATCACTCCAAGCTCCTCTAAATCCCAAATGCACGTCTTGGGCTTATCCCCTAGGAATGATGACCACATTTCTCTGCTGGTGCTCCTGAACCAGCAACAGCTGAAGGGGCTGATGAACTCTCCTGGTTTTATTGTACTATTAAGAGGTTGTTTGGGTTTTTGGTTTTGGGTTGTGTTTTTCTTTTTTTTGATAATTTTGGACATTTAGAAATGTTAGGAGATGTTAGGTAAGTAGGGTATGATTTCCAGTGGATGTTTCAAGGATTATTTATATGAATAAAGCCAACAGAAAGATCTCTGATGTCCCCTGAATATATGATGGGTTTTGGGCACAGCCCCTCGAAGGCAGTGGGATACCAGAGTGCAACAGGACTGAAAGGGAGGAAGCTTCAGGAGTTTCAACAGGCCAAGATTAAACCATGTTGTGGGACTGAGCTGAAGATCACAGAGACAGGGAAATTAAATCCACCAAGACTTCAGTTTCCTGACTGAACCATTTTTACAGCCTTCACTGGATTGTTTTATTACATCGGAATTAGTGTGGAGAACAATGGATTCTGCATTATTTCTTTATTGTTGGTAGTTGCATTAAGCTTTCCCTCAAATCCTCAAAATGGATGTCTGACGAAACCAGGATTCTATGTTGTAACTAATAAAAAAATCTGGCTCCCTAACCTGTAACTTCTTTCTGCTTGCACCAGGAAACACCAAACCCGGACGTCCCTCGCTGCTACTACACCTCTGCCAACCCCTACTACCTAGAGAACATCCAGTACTCCTCCTCAGGGCTTGTGGCTGACCTGACTTTGGACAGTGCCAGGATCAGAGCCAACGAGGCTGCCACTGCTCCAATCAGCACCCTGCGCCTGGAGGTCAAATATCACCTCGACAACATGCTGCAGTTCAAGGTAATCCCACCCCACAGCTGCCAGGAGTGCCAAAGGTTGTCCAAAAACGACCTTGTTTACGGAAATTGGAACAGCTGTTTATAGTCAGGTTTATTTACACAGACAGCAGCACCTTTGTCTGAATAAGTTTCTCCTTCTAAGCAATTATTTGCTGTTGCTCTTTGCTTGCATCCTTTTTTTCGTCCTGGAATTTGGTGCTCAGTTTCTAAATAAAATGAAGCAAAGGTATAATGTCAGTGTACGTGTGAAACGTCGACCAGAAACTTTGAAACCAAAAGGATTTTGTTAATATAGAGATAAATTTGTCTATAAATGTTACCATGACTCTACAGCTTGATTTTTACATCCACCCATTCTAATTCTGTTTTAAATTTTTTGATACACTATTGTTTAGTTGTAATTTATTGCCATGCATTTAGCAGTACTGAACTAAGTGGGATGATGTAAAATGATCAGACATCAATGGCTAACTTATTTCAACTTTTAGAACACAGGAAGCATTAAAAGGACTCTCTAAAAGTTGAGAAAAAATTAATTACAAAGATATTTACCACACACAGAAAGTATAAATCAATATTTTCAATACAAGTGCATACTTATATAGATAATTAGACAAACCATTCCTGATGTAAAATAAATTCTTAAGGGATTTTTCCCCCCCTAACAAAATCCTGTGAAAAAATTGTGAAGAAAATGCATTGAAAAAAAATAGTCAGCAAGGGTTAGAAAATCACAGTGTTTTAAAATTCATGTCAGATTCCTCTCACTGTTATAGGCAAGATTTCAAACAACTTGCTTATTGGGATAAATTGATTTCTCCTTCACAGATCTATGATTCTAAAAACCCACGATATGAGGTTCCAGTTCCACTAAATCTCCCCAGCTCCCCAACAAACTCGAGCCAAAGCCGACTTTATGGAGTTTCCCTCCAGATACAACCCTTTGGAATAAAAATTCAACGCAATAGCACGGGCACAGTCATGTAAGTCACTGTCACTTTAGGGTATTTTATTTTATTTTATTTTATTTCACCTGTGTTTTTTTAGCTCTTTTCAAGCCAAACTGTTTTCTTGTGCTGGAGTGAGAGACACTGACAACTCCAACGGGTGTTCCTTGTGTAATTCCCAGCTTTCTGGGGAGACACAGCGATTTCCTACACTCCTTAAAACATTCCTTGGGTGACCACAGCACTGATCATTAAGGGTGGACCATTTGGTTCAGTTTTGGGGAATGGTTAGGGGGAAAAAAAATTACATAGAAGGAAGTAATGTCTCAAATAACTTGTAGATGGGTTTTGGTACATGTCAGGAGCTTCATTTCTTTCTCTGATTAATTCAGAGCTGGAAAATAGAGAGCAAGGACATTAGCAGTTGTGTGTTATGTTTTTTGTTTAAAAAAACCCAGCAGTTATTTCAATTTTTAAAGTGCTCAAAAATTAATTGGATGCTGGTTTCCTTTTTACCAACCAAAGTAATAATCCAACCTGGATCATCCAAGCTACTGGAACAAGGTAAATTCTTTGGCAGAGCACCATGAGGTTACAGTTTGATTTCTAACTCTGAAGATGCTGATTTACAACAAATGTGACCTGTGAATGCAATTTCAGTGTAATCTGCACAAAAAGTTCAGTGACCTGTAAAAAGGACCTTATTTTCTCTATTCCACGTGGCACCAGTGCTCAGTCTGGGAGGAAAACACCGTCCTGAAACACATTTTGTCACTAAATTGCCAAAATACAGTGTAATCTGATGGCCAAAATGCCTGTGCATAATATATCTCTCTCTCTGAGAGAGACTTTGTGTCTCTAACCTGGTTATCAATTCTTAGACACCCCCATTTCTTGTGCTTTGAGTTTTCTTGATAACCACAACGGTTTTATTCCCTTTTTACTGAGGAGTGGGATTTTCAGTGGCGGAGAGCAGCCTAAAAAAGGTTGGCTGGCTCAGCACAGCACTGAGGCCACTCCACTCCTGTTTCCCTGTTCCCATTCTAGCTGGGACTCAGCCCTGCCCACCTTCACGTTCAGCGACATGTTCATCCAGATTTCCACCCGCCTGGCGTCCCAGTACATCTACGGCTTTGGGGAGGCCGAAAAGCTCACCTTCCGACACGACCTCAACTGGCGCACCTGGGGAATGTTCACCAGGGACCAGCCCCCTCAGGTAAGTGCCAGGGAACGTGACTTTTGGACCAGGGCTTTGCTCATATTTGGCAGGGTTTACAGTTTGGGTGGTCTCAATGGCAAAGGTCTCCTGTAAAAATGGTCCTCGTGGTCTGCAAGACCAGTGTGTGAGCTGGTGTTAGAAGATGACAAATGGCTTAAGAATAACAGCACGTTCCTCCTTTTTTATTACCCTTAAAGTTAGACATCAGTCAGCAACTCCTACTATTTTGGGATTAATTGAGTACCTATAGGGGTAAATCAACTTTTGTCTGTGTGTTCATTGCTGTTGTTTCCTACAAGATGCCACGCTTTCAATTTGCAGAGAATGACCAGTGGAACTGGTGGTTAATTATAGCTCTAACTCCCAGGTCAGGTTTGAACACATTTTTGAGAAAATGAAAGATGACAGAATCTCAGCAGCCTCTCCTGAGCATGTAAACACCTGGTCCTGTTTGAAAAGGGAAAGTTTTATCCTGAGGAAGGACCTTCTCATTAGGGAGTTTTAAGGGCAGTAACACCTTTGCTTTCCTTCCAGCCTGGGCAGTCTGAGCAAGACTGACTGGAATTGTGAAGCTGGGAAGTAGATATGTTTTGTAGGTGTGTAGAGTTTAGGTATACAATTTTGGAGTTTATTTGTTATATCTTTGGCAGTTGGACCTTATCTTTTATTAATTGTATTGCTAAATGTAAATAAGCAAATGTTTGTGGTGCTTCCCTGGTAAAATGTGGTTTGTTTTATTTGCAGTACAAGGTGAATTCCTATGGTTTTCATCCATTTTACATGGCTCTTGAAGAAGATGGCAATGCCCACGGGGTTCTCTTGCTTAACAGCAATGCAATGGGTAAGAAAACCTTCATTTTATTTCATAGACTCATGGAATGGCTTGGGTTGGAAGGGACCTTAAAGCTCATTTCATTCCAAATCCCCTGCCATGGGCAGGGACACTTTCCACTAGCCCAGGTTGCTCCAAGCCCTGTCCAATCTGGCCTTGGATACTTCCAGGGATACAGAGACAGCCACAACTTCTCTGAGGAATCTGTGCCAGGGCCTCCCCACCCTCACAGGGAAGAGTTTCTTCCCAATATCCAATCTAAAACTACCCTCTTTCAGTTTAAGATCATTGCCCCTTGTCCTTTCACTCCAGGCCCTCGTAATCAGACTCTTTCCGTCCTCCTCAACCTGTATTGTTTTTATGGTCAGTGTTTTGCAGCAGTGGCAAATCCAGGTGCCCTTGGATTCTCATTTTCCTCTCCTCCCTTCCCAGATGTGACTTTGCAGCCAGCCCCTGCCCTGACGTACCGGACAACCGGAGGAATTCTCGACTTCTACATGTTTTTGGGCCCGACGCCAGAACTGGTTGTCCAGCAGTACACTGCAGTAGGATCCTTGTTCTCTTACAAACCAGTGCTGGGTTTGGGTGGGTTGGTTGGTCTTCTCTTCCCCTGCTCACCACAAATGTTCTTGCTCATCTGCAGCTGATAGGACGGCCGGTCATGCCAGCCTACTGGTCTTTGGGCTTCCAGTTGTGCCGCTACGGATACAGCAGTGACACGGAGGTCTCCCAGCTGGTGGAGGACATGAAGGCAGCTGACATTCCCCATGTAAGCTGGGGGCAATTCACACCTGAACTTGTTCCTGCAATTTTGGCTTCACAGTGTTAACTAGGACCTTTTAAACACAAAATCAGAGATCAACCAAAAAAGAAACCACCATGGTAGAGGAGAGCAGATTTTATGCCACAGCTGAACACCTCTGCAGACCCTGAGCCATGTTAAATGTAGGCCTTAGGCTGCTTTATTTTCTTCATCATTCCTACCAAATTCCACCAGCATGAAGGAGCAGAGACCAACAAGGAAAGCAAAGAGGGGGAAAAAAAGGAAGCAGCTTTCCATGGTACTGTGTGTCAAGTCAGCTGTGATTTACCACAAGTTCCTGGGAAGGTTGGAATAGCACACAGACCTAAAAAAAATATATTATAAATTGAATATAACTCCATTTTGACTGCAATTAATATCAATGTTTTGATACAGAACAACTATTTCCACTGTTTTCTTGTAGACATGCAGTTTCTGTGTACATACATATATATGAAAATCCAGGAATTTTTTTTCTCTGTCATGCATCAATTTCTACCCTCAGACTGGCTGCAGCAGTGAAGGGCTTATTTTGAATTGGACTTGCTGATAAGTTGTGTAATGTTCATTTAACAGCTTTAGCCTAAAGTTACCACTGCTTCCAATTTTACAGATCAAACGTTCAGTATTTTACTTATTTTGGCAGCTTTTCAATATTTAGAGAAAAAAAAAAAAGAGAGAGAGAAATTAAATTATTTAGTTTGTGGGTGTTTTTGTTTTGAACTGCAGGATGTCCAATATGTAGACATTGACTACATGGAGAGGCAAGTGGACTTCACCCTCAGCGCAAAGTTTGCTGGATTACCAGCTCTGGTTGACAAAATCCAAAGAGAAGGAATGAGATTCATCATCATCCTGGTCAGTTTGGAATAGTGCTTTTAAATTTCAGTATAGCATTGCAGAACGCAGAAATATATTCAACAGCTTTATAAACTTGGGGCTTGAGTGTAAAAGTGTTTTTAATTGTAGGATCCAGCCATTTCTGCAAATGAAAGCAAATATCCTGCCTTCGAAAGAGGTGTGCAGAATGATGTCTTCATAAAACGGCCGAATTCCAGTGAAATTATATTTTCCAAGGTACTGTTCAGGGAAGAACAGTTCTTTCTGTCTGTTCCTGATGCCCAGATTTTGTTGAGCGTGGTTTGATTGTTTGAAATATTCCTTGTCCTATTAGGTCTGGCCATTTCTTCCCAATGTAGACATTGATGAGTCCCTGCCTCATGAAACCCAGATAGAGGTAAGTGTTGATAAGGTTTGGTTTGGGACTCAAATTAGATGTTAATTAATAAAAATAACAGTAAGCAAGTTGATTAATCTCATGGAAGGAATAACTGTCAGAAACTGGTCAGCCTTCCTAATAGCCAAAAAAAATTAGTGAACAAGTAATTACTTTTTTTCGTTCTTATTTTATTTTTTATAAAATTCCAACATTTTAACAGTAGGATGCTTTTAATCTTGTATCTGTCGTGTTTTCCTTCTATTTTTCCAGCTCTATGCAGCACATACTGCTTTCCCAGATTTCTTCCGCCCTTCCACAGTCGAGTGGTGGAAGAAAGAAATCCTGGAGGTCTACAACAATCCCACCAACCCCGAGAAAAGCATCAAGTTCGATGGCCTGTGGATTGTAAGTGTAAAAATGCATTTGATTTCTGGATTGTTTTTCTCTGGAGGTGCTGGTGGAGAGGGACACAATTCCCAGTATCTGCTGGTGCAGCTCAGGTGTTTCTGGTGTTCAATTCCCATTAAATAGAGTTGGGACTTGATGATCTTGGAGGCCTTTTCTGTTAATGATTCTGTGATAAGTGAAATAAAAACATAGGGACACTTTCCACTGTCCCAGGTTGCTCCAAGCCCCATCCAACCTGGCCTTGGACACTCCCAGGGATGGGGCAGCCACANNNCCCAGGGATGGGGCAGCCACAGCTTCTCTGGGCAACCTGTGCCACGGCCTCTCCACCCTCCCAGGGAAGGATTCCTTCTCAATATCCCATCTAACCCTGCCCTCCTTCAGATCAAGGCCATTCCCCCTGTCCTGTCACTCCATGCCCCTGTGAAAAGTCCCTCTCCAGCCTCCCTGTAATCCTCCTTTATGGAACATGAGAAATCAGACCAAACCTGCAGCTGCAGCGTCTCCTGAGGGATTCTACAATGCTGCTTGTCTGGAATTCAGGGTGTAATGTGTTCTGTGGGCTCGAAGCCAACACAATGGGGTTTTGCTCGTTGTTTTTAGGACATGAACGAGCCAGCAGCTTTTGTGAAGGGTGCTGTTGATGGCTGCAGAGACGACCTCCTAAACAACCCACCCTACATGCCCAGTAAGTCTGATCTCTCCTTAAAGCAGTTGTAGGAGGTTCTGTTACCACATCATTTCTTACCTCTTACATGGGGTGCAAAAGCCTAAATGAAGATGGGAATACAAGCCCACAGCCCCTCAGTGAACACAGCCCTTTATTTCTGAGGTTCTGGGCAGCTGTTTCGGTGGCAGCAGCAGTGGCATGGCCCTTCTTAAAAATGAAGTTATTTTCGACTCCTCGCCTCGAATATGGATTTTGATACCTATTTAATATCTAAGTGCTTTGCTGGAGGCACGGCACAAAATGTAGCTCTGTGTTTTGCAGTTTTCTCAGATGAATAATGCAATTAATTAAAAATTTAGAAAATATCCATGTGTCTCCTCTAATTACCATTTATCTGTGCAGTCAAATGCTTGAAATGCTTCGCTTTCTTAGCTCAGCTTCACTGAAGAACTGCTGTAAAGTAGCGCTAATTAGGAATTATTTATTAATGGTTTATTAGCATACTCTTGTTGCTTACTGTTGTATTCCATTTTTATGAGTAGTTTCTCAGGAGTTTTCAGGAAATGAATAGTCGGATGCAGACCACACCCCCACCAAACCCATTTTTTCTGTTTATACGGGTGTTATGACAATGTTTACAAAGATTTGCAATATTTTCTGATATAATCTGTTTACTCTTTGAGCCTCTTCAGTAAGAACATCCAAAATGAACTATTAAAACATTTACAGACCCAGATGCCTACACAGGAATGTTGGAAATATTCCATTTTGGAAATGCTATTTTTATGACTATAAATGAATGAATAAATAAATGCTTGATAGAGATTGAAAGCCTAATTGAGAAATCAAGAAAAAAAATCATTATTGCGTGCTTATTATTAACGAAAGACAAATCTTTTTCTTCCTTTTTCGCAAGATTTGGGATCCAGGTCAGAGGGCTTGGCCGTCAAAACTCCATGCATGGAAGGTCAACAGCGACTCTCAGATGGGACCCCAGTCAGACACTACGACGTCCACAACCTTTATGGGTGGTCACAGACCAAACCTACCTTCGAGTAAGTGGACTTTGCTAATTTCCTGCTGTCCCCAAAATATCTTAACAAATGAATGTTCTGTGCCAACATCCTTATGGCCAAAACTTTTATCAGTTTATTTATGATGCCCGAGAAAGGTTTGTGTAATAACATCTTTGATTCTTTGGTCAGATGTGTGTGTCATTCCAGTCACGTCACAGGGATATCCCCGGTGGTGCAGGAAGGGAGGGGAAGCCGGAGCTGCAGGAGAAGGGGAGGTGGGTCTGGGCAGGTCTGAGCTGGAGCTTTGCTTCTGTGATTTCACTGCAATAAATTCCTTCTGCTCTTGGAGCTGGGGAGAGGAAAAAGCCTTCACCCACTCACAGAGCTGCCACTGCATCCCTGACTGTCTCAGGACAATCTGACAGAGCCTTGATTTTGACTTTAGCAGCTTTAGAATCACTGACCCTGAGCAGACACGATTTACAAGGTACATTTTAAAGACAGTTCACCCAAGTCTGGCACTAAAGAAACTTATTTTTCATCTGGCTGGGGAGAGGAATTCTTGATGTACCCTTTCTGAGGGCTTCATCCATATCAATGTTCTGCTGGGCAAGCTGCACTGCTGACCTGCATTATGAAATAA
>JAWWES010000011.1:2419518-2438397 GCA_035583135.1 Lophotriccus pileatus | reverse complement strand
GACACCACTGGGGTGCTCTGTCACTGCACCCAGGGAGGAGGGAGAAGGGGATGGGGAGGGAGGGGTGAAGATACCCCCGGCAGGACCCAAGAGTGAGGAGGAAGAAACCCCACCATGGACACATCCCATTCCTGCAGGGAACTGCTCAGGGACGGTGATGGAGTAAACATCAAATCAGAGGGAAGAGGAGGCACCGGAGTATTTCCTTGGACAACAGTTTTTCCAGGATTTTCTATCTCTGCCCCACAGGCAGTTACCACTAAGCCCAAATGACCCCAACCAGTCATTTCCACATGTCCAGTGGTAGAAATCTGCATTTGGTTGTCTCTTATTTATAAGCCCGTTAAAATCCATCAAAATTCTTAACCAAGAGTGTTGAACACCACTTTTAGAAACCTTGTACAAAGGTATTAGGAGGTTAAAGGTACTATCAAGGTATCCTAAAATCTGTATAATATGGATTTTAAGGCAGGAGAGGCCCAAGTCTGATTTATGGTGAAGATTTACCTGGGCAGGGAAATAAACTTCTCTTGGTGGGTTCAACAAACTGCAAGTACAGTTACAAACAAGCCAACTACAGACTGCAGCAAATGAGTAGCAAAAAAACCATTGGAATTAATCCTCTGCAGGAAATGATCAACACAGGTACTGTAGGAATGCTGAAATTACTCTTGGTAGGATGTGAGCTCAGAGAAGTTTTAGTCCTTTTTATCGCCCCTTGCACCTCAAAAAGCATCCCTTAGACTCAGGAGGGGATTCTCTGGTGTTAAATCGATGCTGGACCATCAGTTGCTCCCTCCTTCACGTGGGTGAAACCTGCAGAACTCCCCCAGACCAAGCTCACGTTGCTGTTAGAAGCAATTCTATCTATATTTGTGGTTGCTTTGCTTGTGTTTTTTGTAAATTTTTTTTTTCTCTATTCATTTTTCTTTTTCCTGGCTGTTGGGAATCATCTCATTCAGATTTCATAACTAAATATTTCTCTCTCTCTCTTCTCCTGGAGGTTGAGGGTAATTTTCAGATAACATCCCGTCCCTTTCTCCTTCGAGGTATTGTGATCCTAAAATTGGGTCCAAACTCTGAGGAGCCCAAAGCCTTAACATCAGCTATAAAACACTTCGAGGGATAATAGGATATGCATCCACTTGCTCTGCATGAATGAGCTGCTGCTGCAGAGGTCAGAGGAAGGAGAACTGTCTTGAACACCCAGCAATAAGCAGGAAAACTCACTGTTGTGCTGCAAGGAAGGCAGGAGCATCCCTGAAACGTTAGAAAAGGCTTGACAGGGAGGTATGGAAGCACATTTAGCCTGGAAATAGAAAAGGGCAGGAGAAATGGGGCTGTGGGCTGGGCTGGACAATGAATTCCAGGGCACAGCCAGGGAGAACTGACTCATAAAGTTAATTGATGGCTGCTGGTTTTGGCACTTACATTTTACAGCCAGACCCCCTCGTGGAAGAAAAAAAAAAGAAGGATTTGTCCTCTCCTGGGCTTTAAATGATGGTGGGATTAGTGGCCCAGGAATTATGAAGTCCTGCCTTTGAGTGCCTCTGGCTCTGAGCATTAATCAGATAATTGTCTGGGATGTGAGACACTTCCACCTGATCCTTCCTCCCCGGCCTCGGTGCTAAATCTTAGCCTTGCTTTGGGCTGACTTCACCCAGCCTGGGCTTTGCTGCTATGGAGATTCTGGCTCCTTTAATATCCATTTTTGTATGGAAACAGCAGATGGAGTGAAGAGGGGTGGCTTTAGGAACACACCACCAGGTGAGATGCCTCGGTCCTCTGCTGTTACGAGCTCTGGGCTATCCAATCAAATAAAGGCATCAAGCCCTATTTAAGCCTGGCTTCTTACCCTTCCTCCTCTGATATCCTACTCCAAACCTTCTGGTCCTGACGATTTGACCCTGTTTTCCTGCTTTTCAGCCCAAATTTGTTCACAACCCCCTGCTCTCTCTCTTTCTGTGGCCGTGCTGACCGTCCTGCCCTCTCTGTCAGCCACTTGAAGAGTTTTTACCACCTTCCCTGGTTTTACACAGTCCAGCACAAATTTTTTCTGAGTGATGATTTGCTTTAGGAAATGAACTGTGGTGAGTCTCCTCTCCTAAAACAGCTTTTGCTGCTCCTCAATCACCCAGTGGACCCTTCCCTGTTCTCCTTCCAGGGTAAGTTAAGTTATGGTACATGGATGGCCCAAACTGCACGTTTCATTTATCTCCCCACCGAGCCGAGATTGTGCTGACCTGCAAAGAAACCCGATTTCACATCAGCTAGAAAGGGAAAGACAGTTACCAGGGAGTGGGAGACAGATGGGAGAGGCTGGATATTATTCCCAAGATCATGCATCAGACAGGATCCATCACTTCTCATCCCATAATGAAGCACAACTTTCCCCTCCCAGGGAGTTCCTTTTATGCACTTTTTAATCAGCACTGAAGCGACTGGCAATGATGACATGGAACATGGCTTGGAGATAACAACCCCTGGAGATGAGTGAAGGCAGCTGTGCCTCAGAGAAGTGTGTCTGTGCCCTCTGCAGATGCTGCTGTCTCTGTTTTCATCTGCTTCACCACTGGGGGATTTCTCTGCTAAACCCAATACCTGCCTGGAATTCCTCAGGCTGGATGTTGTCGTGGAATTGTGGAATCACAGACTCACAGGATGGTTTGAGTTGGAAGTGACCTTCAAGATCACCTTGTTCCAAGCCTGACACCTTCCACTATCCCAGGTTGTTCCAAGCCCCGTCCAACTTGGCCTTGGACACTTCCAGGGATGGAGCAGCCACAGCTTCTCTGGGCTTGTGCCAGTGTAATCTCTGACATTTGTTGTTTTTTCCTTTTCTTTTCAGACTGTTTTAGATATCAGGGTTTTGCATCGTGGCTACAATGACCCAAATGACTTAAAGTTTACTGAAATCAAAGTCCTGGGGGTGCCCAGCAATGTCACGCAGGTGACGGTGTCGCAGAACGGTGGGACAATCGAATCACTTCATAAATCGGATTACAACAGCACCAAGCAGGTGAGATGATGTTTGCAGGGTAATGCCACCTTCACACCTGCACTTGTGCTCTTAAACCTTTGGAGATTCAGCTGGGATATCAGAGTTGAAATACATTTCAGCAAGATACATAATCTACCAGGAGATAAGGATTGCATAGCACACTTTTATAGATAGGAAATACTGGGTGTGGTAGAGCCTTTAAGCACAGAAATTCCTGCTGAGGAACCCAAACCACTTCTGGTGGTGGAAAAGTGGTGGATTTTAGTCTCTGCTCGGTTTCCACTCTTCCTAATACCTTCACTTGCAACCTGTGAGATTGGAGGGAAGGAAAAGCATCTCCAGGTATTTTCGGATGCTCTACATGACCCTGTTATTGTCAGTCTTGTCTGGCAGCAGTTCCATTTCCCAGCCCTGTTTTTTGCCTCCCACTGTTTCTTGTTCTCTCAGGTCTCATTTCACCTGCAGACATTCCTACACATAGATGGCAAATCCCACTTCATCTAAAGTTACTGACAAACCTTCCACCAACTTCAGAGCCCTGGGATTTCCATCTCCATGGCTTGTGCCTGTCCAGGGCATCACCTTCTCTTGCCTTCCCAGACAATAAAATCAAACACTTCTAAAGGCAGCTGAAATCAATCTGTTTAACTATTGCTGTTTGAGATGCCACTTCCATGAAGCATCTTCCATATTTGAACAGAACAGCTGAGATGTTCAGTCTTTCTGCTTTTCTGACAGAGGGAGAGTTACTAGGATTTTCCTTCCCTTCCTTTGAAATTCAGCATTCTGTTAAGACTTAATTCTTCCTCCCTTTCAGTGGAAAGCCAGAGCTATAGAAGTTTTGGACAGAACCAACCCAAAACAACAACAACAACAAAAGAGTTTAAAAAGTGAAAGAGAATGGAAGTGTTTTGTTCTGCTGTTGATTTTTGGATGGAAGAAAAATTCATATTCACAGTTGAATTACAACACATTCCAAGTTTTGCTGCCTTTCAAAAATTCCTTTATTTCAAAAATAAAAGGAACCTCAGTTCTCAAAGAGCCTCTGAATGAAGGAAGGGATCAGAGCACCACAGTCAGACTCCCCATTCTGTGCTGGTTAAATTCTGTTTATAGTGACAGAAACACAAAAGTAAAGGAAGAGGAATGAATTGTAGTTTAAAATGAGAAGCCAGTATCTCTGTGGAACACAGAAAACACTGTGGATGTCCAGGGCAAAGTTACTAATTGTCCATTTTGTCTGTTTTATTCCCAGCTCCTGACAATCACTGGGCTTGAGCTGAAATTAGGCCAGAACTACACCCTGCAGTGGAGCTGAAATGGCTGGGAAACAACACCGGCCACAACTCTGCCTCTTCTCCTGTTTTAAAAATCTCTTTCAATTTTTCAGTTTTCAAAATGCCTTTTTTTTTTTATTATTTTCATTTTAGAATACTTTTTACTATAAACCCAGACCTGTGTCCCAGGTATTCCCAGTGTCTCCCTGGGAAGCAAAATCTGTGTTTTAAAGGCTGTGGCTCTGCAGAGTAACTTCATCTTTCAGAACTGAGAACTGCAGGTAAAACTCTTGTGTTTTCTCACAGAGTAGAATTGTGGCTCATTTCCTGAATCCCAAATTTTGTCAAAAACACTCAGTTGATGTTACCTCTGCATGGATTTGGGGCCCTAACTGTGCCTATATTTAACTTTATTTTTAATTGTAATTATACTTACAAAAACCACTACTAGGAAGAAGTATTTAAGACCAGATAAAGCAAATGTTTTCAGATGACTGATTTAGCATGAAGCAATGTTTCAACTTGTTGATCTATAATATATACTAAGATATTTGCAAAAGACATTTGAAGTTGGGGGGTTTTATATGATTTTTAGTCAGGTGTTTTGGTTCCATGGTGTTTTGACTAGAAGATGTAAAATTAAACCTGAAGTTTCAAGGTTACCTAATTAATGTTTATCTCTGAGTGTTTATTTCACTGAGGAAACATTGTTGTATGTTTACTATAATAGTAATTCATGTTAAAGACTTTTTGCATCCCAAGAGTGCAGATGATCTAATGAGGTGGGCAAAGCAAGTTTACAATTAAATTAGATGGGAATAAACTGCTGTCAGAGGTCACAGTAACCTCTAATGGCTGTGACATTCATTTAAATGATTCCTTTTTGCCTCAAAATTTTGGGGCAGAGCAGCTCAGTAGCCAAGATCTCACAGGTGGATCCCTAAAACTTTGGCTTTCCAGTTGCTCCACCTTGGAAGTGGAAGGGATTTGGGTAACTTGGCCATGCACAGCAACTGCACTGAAAAGCTTATTGTGGTTATGCAGATCCCTCCAAGGCCAGGAGGGATTTTTGGATGACTTCCCACCTGATTTCCTTGTCCTCTGCTAGGAAAGCTCTGCTTTTGGTAGGAAAGAGAGAAAATGGAAAAACTGCAAGCCTGGTGTTTCATTTCACTCCTTTTCCTTCTTATTTCTTTAATATCAAGACTGTAGAACCTCTCTGCAGCCTCCTGCTCATTCAGTAGTTTATCCTTGTATTTTATGTGGTTCTGTAGTTTGGACTCGAAGATCCTGGAGGTCTTTTGCAATACCAATGATTCTGTGATTCATGTGGCTGTAGCAATGTCCACAATTCCAGTCTGATTACCTTTCTCATGCTTGGAAAGCAGAAGATCCAAGAATCCTTCAGTGGATTGAAAAGGAGGAAAAGCTTGGAAACAGCTGGCAGTTTTCTTTCTAACAACCACCCCAGCAGGAGCACTACGGAGGTGGCAGCTCTAAATCACACCCTTGCCAGGTGAGGAGCTGGAGGATGTTCCAGAGGAATGTCCTGTGATAACCAGAGGGTGACTTACCTTGAACACATTGTGACTCCAACCCTAAGGAAAAAAGAATAAGCCAGCTTAGAGGAAAAACCCCCCACTAATTGGTGTGGGGAGGAGATGGCGAAGAATCAGCTCACATTTTTCCTCCAGTGTCAAATTAGCCTGTGTGGAAAGTTGTTTAACTACACTTTTGGCATATGCTATAAATACATAATTCATAAGGGCATGTCGAAGTGTGCACACTTACAGACTATATATACTATTTACCTTATTAATGTTTTAAATTCTGTTATGTGAAAGAAGGGGTTTTTCCTTATTATATGGTTGCTCTCCCATTCAGAGTCATTTCAGTTGAATGTTTAATGCATTTGAGGCGTTATGGACATTCTAATAATTATGGAATGTGCAATTTAGAAATGCTCTCTGACCAGTGGGTCCCTTTTTAACAATCTCACGAGCCCTTTCAGGTGGATATAGTGCACCATTTACTCCCCTGATATAAACCCTATATCCAGGGTCAGGCCATAAAGCAGCTGATGCTGAGATATCTCAGCTCTTTTTAAAAATGGAAGCAGTTTGCATTGAGCAGGAAAGGCAAATTCAAGCAGAGTGGCCAAAAAGTATCTGTTGAAAACATCATTTGCCACTAACAGACTCTGGAAAATACCACTAGGGTGGTGCAGAGGAATGGATCTGATCTAGAGAATCACAGAATGGCTTGGTTGGGAGGGATCTTAAAGGTCACCTCACTCCACCCATTCCAAAGAGAGTTGCTGCCTAAAAACAGGATCTCCTCTCCCCTCTGTTGTCTCCTATTGATCCACACAATTCCTCACACCATCCTCACACATTCCCCTCGTACTAAATAATAACAGCAAACAGAATTTCCTGCTCTGCCTATCCAAGCTCTCAATTAATCAGTGCTGTCCAACATTCCTGATCCATTTTCCGGTGACGCTTGGGAAGGGCATTTTGTTATTTTTCATCCAGGCAGCTCCTGCTTCCTCTACAAGTTTCCATCTGACTCCTTTAATGAAATCCCTCTCACAATTGAACCCTCTCCCCCTCAGCTCCTCCTTTGCTCGTTTTCCCTGCCAGCTTTGCCTCCTTTCAGGGCTCTGTGCTGCGACCAGGCTGGAGAAAATGCTTTTACAGGCTCTAATATTCCATCTACAGCTTTAGACGCCGAAATATTTTCATGCCGCCTCTGCAAGCTGCGATGCTGAATGGATCTGATCGGTTCTGCCCTCTACCTTTTATAACTAGAAGCATTTTGGAATGAAAATTGAGATGTCCCATCCTTCCCTCCCTTCCCCTAGATCCTTTCAAGCCATGAAAACAAAGTTTGCCTGACTTTGAGAACTTCCCCCCCCCAGCACGGAAGCCTTTTCCAAGAGTTTTAATTGAAGCTAAGCATCTATTTAGGTTAAAAAGGCCTATATTTAACTTGAATGGAATAATTCCTTTTCTTGTGTTTAACCTTTGATCAGCTGCCTACCTTTGAACTCTTGGATAACGACCCCCTCCTTGTTATCCTTGTCCCATTTCTCCCGCAGCTCTTGCGTAACAGCACCTCAGAAATCAAAACAGAGTTGCCTTTGGTGAGAGAACTTTCATTTCTTTTCACAGGGATGGCTTCAGCCACTTTGTTTGTTCTTTTGTTTTTTAAGGCAGAGATCTGGGACATAACACTGTAGGATGTTTGCACAGTTTTAAATTAATTAAGGACTGGAAAATGTATGGATAAGAGCTGGATCTAATATTGATATTCCAGGTTATGTCTGAAAAATCAACTTGCTCTTGTTGGATTCACCTCCCTCTTCCACTCCCCCACTGCCATCAGAGATGGATCTGCTGAGGCAACACTGAGTCAGGGGAGGGTCAGGTCGGACAGCAGGAGGAATTTCTTCCTGGAAAGGATTGTCAGGAGTCGGAAAAAGCTGCCCAGGGAGGTGGTGGAGTCTCCATCCCTGGAGCTGTCCACGTGGCACTCACTGCTCTGGGCTGGGTGATGGGTCAGAGGTTGGACTCGATGATCTCAGAGATCTTTTCCAGCCTTAAGGATTCTGCATCACTCACCTCACTTTGGATGTGGGTACCAACCCTAAACTGCCCGTGACTAGGACTTTCTAGAAGACTTTCTTTTAACAAATTTTAGGGATTACATTTCAAATATATACCAAAATACAGCATCAAAGTCTCCCAAATCAGTCACAACACTCAAAAGAACTTGTGGTTCTACAAACCATAATAATTAAAAATAAATTCCAGAAATAAAAAAATTAGCACGTTGTTAAAAATTGTGGCATGGTCTAAATTTTCCTAATTAAAAACCAGAAAAATAAAATCAGCAGTATATAATTTAGAATGTTCTAAACTATTAATTACCTTTTTTCAAGTGCTTGCACTAAACAATCTGTTGCCTCAGGACAGATGCAGGTGCCAATCTTCCTTATTAATATTTGTTTCCAAATGAATTCAGAAAACAGAGGTGAATTTCTGCAGTGCACAGACAAGTAAACATTTATCAATCCCCTTTTCCCCAAATAGTTTCAAACTCTCCAGATCTAAGTGATTTATAATTCCTATGGCACTTCCAGACTTGGTGAACGTACAAAGGTGTTTTGATTTTTTTTTTTTCCCCTTTTCTTTGGAAATATCCTTTCATCACACATCCCACCCCACTTCTTTCACTATCATATCCCAAATGGAAAGTGAGTATTTTCTTACCTACTGACGTACAGAAATAAATAAGAAGCTGATTCTAAAGCTGCTCATGAACCCTCCACATTGTGAGTGGTCTGACAAAACCAGAGAGTGGAGCTGTACACGAGGACGAGGTCCTTTGGAAGGATGGACTGACATGGGTCCTTTTCTTTTCCCTTTATTTTTCTCTATTTTACTTTATTTCCTGTGCATCTCTTCATCACTGCAACACAAACACACAGGAGTTTACTTTAAAATTTCCAAACTGTGAAGCAGGAACATGGAGTGGAAGTTCTGCTGCTGGAATAACTCACCGGTCTGGTTCATTCCAAGAGCTATTTCTCCATAAATTAACCTAATTTTCCATCCTCTGAGTGGCAAGTTCACAAGGAAACCATGCCATGAATGAACACAGCTGAGAGCTGGTGTCAGGATGAGGGTATTTTCCATCAAGGAATTCTGAGCTGGTTCTTCTTTCAGGGCCCCTGAGGCTGCTCAGCTTCTTGCAGCCTCTTTTCATCTCAGCGTGTTCTGCCTGGCAACAGCAAGAGAATAAAGCAAAAAGGAATGGTTTTAATGAAATAAACTAGAATTCAAATGCTTTCTGAAACCAAAGGACATTACCAAGATGAGCACAAAGAAGGATCATCTTATGGAAACTAGAAATACATGACAAATCATACTTGAGAGGGTAAGGGAGGAGAAACTTGGGAGGGTCTGGGACTGGGAAGTTCAGTTAGATCCTTTTTTTTTTTAGCATCTTTATGCTGGTCCTGTGGTGCATCAAACACTCAAAAGGCTGCAAGTTCACTGGGGCAACACCTCTGTGCTCAGGCAATAATTCAGAGTGTGCTTTACATGTGAATTATGTCCACTGACATTTCTCAGGCGTGGGTGACATTTGAGCCAGAAAAACCTGCCTGTACAACTGAGGGCTGTAAAACCCCACGAGGGTGTGAGGAAAGGTGATTTGCAGGTAAGAAAACACCCAGAGTTAAAATATTTTGCCTGCCCCAGTGATTTTTTTTACACCTGCAGATGAGCTTGGAAACATGACTTAGCCAGGCTTATTTTAAACAGAACTTATGTGCTGAAGTGACCCAGGCTGTGAATCCCTCTGTGTTATATCAGGGAGCTGGAGGAATATCTTAGATTTTTATTATTTATTCTCTAAGGTGAAAAATAGGCTGTTTAAGGCTTTTTTTTTTCCCAGTTCTGTGAATTCCCAGGAACAGGACAGTACAAACCTGTGAATCATAGAATCACGGAGTTTTTGATAATTCTTCCCACGTTTTTATGGTTTTAAGACTTACAGAAAATGAGTGTTGCCATCAGGCTGTCACTGGCAGTGACCAGAGTCTTCATGAGTCCCTTCCACCTCCAGCTATTCCATGATTTAAACGCTCAGTACCTAGAAATTAGAACCATTCATTAATATCTTATGAGAATAATTTTGGGTCAGACTTTTTTGCCTCTCATAATGTATTTTAGTGCTCTTCTTATTAGAGCTCTGGAGAGATAATTCATACTTTCCTTCTGTTCAACATTTCCTTGCAAGGGAAGAACAAAAGCTGGAATTCTCTACCTGCTGCTAGATAATTCCTAAGAGATTCCTGTATTTATTACTGCTAGAGCCTAGATAGGGAATATACTTTCCACCACACCATAAAGCGTATTTATGAGAGTACAAACATATATATGGGTCAAAAGGAAATGATTTCTTTCCTTAAATAAAGGGGGAGCAAAACCAAAAGCAGCTTTTTTTAAAAAATAATGATTGTGCATCGACAATGTCAAACTTTTAAAGTTCTGTATTTCCAACAGTCCAGGTTTCTTTAAGTGCTGGGTGATGAATCAGCACATTCTTTTTGCTGTTGTTCCTGTGGAGAAACAACACCCCGGAGAGGAAACATTTCCAGCTGCTGGGGGTGTGGTTTTCACACTCAGCTCCACCTTTACCTACAGAGAATGTGTTAGTCAGGATAAATATCTCCACAGGCAGACATGCACTTCCATATTCTGCAGAACTGATTCTACTTTTCTCTTTATTTTTTTATTTTCCTTTTCTTTTCATACTAAAAAATATATATATATTAATATAAAAATATATATTATATTTTGTAACTTTTTTCCCTGCTTCTATGAGGAATAGTATTTTCACACTACGGCAACTCTCTGTTCAGAGATTAAGAATATTTGTTTTTATGGATACATGAAATTTGTTCACATATATACACACAAAGGTTTCCCTTTGCTTTCCTGAAATAATTTTAAATACTTATTATATAAAATAGCATAGACATTTTATTTATAAACTAGAAATGTAAGTCTAATAATAAAATAAATCTGTCAGCACACCTTGTCAGTACACCTGTGGATGGACATATGAGGTTTTCCTTTGCTTTCTTGAGATAATTTTAAATAATCACGTAAATCAGTGCATAAAATAACATATAAATAATATTTATACATTAGAAATATCAATCTAATAATAATAATAATAAAAAAAATCTAAGTCAGTACACCTGCAGTTGCAAGGCTTCAAATACCACACTCTTAATATTTTGGTACTTATCTTCAAGAATGATGACAAAATAAATACTTAATTTCCTACAACTTGATATATTGTAATTTTTAAAAATATTTTTGAGTTTTTTAAATATTAAAAAAAAACACAAACCAAACCTAAAATCCTACAGTTGGTTTCACTGTCCTGTAAAAATAAAAAGCAGCAGCTGTGCACTTACTGCAGAATGGGTATGAGAACACTTCCAGGGATGGTGAAGAAAGTTTGCATGTAGTAATCTGAAAAATAGGGAAACTTTTCCTTTTTACTTATCTTTTTAAAAAAAAAAAAAATTCTAAGTCATGTATTTTAACAACAAGGGAAAAAAAAAAACAAACCCCAACATTATTGTTGAAACCAAAGAACTTCGACTTCCCACTCTTCTTTATTGTTGTCAACTTCAGAAGTTTCCAAAGCCTAACAACATCACTTCAAAAGCACTTGGTTTAAATGTACACCAGATAATGAAAGAACATCTTTTAAGAATATTTCCAGAGACATAAAAACCCCCAGCGAGCTGACACCGCTGACACTTTGACAAACAACGCACCCAAAAAAAAAATATCCGGCCACAGGAATAAAGCTGGTGCTGAGAGTGACACTTTCCCTCCCTCTAATTGACAACTTGGGGAACAAAAGCACGGAGAGAGGCATATTATGATGTTACTCTGGTGAATAGAGGCTGTCAGGGAATGCAGCCTGCTTGTTTGTTTGTTGGGAATCAGCTGCATTTTGATCTCAGGCAGGGGAGGGAGAGGAGCTGGGAAGCAGGAGGGATCTGTCTGCAAGGGCTGGCAGCACGATGTGCTCGGAGAAACAACCCAGGTGTGCTTGAAGGCCCATTAGGAGGCAGCCAAGGAAGCTGGAAAGGCAGCAATTTAAATAGTTTTAGTGCTCTGAGGCTTCTTTCTTATTTAAGAGATTAGCAGGGCCATCTGTATTACAGATCAATGGGAAATTACTTCAAGGTGGGAAGCTGGGGCAGGGTGGGAAGCTGGAGCATCACTCAGAGGCTCAAATGACTGCGGATTCAGGACAGTGGAGTTCAGCTGAACCACCTCAGGAGTTGTGTTTGGAGAAAAATCCAGAAATTTGGGGGGTTTTTAAGTGTTCAAGGACATGTTGGACAGAGCTCTGAGCAACCTGGGCTAGTGGAAGGTGTCCCTGCCCATGGCAGAGGATGGAATGAGATGAGCTTTAAAGTCCCTTCCAATCCAAACCACTCTATGATTCTAAGATTGGTTTTATTAGTAATAAATCTTACCCCTTTTCCCCTAAAAATGGGGATTTTTCTTTTTCTCAGCATTGTGAAATTAGCAATTCTTTGACTGATATGTTTTCTATACATATAAATCATGTATAAAGCTTTACATAAATTCCACTATTATAGACACCAACATTTTTTTGTGTTGTGCAAATGGCTCAAAACCTGAAAATATTGGGTATTTTATTACCCCTTTCCTAATGAGTTTTCTATGCAACCATGAAACAGCCTTAGGTTTTATCCACTACACTAGAAATTCTGGCTAAAACAATCACAGATTAAAAGAAAATTTAAGATTGAATGCAGCTTCCTACTAGATATTTTTAACAGAATCATAGATACCGTAGCATCCACATTAGATATTCTACTGCTTTTTTAAACTTTGACTGAACAATAATACTGTGTCAAGAGGGCTCTTAAAATTCTACCTTTCCATGCAAGAACACTGGTCTGGTGGCTCTTTTTTGTTCTCCCCCACACTTTTATTTCTCTCTGCCATAAAACCAACCCTCCGTGAACTTCTCTCCAGTGAGGACAAGAACAGAAAAGAAAACGCACTGATGGAAATTTTAGTGCTGAGTTTTTCAAGCCCCAGCCAGCCCTTATGGCTTGGGCAGAGGGGCTTTTATAAAACCTGCCTCGTTCAGGGGAGAAGCTGCCACGTTCCTTTCTGTGTCTGTAATCTCTGAAGGCCACAGTCACACCCAGCAGTTTTGATGATTTTGCCACAAGAATTATAAAAAACTTTAAGGGAAAAGGCCACAGCATGTTGCATTTTGCACCCAAAAATGATGTGTGGAGCAGTTGAGTTTGCCATGTGTGTTATTTGGAATATTAATCACACAATTAATAAATTATTAGAAATTGAATGCCAAGTTTTGGGGCATTTCCTCGGCAGTGCTGCATTTTATTTCACTTTGCAGAGACTTGTGTTTGGTCTAATGCAGAAAGATTATCATCAAATATTAATAGTTTTTTCCCTATTAATAGTCACAATATGGGAAGTGTTTGTTTTCCATCACTCTAACAAACTGTTCTGAAAGGAAAGAATGATGAATTGTCTTAGATGATGAAAAAAATAGCCAAAAAACTAAGTGCCACTTCTGAAAAGCACAAAAGAGAGAATTCCACACCACAGATGAAGAAATGTTAGGGCTCTCCAGGTACAAATGCAACTTGTCAATCTTTTTTTTTTTTTTTTAAATACCTGAACATTTCAGACATTCTTTTACCTTCTCCACACACTTCAAAACTCACTTGAACTTCAGTAGGAGGCAATTAACAGTAATGAAAGCCAAGCTGAGTTTGGAGTACAGTGTTTTTAAAAGCCACCCACAGAAGTTCATGTAGCTCTTGAATAAATTAGGTGAATAAAAACCTGTCTTCCAAAAGGGAGATGGGCAGGGTCTATAATACACCAAGAACTTGTTTGCCTTCACTGCAAATTCAAAATTCTGCTCTTAGAGCAGAAATGATGGTTGACTTTGAGAAGGTGAACACATCAGGTACAGACTCATTTCACTTGCAAAGACTCACCGCCACATGGATAGGAAGGAACTCAACCTCCAGATTCACCTCAAATTCTGGGGATAACTGTGTCACCTCTAGATCTCGAGGCCTCCCTCCTTTTTTACTTGCCTGGATGAATGTAAAGACAACCAGAACAAAGTTTAAACACATCTCACTTCTCAGAAATGTGTATTTCCTTTTCAAAATGCTTTTAAAGAAAAGCCAAATACAGACAAAAAAAAGACAAAGGCTTTGCTAAAAATGAAGACACTCCTTCTATAATATTTTAGATCAGATTCATGATTTAGTAAGTACAACTATTGGTGCCATTACACTTCCAAAGGAAAAAAAGGAGGTGGTTAGAAATAAACCCTGAAGAATTATTGCCCCCAGAGCAGTGGTGTAACACACTTAGAGCTCTTGCCAACTACGAAAGCCATAACGTTTGACAAAGATAATACAACAAACATAATGGCTTGCTTTGCATCTTAAATAGATAATGAAGCAACCAGAGGCAATATATCCAGCAGTTAGTGCTCTCAGGACTCCATAAATAACAGGCTAGTGCAGTATAATTTAGGAGGATAATAAAACTAACAGATGACCAAATTATGGTGTTTTTACTCTGTTGGTTCCTCTGGGGGAATGTTCTCTCAGGGAAGCTGGGAGGGGGCTACTCACAGTGGTGGGACAGCAGCAAACTTGGGAATGTCAGAGCCAAATATAAGCTAAAATGCTATTTTGGGAATGGGGAGAGATGGTCTTTAGGAACAAGGTACCCACATGTTCCCAGAGCAGGACAGTGTTTGCAGATCCCACAGGAGCCTTCCTCCCCCTTCCACAGCTCCAACCCACAGGAGAAGGCTCCAGCCACTCCTCCCTGTCCTGACTCCACATCAGCCCCTTCAACTTGAATGATTCTATGATTCTATTCTATGATTCTATTGAAGTAACTCTTTTTGGGGTCCACCTCACCTCATTTTAGATGTTTCACACAACGTTAAGCTGCATACAGCACCCCAGGTCCTCCAGCTGCAAGAAATTAGCCAGAATTAGAGCATGCTCATTTATCCTGTTTCAGGATGAGAGGGCAGATCAAGTGAAGCACGAGGGTTGCCCAGAAGAAGTTGCAGGTGCCTCATTATTTCCAGTGTTCAAAGACAGGGCTTGGAGCAACCTGGTCTAGTGGAAGGTGTCCCTGCCCATGACGGGACTCAATCTTTAAGGTCCCTTCCAACCCAAACCATTCCAGGATTCAATTAGAAGAGGGGATGACCTCTCATAACGTGCTGAACAATGAGCTGAACATAAACAGGCATCTGAAATGAAACAGTCTTGTACCTAAACGCTCCCTTTCTACTCCCACCAAGAAAATCCTCTCGGCATAATTTAATTCCACCTAAGAGAACATTACACCTCAGCCAGAGGTGTAATGCAACCCCTGAGAACACTGTGTCACAGCTGATGACATTATCTGAGTCACTTTTGATGGGATTAATGTTGCTTCAGTAAAGCTGAGGAGAATTTCCCTGCACGAGGTGGAACAGCAACAGAACAACAGGTCCGGAGGGTGAACGAGGCTCTTCCAGGCGATGCTGGATAATTATGAAATGTAATTATACTTCCAGTTTCTCAGGGAAAAGAGCAAGGCTTGATAAACATTTCAGCACATTCTTGCTGGTAGGAATAAAAAAAAAAAAGCAAGCAGGACATTTCAAGGAAATTAAAAACCTAAGGCAGCAGGTTTTGCAGTGAGAGCCTGAAAGGCTGAATCCTGGGATTTGATGGGTCATTAAAATATATGGAAAGGTTATTTATCTTGTGTGACCTACAGGTGTACAAATAAAAGCAAGTAAGAGGTGACAGGATGATCATATACATGTGTGCATGTGCCGGTATAATGAGAATTTTAAAATCTAGAACTAATTATTGGCTCAATTTAACATGGAACCTCCCTCTCGTTGCTGGTGGTTTGTCTTCTCCTCATCACTCAGGGCCATCCCACCCCTTCTCCAGCAGCTCTAGGTATGGATTGAATCGAATCTGGATGCATTTTTCTAAACTTGGCACAATATTCTGAATAAAATCATATTAAAACCCTGACAGGACAAAGGAATAGAGGTAAAGAATCCAGTTCATTCTCTTTTCCTATACTTTTGTATTGAAACATGTGATGTTGAGCAGCTCATGCTGACACTGCCCAACATGGGCAGAAATGGATTTAGGTTTTCTATTAAGAACTGTGAAAAAGAAGAGGATACTATAAGACAGTTACCACAATTGCCAAAACAATCAAACATTATGGATAGAGCAGCAAAATTTTTGTCACTCCTTACAATTCTCTTCCAAATAAATTTTTTGCACATATAAAATAATGTATAATATTAATCATCTGCTCCCCCTCTCCATTCCTATATGCAGAAAAAGTGGGATTTTTCTGAGCTCTGCTGAGGACCCTAAAAGTAAGAAAAAAAAAGGGAAATATTTGTATGGAAATATTTTAAAACAATTCTACAATTTGACTCCTTGAAGCTGCTGCAAGACCTGGCTTTAATTGGCAAAAAAAATTGGCCTAAAAATTCTAAAACTGGTCTAAAATTCTGCTCTTTGGAGTCACTTGTGCAAGACTGTCACTCCACCTTCTATTTATCCAACTTAGGACAGGCATTGAGGGGCCAGAAATGTGTGAGGCTGCAAAAAAAACCCCAAACCAGTTGTGCTACAAAAATGTGAGAATCTGCAGCTGCCTGAACTGGCAGCCCTTGAGTTTTGTCACTTCAAATCACCGTTTTCCTGGGTAGATCTGCACATTTTGGGCTATTTGCATGGTTCTGGTTTTTGCAGCCCTTTTGTATATATTGAAAAGAGTTCCAGCAGATGAAGATCTGGCAATCCAGCCAGTGGCAGATTCAAAACATGCTTTGTGAGGTTAATAGGGAGCGATGGAAGGTACATCTAAGTGTGTGTTTTTGTCATTTGGTGTCCCCCTTAACAATAAAAACCCTGCAAGTTGTCAACGTGTCAAGGTGTGTTGCCTTCACAACGAGCAAGGAAAGGCAAAAAAAAACCCCTTATGAAATAGCACAAGAATAGAAATGCTGCCAGAGAAAAGGAAACTTTGCCTTTACCATACATTTTTCAACATTTACTCAGATCAAGTCTCTAAAAATAAAAATGTCTGCCTTTCCCACTAAATTAGTCTCAGGCAGGGAATGTTGTCAGATACATACATTATATAAAACCAAAAAAGGGTATTAAAAATAGAAGAAAATAAATAAACAAAACAAACAAAAAAAAATAGAAAGCTAGCAAACATCTTGCTTTGAAAGAAGAGATTTGCCTTCATATACATAAATACAAATGATCCTTTTATCCTGGCATGTGTAGCCTTAATTAGAGCTGGATGTACAGGATTTTTCCAAAGCTACAGAGGATCTGTCAATATAGATACAAAAGTACATCTGAGTAGTCACAAAACCACTGCGTGCAGCAACTCCTTCTGCAAATATTTGTTATATATTTAGAATTGTTGTGGTTGTTTAAATAAAAACAAATTAAAAATCAAAAAGCAATTGGTTCTGCACCAAGTATTGCCTGGAGACACCACCGAAAAGGAGCACATTCACTATATGGCAAGATTTTTGCCCACAAATTTAATTTTATATCTATCTCAAATCATTTTGAAGCCCCTTTGACTTAGTGCAGCATCAGAGTAGAAGAAATTTTTGCCATCCTGGTAGACTTGTACCCCCCTGGTACACTCATATCCTAATTATCCATGAAAATTCTTGGTTCTTTTTTTGCTGGAAAAACTCATGCACATATTGCAGAGCCTGGCACTGACATCCCAGTGGGAATGGCAGAAGGGAAAGGGAGGAGAGGCAGAAAAAGAAGGACAGACAAAGGAATTGCTACACATCTTGAACTGAGAACTTGGACCTTTCAGAAAGGAAATCACCAGCAAAAGGAAAAAAAAGTGGGCACAAACTATGCTGGAAAATGATTTTGTTGTAAGTATTGCCTTAGAAATCCAGCTGTTTGTTTGTATTAATTAAAAGGTAATAGGAAATGCAATTACTTCCCACACTGAGGTTGAGAATGAAGACTATTGTTTGGACATGGGGAAATTTTGAGGATTTTTACCTGCCTATTGAGTCAAACTAACATCAAATATAAGGCAAATAAAAACAGTAGGAAACCCATTCACTAGGAATGAACGGAAAGATTTATTGGTTCAGCTATTTTTAGACAAGCAGATATTAAAATATCTGCTCCATTAATAGCAATAAAGGGGATCTTATAAACTCCTGTGCCACTTTCTGTGTGCAGGACGGGATTTTTAGCACTGCTGACAACGGGCAAAGTGTCAGTGTAAGAACAAATTTGTGGGAAAATGCAGATTCAGGTCAACAGAACTATTTATATCTGATTCACAAGATCGTTTCTCATCTGAGGGGGGGAAAAGAAAAAGTTTGAGTAGACTTCAAAGTGACGTTTTTTTGTTTCAACATTTCAAAGCAAAATTGTTTCTATTTTTTACTTCCCGTGTTTCATTTCAAAGCGCTCCTTTTCTAAAGAGTAAAACATAAAGACGTTTTCAAGGTTTTTGTTTTGTTAGGGAAGCTAATGAAAATAGTTTAGACGAACATAAAACGAGCCACGAGCTGTCTGAGGCATTTTTGGCTCAGAAAAGCAAGCATCAGTTCATCATAAAATGTCACAACTTCACAATTCTGCTGGAATAAGAAACTAAGAGAAACTCCACCCCACCACTTGATAAGTAAAAAATGGTCAAATATTTTCAAGAAGGTTGGATGCTACTTAAATACTGAGCAGAGTTTCAAAGTCAACCTGAACAATCAGTCAGAAAAAAATGGAAAAATGTTTCCCTTCTCTTTTATATAATATATATGAGCATTTCCCCAGTGGTTTTGAGCAAAAATGTTGTGGTTCTGTAATATTTCTTTTTATCTTTTTTCTTTATTTCTTTTTTATCTATTTCATGTTTCCAA
>JAWWES010000011.1:2349227-2419418 GCA_035583135.1 Lophotriccus pileatus | reverse complement strand
ATTTACCAAATATATTACATATCCTATACACATTATATTACATAAATATGTATTAATTATACATTTTAATACCTCTATTTACACATACTTCATACAACCATCTTTACAGAACAACACTGAAGTGCTGAGAGTGAATCTGCATTTTTGAAGCTTCTGCTCACTCCTGTCTTGGTCACAGAGATGGAAATAACACAGTTTGAGAGCTGGGATGTCTTTTATTTCTTTTTCCTTTCAATACCTTTTCTCCTTTTAAGATTCTGTGACCTATTTGCTGAGGGAAGAGCTTCCCTGTTTGCTGGGAAGGAGTCTGCCTGTCTGACTCGAACAAAGCCATCAGCTTGATCACAGGAGATGCAGCTGCATCTAAACACCCACATTTCCAAACATCTGCATTTCTAAACATCTACCTTGGAGGTACAAATCCCATCCCTCTGTGGTTTTAAGGCACACACCACAAGCCCAAGAATATTTGGGAAACAGGTCGAGGGAGGTGATTCTGCCCCTCAGTTCAGGTGAGATCCTGCCCTGCAGAGCTGCTCCTGCTCTGGGATCACCAGCACAGGGAGGACACAGAGCTGCTGGAGAGAGTCCAGAGGAGGCACCAGGGTGATCAGAGGGATGGAGCAGCTCTGCTGGGAGGAAAGGATGGGAGAGTTGGGATTGTTCAGCCTGGAGAGGAGAAGCTTCAGGGTGACCTGATCGTGGCCTCCCAGGACCTGAAAGAGCAACGAGAAGGATGGAGAGAAACTATTTACAGAGAATGGAGTGACAGGACAAGGGGGAATGGCTTCAACTGGCAGAGTAGGTTTAGGTTGGATATTAGGAAGAATTTCTTCCCTGGGAGGGTGGGCAGGCCCTGGCACAGGTTGCCCAGAGAAGCTGTGGCTGCCCCAGCCCTGGAAGTGTCCAAGGCCAGGTTGGAGCAACCTGAGCTGGTGGAAGGTGTCCCTGCCCATGGCAGGGGTGTCACTGGATGGTCTTTAAGTCCCTTCCAACCCAAATCATCCTATGATTTCAACCTAATGGTGGATAGAATCCCAAGCCACTTCTCCAAACCTCAAGAACAATCCATTAGCATTTGTATGGAGAGTTCCTTAAAGCTCACTGGGAGAAGCAGCATTTCAGGAAAAAAAAAAGGAAATAAACCTGAATTTCTCAATTGTGTTTACACTGAGAAGGGGAAACAGGCCAACAGCAGAGTCCTCTGGGAAAGATGAGTTTCCAGAGAACCCCCAACTTCTCCAGGCAGCACCACAAATCCTGCAGCAGATCAGAATCCAAACTCCCTACCACAATCTTCACATCTTAAAGTTATTCTGACTCAATTTCTCAAGTCACTGGGACACGTTTCTTTGAGGATCTCACAGACACCATTTTTCTTAATTGCTGTGGGACAGCTGACAAAATTGAAACCCAAAAATACAGAAAAAAAACCTGGAGAGACTTGATTTTTCCAGAGGGTATGTATGTCTGCTTATACATGTGTGTATATATAAATATCACACTTAGCTCTCTCCCAAATGTTGTGAGAACTGAAATAATTATGCTGTTCACAGCTTTAATTAAAAGACTCCGGTTTTGCTGCTTTTCCAGAACCTTTTTTATTTTTTAAATGTTGGGGGAAAAGTGTAGCATCTGATGGAATGAACTCTTACGGCTCAGGCAGCTCTGGAAATTCCAAAAATATATTAGATTTTGATTTGTAGGTTTTCTGTAACTTCCTTCAAGACTTGTAATGAAAATCTGGACCATGTACTGCACAATAACCATTTAACTGAAGTTCCTGCTCCACTGCCCTGGCAGCAAATCCCACTTCTGCAGAACTACAGGGAATTTTTTCCCTTTTCAACACCCACCCAGGAAAGCCAGTTGGTTTTTTTGTCCCTGCAAAACTCGACTCCTCAACTTTTAGACTTCTCTCAGAGACACACAGTGATACCACAACTCTTCCAGGAGTCTATTTGGATTTAGGAAATGAATTTTGCCTGGGCTGGCCTCAAACCCAGGCAATCCACATTAGGCTTAGGGGGTATCTGCTCTGTGGAATTATATTTCCCCACACAGGTTATTCCTCTTGCAAAGCAAGAGAAACAAATAGAAACTGCCTGAAATAAATGTCTTCACAGCTACAGCTTATTCCTACTATTAAAAAAAAAAATAAATAAAAGGAGATTCTTATAATGATTATGTTAATGGAGAAAACTGCTTTCCTGAATACCAGAATCTTTTTGCATCAGTGACAGCAGGAGTGATTTTATGTTAAGTTTGCAGATGCATCTGTTTGCAGAGGAAATGATAAATGTCTCTCCAGGACTCACCTGCTGCCAGACACAGTGAGAACACACCAGTGACTGTCCCCAGTGTCCAAGGCAACTGTGGCATATGCAAAGCAAATGTAGGGAGAGAGCATTGGGGAGACATTACTAATTATGTTAAATACACTACAACCCTGGATTTCAAAGGCCTGGAGGTCCCTGATGAGTTTTTTTAAAGGACTGGAATTTCTGTGATTCCACCTGTGCCCCCACTCTGTTCCAGCTCCTGGCACCTGCATTCCCTGGGCTGAGCTGAGTCCCACACCTTTAGGATTGATTGAGGCCACATCATTCATTTATTATCTAGTGGGGAATGGCCTCGTGCCAGGAGAGGTTCAGGCTGGATATTGGGAAAAGTTTCTCCAGTGAAAGAGTGACAAAGCTTTGGCACAGGCTGCCCAGGGCAGAGGGGCAGTCACACCCCTGGAGGTGTTCAAACCATGACAGGGTTTAGTGGGCATGGTGGGATTCAGGTGAAGCTGAATTTTATTTACTTTGAAGCAAACCAAGCCTTGCTGAGCAAAATCAGGACTATTCACAGAGCAGTGTGGGAATTTGGGCTTGGGACCAAAGCAGGGAGAGAAGCTCTGACAGCCCAGCTACACTTGCAATTTCAAACAACTCTATTATTTTTTTTTCTCCTTTTAAATTTGCTGTTTCCCTCTCGGTTCCTAACAAAGATACAGCCTCTTAAAGATGAAGGGTAAACATTGCATTTGAAAAATGGCATAAAAATCCATCTGCCATTTTCTTCCCTCCCTTCCCCCCACAAAAAAAAACCCCAAACTATTTGCATAGTGAAGCCCAGCCTGTCTTTCTCCTCCCCACAGGCAAGTTCTGATGCTTCAGAAACACAAAGAACAGAATACAAATCAGTTCCTACTTCCATGACATGCCATGATTTCAGCTGAGAGCAATTTACTTGAGATGTATTTCTTTGGCTGGGAATACACAGGACTAGTTCTCCTTATTGTCCTGGACATTTCACCCACTAAACCATTAGTTTCCTCTGAGAACAGAAATAAATGGCACAATTTGTTCTCACAGAAGACTGGCTGCTTCTGAAATGTGAAGAAGCTCGTGGCAAATGGGCAGAATGTTGGGAATAAATAAGAAAAACGGGGCAGCAGAAATCAATCTTGCACCGTGACTTCTCTCATTCATTTCAATGGGAAATGGCTTTTTTTTTTCTTTCTGGGGCTCCCAGGAATCAAGACACAGCAAATTTGCAAGCTGAAGAGAAAATATGGGGAGTCTCCTATGCAGATTTGAAATATAAACTTGAAACAAAAATTTGAAGACACAAACAGCCAGCAATTTAAGGAAATTATATCAGCCAGGGGAGAAGAGATGTTTGCTGTAGCCATTTAAACAATAAATTGCTTTAAAGTTGTAAGTAAACCAGTAAAAACACTAAATCTGCTCCTATTTTTTTCAGGTTACACCCAGACAGGGATTAAATAGCACATGTTGTACCTGATCTTACAAAAAGGTTTAATCTCAGTGCCACTTCATAAGCCTCTGAAAAACTCCATCTGCCAAAGGATTCACCTTTTCCAGGTACAATTTCATGCTCTTCCCTCACCTATAGCAGAGTTTTACCTCTGCACTTTAATCTAAGCCTCTTCAGATGCTCAAGAGAGTTAAGTGGAAACAGTAAGTCATAACTTTGAGACAAGCATCTCTTGATGCTCCTCACATTATCAGGAAGATTCAGTGCCAAGTGTGGGTGACAAACCTGCCCCAGCCACATTTCACCGGGAATTTCCCGAGCAAAAGCAGAAACGAGATCTTACCTGTGTGAATTCTTCCCAGACTTTCAGGTGGCTGTCAGTGATCTGGACAGTTTTCCCCAACAGAATTTCCGACGACCATCCTTACTGGAACAGCACAAAGAGGAGTTGCCATTGACACTGCAACAACCAGAGAAAAGAGGAACAATTAAGAAAAAAAAAAACAAACAAAAAAAAACCCACACAAACAAACAAAAACATCAAACAAAAAGACCCAACTTACGTTGGAAACAGTGTTTTTGAAATATTCCCAGGTTTTTGCTGATGTCAGGAGATGGCTCAGATGGCAACACACAGCTCTGGTGCCCAAAGGGAATGTCCTACTCAAAAGGGTCTTTTAATTCATTTTTTTCCCCCATCCTTTTGGGCCAGAGAGGGAGAAAAAAGAAACTTTCACAACCAAATGTGCCCAAAGAAGGTGGTGCTTCAGAACCACTTTATTTCAGTAACAAATGTCCACGAGTTTGTTGAATAATTTCTTATTTGTTCTCTTCAACATATGCTGTGATTTCACTTCCCAAACAGCATTTTCACTCCCAAGCTGACAAGCTGATTGATTGTCCTTGTTATCTGTCATGGTGCTTCATCACTGCATTTTGAAAAGTCCTTATAGGGCGAGATAAATTCAAAAGATGAAGTGGCTGAAATTAGAAACCCTCAGACTCAAAACCAAATTCCAACACTGCAACTTTTTCTCTGACTTTAAACCATCGTTCAGGTGCTGAAGTGCCATGACTTGGACGTTGTAGAGCAGAGCAAGGCCCAAGTGACATTAAAAAGAACCAGTCTGAACTCTCAAAGCGTTTCACACGCATTTTAAATGCCTTTAAGCAGCTCTCCTCCTTTTTTTATATTCAAGCAGAGTTTAAATTTAGGTTCTTTTAGCATTGAATAGGTGACTGGAAGCGTGGCTGTGTGTTGGTGAGAGGGAGTCCCCACCTGCCTGTGGAAATGCTTTGTCAATGGCAGAGTTTTACAAACCTGCTGAGCGTTTTCCTACCTCTGCGTGGGAAGAAGTTGCCTTTGCAGAGTTTGACAGGCAATGAAATGTCGGCACAGGATGCCCAGTGCCAGCACTGGTACCGGCACACGGGTGATCTACTCCTCAGCTGTGACAGCAGGGAGCAAAAAACAGCTTTGCAACAGGTTATTCGCTTACAGGCAGAGACCTGGACAACAGCACCTCAAGGAAACCCTCAGACAGCTCTGGGAAAAGATGGAGTCAGAATGATTGAGAACATTGGTTTTTTTAAATGTCAATAAAGTCATTTTTCAAGATGCTGCTGGCAGAACAGCACAGAATCAAGTCAGCCTAAAAAATTATTTCATTTACCTCTCTACTAAACCTTCAGACTGGTGGGAAAAGAGCAAAAGCAGCTCTGTGGTGGGATCCTGGCAGAAGACAAAAGAAATGTGAGACTGGATGAGGCTGAAGATCAGATGAGACATTTCCACCAAAATACTGGGTGAAAGAGAAGGTTTGGTGGGGATGGCTTCAGGTTTGGGAAGTTTGTGAAACCACCCACAGAAATGGCTGTAGCAGCCACACCAAATTTCCCCACAGAATTAGCAGGAAAGGTTGGTCTCACACTCAGCCTGAGCTCTCTCCCTCCTCTGAATTCAGAGGTGCTGCTCTTCTGGGAACATTTATTTCTGTGTTAGCACCAAAATGTTACCAGAAGCATAATTTAAAAGGAAACAGCTAAAACACCTTTGGCCAATGCAATAGGAAATGGGGTTGTTCAAACACAGGGCAGAACCCCTTTAATGTGAGAGTGTTTTTCTACCAAACCAAAAGCACTGAGGAGAGGACCTATCACACAAATGCAAGATGAACTAAACTTCACAACAGATTTGTCCCCACATGAATAAAATATCTGTCCACACAGAATGTTTGCAGTGTTTTACATTAACTTAGAACACTCAGATCTAACAAACGTGGCAAGCTCAAAAAAATAGGTGCCTGTAAACTTTAATCTCCTTTCTGGAGACATGTTTTTATTAAGGAGACTGTGGTTTCCAAAGCTGTGCAGCCAGACAGGAATAGATTTTATGCAGGACTTTTATTCAGGAATGCATGCTGCAAAAATAAGTTTAATTTAAATGTCAGCGAGGGAGAGGATTTCACCTGAGCAATATTCAAAGGTTAGGACAATATGTCAGTGGAGATTCTTCGTTAATGCCGCTACAATGGCTTTATAAACACCCACAACAGAGATTCACCCAAAGCAACTTCCATAAATTGAAAACTCTGTGAGAAGGTGCTTATGAAATGCATTAAATTCCTCTGTGAGTTATTCAGCAAGGCGAGGGAATCTGTTGTTGGAGTGGAAAGACCATGAAGTTGTTGAAAACAGCTATTTTGAAAGCTCAGCCAACACTGTGATTTCAAAATAGCTGTTTTCAAAGCCTTTTGCTGTAGTGAATTTCTGTCTTGATCATTAATTTTCATGCCTGAGGGTAGTCTTGCATATTTTACTCTCACTTAGCATACCTGAGAACAATGAAAGCCAAAAAAAGGAAGGGATGCTTTGCAAGTTCAGCCAAAGTGATTAATACCTCTTAACTTCACCACGACAATAGGACATGTCTGACCTACACCATGGAAAGAAATGATGAACAGACATGTAAACCTTCCTTAATTACCTCTCTTTGGAACATGGGAAAAAAAAAGGGGTGGCAACTTGAGGAGGAAGTAATCAGTCAGCCCAATCACAGAGCAGTGGAAAGGTCAGGTCCTTACAGCCTAAACATCGTGAATTACAAGAAACATAAAGCATTAAAATTCCAAATGGCTTCTTTTTGACAGGGGGTTTTAATGAGAATGGAAAAAAAGAGAAAGCAATCTGTCCTCACGACAAAAGTTGTAATGAGAATGTTCTCCCCTTTAAAACTCTTCAGTGAGGGAAAATATGTTTCTGTGCCAGGACCATGAAGGGCTCGACTGCACATTACACAGGTCAAGAAATTCGTTCATGATCAATTGATTTGCCATTTCCCCATCCCAAAACAACTGTGCTGGACCATCTGGCCTGGCTTCCATGACTCCTGTCTCCCACTTGGCTGACAAAAGGCACACCCAAATTCCCCAGTGGCCAAGGAGCAATTAGGAAAGAAGCAGGAACAGTTACAAATAAGAGCTACACAAGCCTGGCTAAATGAGGGGACTTTTGACTCCACCATTAAAGCAGCGAAACCAGCAGAGGACCAAGGCGTTATTTTTCCCCTGTAACACTCCAAAACCCAGAAGGCTCTTGGAAGAAGATCCCTGGAGCTGAGATCCATCTCTTCCCACACAGGCAGCACAGACCCATGGATGGGCTGTGCCAGGGGAGTGGCTCCATCAGCTCTGTCCTGCTCCGGGCACTGAACGGGTGGTTGATGTCCATCAGCACCAAAGGGGCTCCTTCTGGTGTGACCCACTAAGGGCTTCCCGAGCTCCTGATGGCATTCCTGTACTTAACAACCCCAGTTAGAAATGCCTAATGATTTTAATTCTGTGTGAAAAGCAGCGTTTCCATGCTAAAGCACCTCAAATACACTCAGGAGAACAGCTCCCCAGTGGGAAAGTGTCTCACTCTGCTCTTGGCTTCTCTACTGCACAGTTCAGCAAGGATTTAAAAGTTTGGTTTTCCATCAGAACAAGAAAACAAACTTTTTTTTTTTTTTTAAATATATCACTAACCATTGCTAGTTTTTCATAAGTGGCAGACAACCTGCATTGCCACAAGGTGATCACACCTTTAACCACAACTTAAATTCCCAGGGAAAATTATAAACACCCAGGAAATTTATCTCTGAGCACCTCTGAATTAACACATGGTGTGCTGAGCTCAGCAGCTCTGATAACTCTCTCTCCAGAGTGTAAGACTTTAAAAGTGGCAGTAGCCACAGAGACTTATGGCAGAGTCTGAGCACCAGGATGTGTTAACTGTAAAAGATGTGAATAGTTAAATCAGAAATTAAAGAATGAAATCTTTCACCTCCTAAGAGAATGCAGACAAGCAGAAAAAGAAAAAAAAAACTCTGAAAAGCAAAATTTTCTTCAAACAAGAACTGCCCACAAGAAGCTGCACAGAAATTCCTTTTTCCTATAATTTCAACGTGAAAACTGATAAGTGCACACAAATTAAGAAGTTCAAACCGGCTCAAGAAATACCTCCTAAAGATCTAAACAATGTTCATATTAAATTTAGCAGGTTTGTGGGGTTTTTTTCCTTTCTTTTCATCAAAGCCCTTGGCTGTACCTCACCCTACCTTGTGCATGTCTCTAATCTTCTCCGTGGGGAGGTAAACAGAGCCAAGCACACGATTTCTGGTTGATGAAGCACTTCAGCCTCCCTCAACAGGCTCGTGTTTCCACTAATAACACAGCCCTGCCTCTAACAAAAGACAAAAACAAAGTAGAAAAAAAAATAATAATCAGTGCACAGGTGTCATTATTTGAGGAAATAAACAGAAAGAAAAGCCTTTGTGGAAATCAAATAGAAATGAAGTGAAGCAACATGCGAGTCGGCACTTTGGAGCCAACCTTTGAGCTTTCTGGGACCCACAGGTGCCTCCAGGTTTTTACTCTTCCTGCCTTTGCTGCTTTGTTTTGGGTTCAGTTGTGTTCATTTTGGGGCATTGAGGCTTTTGCAGGTTTATGTGCTGAGTCAGCAAATTGCTCCCTCGACCTGGATATGCCACTTTTCCTGCAGGTGGTGAAGCAGAGGCCCGTTTGTGGGAAGGCTTTGGGAATATCTGGGGTCACTGCTTGCTGCTGCAGTGGGGTTCAATCCCATATTCAGACTGGGAAGGATTGAGCCCTGATCCATTTGTGTTTGAAACGGCTGCAAGTGTGCTTTTATAACCTTGTGGGAATTTAAAAACATTAGCCTAATTAAAACTGTTGTTGTATTTGTTTTGCTAGGCTCTCCCTTTCATCTGCATCATAATGATTTTGCCTCATCAGTTCAAGAAGTGTCTGTGGGTGGAAACAGTGAGTGATAGATTCATATAATGAGGCTCTAAATGACTACAAAAGACTTTACATCGCTGTGAATCATCCATCTCCAGTGCTGCATTATTCAGAAATTAATGCAACCCTATAAATGAATAATGATTTAAATGTACTTTTAAAAATTGTTAATGCTCCAGCACTTTTCCCTTCTCCACAGAATCAGAAAATTGATTACGACTATGACTAGACCTATGTTCCTAATTTAACTTCTGTAATGGGGATGTAGAAAAAGCCTTGTGACAACAGTGAAAATGAAAAGATTTCCAGGAGACTAGAGATGGGTTTCTAACCTTCAGAATTCCTTTGGCAAACTCAGTTGATTTCAGAGGGAATTAACACCAAATAAAGCCTCCTGGAAGGCTGAGGGGGTCTAAAGACAACTGAATTACTGCCAAAAAGATACAAAATAGATCAGGATATATGTCAAATAACTAAGGATATATGAGCACAGACAACATTTTGCTTGTTATTTGGGTTTTCATGTTACTCTTTTTTTTTTTTTAAAAAAAGAGTGATTAAGAGAATTATGAAGCAAGAAACTGTAGGAAAAGTAGAAATAACACAAAATAATTTCCAAGCATTTGTCTGAGGATGATCTCTCATGTGGGTTAGCTGATGAACAACAGAGGATGAACACAACCACAGACTTTATCACAGTGGTTTCTGTAAAAGGATCTGTTACCCAGAGAAGCTGTGGCTGCCCCAGGCCTGGAATTGTCCCAGGCCAGGTTGGACAGGGCTTGGAGCAACCTGGGATAGTGGAAGGTGTCCCTGCCCATGGCAGGGTGTGGGACTGGATGGGCTTTAAGGTCCCTTCCAACCCAAATCGTTTCATATTTCCATCACTTCTGTCTTCTATCTTATTATTTATAGAAAATATTGGTATTTCTCTCAATTTCAGACAACACTGATAAACAGATTGAAAACTGGGGAAAGCAGGGAGTTCACATGGAGACAAAAAGCTGTAGAGAACGGTGGTTTAAGTCTTCAGAAAGCAGGATAAAATCAAGTATGATATGACAACGATGGTTTCAGCACTTCTGAGACTCAAATACAGGGGCTGCCCCTCCATCCATGTCCCAGAGTCATGGAATGGCCTGGTTGGAAGGGGCTTTAAAGATAATCCAGCTCTTGTCCAACCTCTCTTCTTGTACTCAGAAGATGCTGAGGTGCTACAATACACATCAGGCTCCAAATTCTTCCCTTGTAAAGCTTATTCTATAAAAATCCCTAGAAATGTCCTGCTTTTAGGAGGATGGACCAAGATTAGAACCAGGTCTATGCATTTTTACTGAACACTCTCTGAACAACATCTCAGGCACTTCTTTAGGCACATGTTTTAAAATAGATATTATGTAAATTATTAAATGCTTTCCCGTTCAAGTCACACTGGAAATTTTTCAGAAGCAGCCCAAAGATGAGAAATTGTTCCCTTCACACTAAAGCAAGTGAAATGTAACAACTCTCTTCACCAAAAGACTGTTGAACAAGGTTTTCTCTTGTGCAATGATAAAAGTATAATGGATACGTTATTTCGTGTTTCATTGAAACCAGACACTTAAAAGAATCTTCAGCCACAGAAGATGGTTCCAATAAAGTCATTTTCCACTAGGATTGTTTTATATTCTGCAGGTCCCTATCGAATTATTGTAAATTATTGATGCTATAAAGGACGTGAACTCTGCTGAGGCTCCAGTCACAGATGTCCCCTTATTAAAACCTTGTAAAAATCACTACCAGTCGAGCAGCAGAATTGAGTTTGCATCAAAGCCCAGAGAAATATTGCCACCCACCTCTCAAACTGCTGCTCCTTCCAATTACTTGGAGTTTGATAAACTTCCCACTGTGCACTTTCCTTACCACTTCATCCTGCTGATGAACGGAGAGCTCAACCTTTCCCCCCACACGTGATTTCCTGGGCCAAAACCAATGTTGCCTGTCCTAATTCATCCTGGCCAGGGGAGGTTTATTGAAGGGCTGGGGGAATTATCTGATCCCTTGGCCCACCCTGCCTGACAGGAAAATCATCTCACCTGCCTTTCACTGTCCCACCTGGCAACTCTTCCACTTACAGAGAGACCTGGTCCTGCTCTGCATCATATTTGACACTACAAGTGAGATTTTAACCATATTCAGGCACACAAATCATGACCAACCCTGTTACTTTTCTTCTTTTTCTCTTATCCAGTTTTTTTTTTCTCATTGAAACTGCCAATAAATATTTTTATGCCTTCAACTCGATTGCTTGTGTTGAGCCAAACAAATCTCCGTGTCCAGCATTACATGTTCCTCTTTGAAGAAGAGAGCCCAAAGTCTTCCATTTTTTTTTTTTTTTTAATAGATTTAAAGAGATCTTTGACTCTGTTAAGGCTTTTTCCCCTTTACAAGAAGAAAAATCTGGATTTCAGTGATAAATATCAGCCAACTGCTGAAAGAAAAGTCTCACCTTAATATTGGAGAGGATCTTTGGTGTCTCTGCTCACAGCTGACTAAACAGTTAAACCAATACCATCAAAATCAGGGTGCCTGAAATGTTCTAACTGATCAAATTTAAATTTGTTTCCATCTTTTTTTTTTTTTGTTTTCCTCATCCCCAAATGCTTATTTGTCTGTTTTTTAATTATCAGCAGCAATTTCTGATTTCAGTGCTCTCTTGAATGAAGTCATTAATTAGGAAAAAACCCCAAACAAACAGATTTCTACCAGTGTCTACAAGGTGGGGTTTATTCCAAAACCAAAATGCAGATTGATTCTCTTGGCATTCAGCATCAAGAATTGAGTAAAAGAATCCTAAAACTACCTCACATCTCACAAGTGGTTTTGTTTTAAATTAACTGAATGCGGGGATTAAATTAAATTGCACTTCATGCAATTAACTTTGATGATATGTGAAACATACAAAATCTGCGTCTCCTGTATTTCCAGGATATCTGGGAATGATTTGTAAAAACTCACACAGGAAGGAACAGGAACAACAAGCACCAAATCCAACTCCTTTAGTACCTGCTGGACAGACACCCCCTTAGAATGTGACTGCCCTTTTCTGCATCTCAGAAAGCTGCCGACCTGAAAATAACTTTGTGTGGCTTGTTTTTTTCAGAATTCCACCTCTTACTTCTTGAGATCTGATCTCAAAAGGGGCAGGAAATCCTTTATGTGAACCTTGTACTGTTAAACAGGAATTGCCGGGATTCATAAATTATTCTCTTTGCAACGTTTAGGACTTGACAAAGGTGCCAACTTTTCAATTTAATTAGGGGAATTCTCCACAAGAGACGTATTTTAGTCAAGTTCTGTTCTCCCAGTTCCACCTCAGGTTTCATCTTTCGTATCAACCAAAGAAATACACGGCATTTGTTTTCTCAAAAATCATCTCACGGAGATAAAACGAATTATTTAATTTTACATATTTACACTTACCTTGAAAGGCGCCTTCAAACCCTCCTCTGGCTGGCTGGGAGATCCACTGCTTTGCTGAGCTTCCTAAAGGAACAACTTCCCAAAACAGGGCAGTTAAAGGACCTAAATCATCATCATTCAACCTTCACCTTTCACCTCCAGCCCCCAAATTCTCCCCCTGCATTTCGTTCAGGGAAATCTGTGGAAAGACTGTTCCAAGCAGGGTCTTTGAATCCATCAGGGAGGAACAAATAAATTAATTACACTGAGGTTCTAAGTTAAAAAAAAATTCTATAGATCGTTTCTATTATCAATCACAGATTTTGAAAAGAGAGGAAAAATATCTTTTCACCAGAAGGATTCAGGCATTAAACTTTCACTGCTCTTTCTTTCCATTTTAATTCAAGACCCTGAGACAGAAGTCACTGGATCTTTATGCAACAGCTTGCAAGTCTTAACTATGGATTTACTACCATTGATTTGTAATAGAGTAACCAAGGAGAAATACATCAAGTTGATTAAAATTACCCATTTTTATTGAATTTCTCTGTAATGAATTTTCCTCCAGCTGAACAAAAAAGCACATTAATACAATCCAAACTCTCCTGGAGCGGAGGATCAGAAACAGCAAAATGGACAAATAACTTTGAACTTAACAAGGTCTGCCTAATCCGAGCCACGACTGTAAAAATTGTACTCCCCAAATTATGGCAGATTTACAGGTTTGAATGTGGGTGTTGCTGTCACTGCAAAGCACATACACAATAAATTATATTCTTTTTAATATAATTAACTCTCTAGTTACGGTTACACCTTGAGAGTGTCTTTTAGTGAGTGATGAACCTTCAGGACCTGGGATTTTTATATGTGAAAAGGGTTGTTCAAGACTAGTTCTAGAATTACCAAAAAAAAAAATCAGGACCTCCCCCCAGCTTTTTAACACATGAAAAAAATAATATAATAAATAATAATGATAATATAGAATCTGTACAAAGGTTGTAAAGAACACACACAAATGCTATTCTTTTCCTGGTGTGAAATTAGGGATATTACTTTCATTCCCGGGTATTGGGCTTATCCCTGACTTCCCTATTTCTTGGTTTTCATAAACTTTAAAGCTCTGAAGATATTTTAACTACTTGGGCAGTCTGGGTTTTATAAAACTTAGTGAGTGGTAAGTGACATGACATTTAAAATGTGATTTATTGTATTCCCGAATGACACAGGCTTTGTTTTCCCAGCTGGCAAACCCACAGAAATTTAATAAAAGGGTTTTGTCATCCCAGTAACTGTTTATCCGGGTCATTAGTGAATTTTTTAGGACTGTACATTTGGGTGATATTCTTCTTTTGATGTTTATGTAGTTCTTACTCTTCTATTTAGGCACAATCATTTCCCAAAGGTTTTTAAACTAATGGGTTTAGTAAAAATAAAAGTGTGGTTCCCCAGCCCAAATCCTTGATCTGACTCCCAACAACTTTGTTCTAGTCATAAAAATTTTCTTCCTAATACTGTTATCCTTTTGGCACCTTTCAAGATTGCTCTCTGATTGCTTCTTTTTATTCTCACAGTCCTGTGAATTATCTTGAAGAACATTCTCTTTATTTCACTTTTTTTTTCTTTATTTTATGGTATTAGGGTTTATCAAGCTCCTGACTCCATCTCTGTGTTTTTTCCCATCAAAATGTGGCAGTAAAAGATGCAAAGAGAAAACTGAAGTGTTTCAATTTTCTAAAGCCAGGGGGTTAGGTAAAAGAGAAATCAGGTTTTGAACAATTTTCTCCTAATAACTATTGATCCTACTGGGGAATTTCTGCAGCAAGCAGCGTGGAACTGCCAAAATATTCAGCAGAAAGGGATTAGAGGTGTATATAGAGATAAAATAATCCTCACATAAATCAGTTAAACAGTCAATCAAGCACAAGACACAAATCCATAGGAATCCTGGCTTCATTAGTTTCACTGCTCACAGAACTACTTGGATTTTTTTAATGGTGCTTTAATCCTGTTAGATTTCAGAGGCAAAGCGGTTACGAGATTGAGCTTGAATCTATTCCTTCTTATGCATCATTAAACAACTCTGGAGTGAATTAATTACATCTGATCAACCCACTGAAGGCAATGAGGCCACGCAAGGTGCAAGTTGGGGACTGCAAAACATTTATTACTGATGACAGGGCACCAGCAAGAGAACTCTGTGACTTTCAGATCCAAGTGTGAGCTAGAGATCTAAGTAGGAGTTAGTAGGGCTGGTTTTAGTGAAATGACTCTCTTAATTTACAGAGCTGTTGCATTTGAAGTGGAAGAAAAATGGAATGCAGAATACCATGACATTATGTCCAATTTTACAGAGCTGTTCTTGAGCGTGATGCTACAATTTCACTGGGCTGCTTCAGGCTTCACCACTGACCTCAATTCCTGCAGGACTACACTCAGGGTACAACAGAGCACACTGGGAGCCCCAAACCCTTCTGGATGATGAGCCAAGAAGCTGCTCATGAATAGCAGAGGCCTTGGGGACATTTGCTAATCAGAGCCTCTTCAGCCACGTCCAGTCTGGCACCACATCCCCACCAGGAACGTGGTGCCTCTCGCTCCCAGGACTGAAACCCCACAGGTAAAACAGCAGCTCCTGGGCAGTGCAAAGGAGAGAGAAGCCATGGAATTTTCAGGGTTCCACAGTTTTAGGGAGCTTCCCCATGCTTACCAAGAGGACAGTCTCTCCAGGCTGATACAAGGCTTTGCAGTGCTGAGATGGCCCTTCCCTCCAGTGGGAGCTGGACCACACAGGAATTATGGCAGATCATCCACTGGCTTTATCCAGAAACTGCTCCTGCAGGAGCAGGGCTGGGCTCAAAGCTGGGTTTAGCCACCTAGACACAAGATATGAGCCCTAGGGGACAACTCAAGTGGAATTCCACACAAATCTATAAGGCTTTCTGCACCCACCTCTCTCTTGAAGACAAGCTTCCCTCTCCTCCTCTGAGCCAAAATCCATCAGGGTTTCTGTTCTTCACCCCAGGATTTGAGTCCCCCTGACTCCACCTCTGCACACAAAGTATTCTTGGAAAACCAAGACTTTTTCCTGCTCAGCACAGCAAACCTGGAATCCTTCTATCCCTCCAGAGGCCAGGACTAGCAAGGAGTGCCCGGGGGTCACACATGGCTGCTCCAACCACCTCGTGGCCCCCTGGGCTGGCTCTTCTGGATTAATTTGATCCTCATTCTGCTGTCAGTTCATGACAGGTGTAACTGGGGCTTTCTGCTGCCAAGATGTCAATAAACCCCCCCAGCCTGAGTGGTGTCCCCTGTCCAGCTCAACCCCTCCCCAAAGCTGCCCACGCACATCAGTTAAAACGCTGACACCTTGACACCACCACAAGCCCTGACAGACAGATCTGAAGCCTCTCACTTTGGCCAATTAAAATTAATGTTCCTCCCTGTCTCTGTTTATTTGTGAGCCCTTGGTTATCCTGCCAGCAGGATTGTTTTCTCCCAACCCTTAACCCCTTCAGATACTGGCAGATAAAAAAGTCTTATTCCTTTTCACTTCTCACCAAGCAACACCATAAATTAGGTTCTTTCTTCTCCCTATCACCCTAACTATCATCTTTTTTAGTCAGTTCCATTTAAATTCACATTTATTTGCATAAATAAACTGTACTTAAGTGAAATTTAGCTAATGGCCTGAACTCTATTTTGCATTAACACTGTAATTGCACACCTGCGCAAAATCCACATTATGTGGCCCTAAACCAGTGACATCTCTATTTTATAATACCTCAGATCTAACAATCCAATTCTCTTTTCTGTCAAGACTAGAAAGTGGATAAGAAAAATTATGATAAATCAATTTTCTGGGGGTTTAGTGACCTCTATTACAGGAGGTATTTCAGTGCCATTGATGCTGGCAGAGTTCACACAGCAATTTTTCTGCCCAGCTCTCCTTACCCACCCACGAGGTGGGTTCAGCCCCGTGCTGCCCACGAGGACCTCCACAATTTGGGATTGCTCCATTCCCAGATGCACTTCAATATAACAATATTCTGTCCAATATAAAACATTCTGGTTTTAGTAAGTCTCTGTGTTATTATCCATGACCCAGTGAGAGATGGGACACTCACACCCCACTCCTTCCATCCATTCCATCCCCATTTATACAGGAAGCCCACCTAATATTTGAATATCTACTCTGTACTTTGCCAAACCTTTTTAAAAACACTGATATTGACAACATTTTTTTCAGCAATTAGAAAACATCTGTGGAATAGGTTAATTAAAAAAATTACAGAATTAACAGATCCTTTTCCTTTTTTCCTCCCCATCTTCTGTCATAAATGGAAAGAAATTTAACAAGTGGAGCTGGTTAACCATATTTAGCACAGGTACCATAAGTAGATTTTAATGGGCTCAGTATTCCTAAAATACCTCTTATTAAAAACATGCAGCTAAAAGGATCATCAGCGTGTGCTGCAGGTTTTTTTTAGGTTGACTTTTCAAGAAGGTGACACTACAGATCATCTTTGTTGTGATGGATGATGAAAACCTCTGGAATTCTGCTCAGGAAGGCACTTCACATCCCATCCCCTGGCAGCAGCTCTGTGAAACACTCCCAGACCTCCCAAATTCTCGTGTTCACTTCACATTTCGAATTTTAATTTTTGCATTTGGGAATTTTAATAAATTTGGGGAAATTTGCGTTAACTTTATACACCTCTTGTGTTGATTAAGATCACTGCACTGTTCAACATGTAAACCTAGAAAGAATCAGACATTTTTGGTTGCTTTAAGACCCTGAGCATCCCCAGCTCCGAGTTGTAGAGGAGGTGAATTTGTTCAACCGAAAAAGACACCCAAACCCATCCTATTATTTCCTGTACCTGAGCAGTTTCGCTGTGCAGGTGGGAGAGGTGGAATAGAAAGGGATTTCCCCATCTCACAGAGGTTGGAATGCAGAGATCCTGGGATTAATAAATGGCAGATCCTTTGTGAACACTGGAGTCCCAGATAAGAAAGCTGTCCTTCCAATCTTGGCTCATCAGGAGGAGTGACACGACATCCACTCTGCTTCCAACTGCAACTCCAATTACTCAAAGGCTTTTTCACCTCTTCAAATGTCAGGCACTACGAACAATCCCACGGGTGTCATTAGTCCTCCTCCCTTTTATAAAATTAAGGATAACACAGGCCTAGAGCTGAGATAAATCATCCATCAAACAGATTATCTCCTCCAGATCCTCGGCATGTCCCAAAGTTTGTGCCAAGAGTTTTTAAACCACTGAATAATCAGTCAGTCCTTGATGCTGACTGACACCAAATATTGAAAATAAAGTTATTTCTGGGGTGCTGATTCCAACTGTTTGTTGGAAGTTTAAACTTGAACTCCTTAATGTAAATACAGTTATAAATCAACCAGCACATGTTGACAGAGGTTTCACTCACTGTCACATAAAGGTTAAATGTTGGCACACCTGAAACCTCATAAATGCCAGAATTGTAAAAAAAAAATCAAAAATTGTGACTTTTTAACCAGAACTGGATAAAACTACAACTGGCTGGGGGCAAAAAAAATATCTGTTTAAAACCAAGTTACCTAATCCTCAAAACTAAATTACCTCATAACATTCTTTACAGAATGGAACCGTAAATAATTTGATGGATAAAAAAGAAATGTAACCGATTTGCTGTTACAGAATAGGAAATATCTAGATAAACATGAAACAGCAGAGAAAAAGAGAAGTAAAAATACAACTGTCACATGATTTTGCTGAACTGGTCTTCACTGAGCCTTGCCCTGGTGTAAGGTACATCGAGTATTCAGGTTTTTCCCTGGAACAGAGCAAATTGGATGCTTTTCCCTTAGGCTAGAACTTTTATTTATGGATGGGGGTGAAAAAAAAAAATTAACTGGTGTCCTGTTGTTACTGTGAATGTGCTCACAGGGCCTCCCCTGCCAAAAAAAAAACGAGCAGCATTTTTAGTTAATCTTGTATAAAAGACCTAGAGGTACCTACCTTGCTGTAGATGTCTAAAGAGGTGTTAATGACAAGGCATTTCAGTATTTTCTCGGGAAATCAATCCTTTTGAAGCAGAAATTGTGATTTTCTGCCAAAATTAATGAATCTGCTGCTCCAGAGGTCAGCATGGCATTTGCAGTGAGTTTTGCAAGCTGGTAAAGAAATCATTTCTCAGGACTTTTCCACACTGAACTGGAGCATTGGGCCAGCATGAATATTAATAGATGTGATCATGAGGATAGACTGGAATATAAGGAACTGATGCCTGCAGTGAAGGAGGCAGCCTGAACTGAAAAGAAAAAGACATTATTTAAGTGTTTGTTGTAACAAGAACAGTGAAACAAAGCCCGTCGGGTCCCCCGAGCGGTGATTTTTAGCGGCTCCCTCAGAAAGGTGAAGGAATTGTGAACCAGCTCATTTCCCCAGCTCATTTCCAGTGTTGCCCTCTCTCTCTCTGTCAGCTCAGAACAACCCCAAGAAGCCCTCCAGGCCCCTTCTGCTCCCAGATCTCATTTCCACCATGGCTCTGCTGGTCCAGCCTGTCAGCCGTGTTATGTGCTGAGACGTGGGGCCCGTGCTGGAGGCTGAGGAAAGCACCTCCTGCTCCAGGCTGCAGATCCATGTACTTTAGTTATATCCTAGAATTACCCACGCCGTAAATCCCACTGGGTTCATCCTGGAATTACCTGCTGAGTGATGAAAGAGAACCCAAAAATCCACCGAGCAAGAGCATCGCGATGTTGTAGCTGAGATCTGCAGATCAGCCTCTGTAATTATTACTGAGATAAAAGGCCTAACTAACACGATTCCCAGGCAGTGGCTGCTTTAACTTGGATTTTAAACGCTCCTCCATTCTAAAGTATTCTTCAAACTTTCTGTAAATAAAGAAGCTCCCCTTTTCCCTAGGCATCTTTTCCCAAGGTTTCACAGCTCTAATTATTATGAGCAATATCTTTGTGGTCTCCTGCTACATTGCTCAGAAAACACAACCAAAAAAAAAAAAAAAGATCTATTTTGAAAGTTTCTTTGAACTTCCTAAGTCGATGATTTCTTATATAACTGCAATAAAAACCTCTGGGAAAGAACCTATTATGGGGACTGTGTCAGCAATTTTAGCTTATTACAGATGGCTTGCTCCCCTTTCCACATCACTATTTAATGAATTTAAGCTAAGGATTGTATAATTTCAGAGCCAAAAGCAGGCAGAGCCTTTACTGGGAGGTTTTTAATCTGAGATTACAGGCTAATTTAAGGAAGGGATTTGATGAAGCAGGGAATTTTTCAGTGCCTGGCTTCAGCTCTTTCAGCAGAACGTCGGCACCAACATCATCTTCCAGCAGCAGAGCTGCCCTGTCCCACTGCCATCCGGGGAGGCAAAGAGCTAAACGCTCCATATTTCCATACTTTCAGCTGGTTGGGAGGAATTTTGACTGTTAATGACCAGGAGAACCTCCAGGAGCAGCTGTGAGAAGGCAGCACGTTGCCTAATTCAGGCATATTAGCTATTAGATTTCAACAACTGAGTGTATCCTGATTGTTGTTTTTAATTTCTTACACATTTTCCAGCCAATTATCCCCACATTTTAAGGCAGTGTTGTAGGAAGTGTTCTCTGTCCTTCCCTCACTCGGTTATAAAGCAGTTGTTAGTGCTCCCTGTTAGAACAGCAGTTCCCAATAAAACTATTTATATCTTTATGGTGTGTCCATTCACTGGTGAAAGTTTAACTGTACTAGGAACTGCAAACAGGATAAAAATAAAACAAAACATTTGCCTCTCTCCATCCCTGAACAAGGAGCCCAAACTGCTTCCCACAGAAATCTTCTTTCTAGGATGACAAAAAAAAAAAACAAAAAGCTGACGAAAGGAACAGAAAGTGAGGACAGAATGAGTGCAAAAATATTGCATTGACATAATTCTTTACTCACATTACAAACCACCACAGGCTTTAGTGTCAGGAAGAGAACAATGAGGTCATTTTACAATGTGAATCACAACCCTCTGCCTTTCAGACCAAATTTGATAACAAACAAGAGCACAAAAGACAAAGTTTTCAAGGTCTGACGTAACATTTCGATTCTTTTTCTCAGCATGACTTTTGTAGGACGTTGTTTCTGCACAAAAGTTTTGGACAAATTGTTAAAGATTTAATATTTGATATAAAGCATAAATTCACAGGAAATCTTGTGTGCTTAGGGTGACCTTACACTTTTATGGCTTTCATTTTTTCCCCCTACAATTATGACATTTGTGGACCTGAAGGAACACACCAGAAGTTCCAACCAGGAAGATTTTGGTTCATACCTTACACTGACATTATCTACCCCCAAGCAATGATCCTTTTGCTTCTGCAAAGCCATTAAAACCAAATTCATCACCATAAACCAACTCACCTTCTTCCCATAACAGCCACACATAACATCTGTACCATCACTGCTGGCACTCAGTGTCTCAAATAACCCCAGAAAGCAAATTACAGGTACGTTCCCTGATTTATAGGAATGGGAGAGGATGGATTTGATTGAGGGTGATGGTTTTCTCTTGCCCAACTTAAGTGCTAGAACTTTGCCTTCAGGTATGGTGAGGTAAAGTCATTAATGCATAATTCAAGAAAGACACCCCCAAAAGTAATATTTGATTTCTTTTTTCATTTCTAGGCTAAGTTATGCAACAGCATCAGGACAACATGGCCAGATTTTAACATTATTGCAAGCAGATAACTAAAAGTAAACAAATAAATCCATAAATATTTACATTTTCATTACTTACATCCTAAACACTGTGATAACAGCCAGACAAAAGGCACAGGAGAGATTTCTTCAGCCTCAGTGTTATGAGCTACAAATATTGCTGCAGTAAGTCAACAAGGAAAGTTTTCTATTGCTAAATATGTAATTAAAAACCAAAACAAGCCACATCACAGTCACCTAGGAAAACCTGCACTGACTTGAAGCAGAACATCTTGTTCTGAATCAGCACTTCGGAATCCAAGCAGAAGCCCCATATCACTAAAAACCCAAGAACTGGGTTCATCTGGTTTTTATTACTCCACAGCCCTTACACAGTGGAGAAATGGATTAATTTGATCTAAAAGAGAGCACATTTATTTGCATAACAGTAGCCCTGGGGGAAAAAAAAAAAAAAAGGGAAAAAAAAAAAAAAAAGCACCTTAGGACTATCAGGTAGAGGATGAAACAGAAAATTAAACTAACACAGCTTTCTGGCAGTTTTTCAGCATTTTTGTGACCTACTTTCCAGCTTTTTTTTTTCCAAAGCTGGTGTAACTCCATCTAGTAATCCCTAAACTAGAACTGAAAAAAAAACCCCACATATGGCTTAAAATGCACAATTCCTTTTGGAAGATTCTCAAATGCCAAGCAAGTCTCTATGACACTTAATATTGTTCTTAGTTAACTAGGACATCACAGGGGCTTAATCCAGCTCTGTAATCACAGCAGCAGCTGGTGGCAGACTCATTACTAAGAAGATACTCTTAGGCCTGGCTTTATTCCCTCTTTATGGTGTCTTTTACACCCTTTGTTAGTAGGTACCTCAGAATTAAACCCAGCAAAGCTCCTTTAGATTTTATACTAAAATGAGGGCTTTACTTGGCAAACACACGATAAGACGTGTCTGTACAAGAAAATTAGGGAAGGAAAATAAAGTTTATGTAAAGTTTCACTAATGAGCTTTACAAATGGCTCCTCCCATTTCAACTGGTTTTCTCATGTCCCTAAAATCCCTTTTTAGACACCCAGACTTGCACTGTGCTACAACATGACATCATTTCATTGATTTCACAGCAGTGATAAAATTCAGGCACATGTTAGGGTGGGAGATAGAGAGATAAATTGCCTTACTCACTGAATGTTTGGTGTAATAATTAGTATTGAAAAGATCCCAGGGAAAGCCGTGTCAGGCAGCATCTATCATTTCTCCAGGAATATGCCTGTGTTGGAAATTGGGATGATATGGTGCTTAACCTGTATCTGCATCATTGCAACCATTAATCTCCTCCATGCAAAGTGGCAGCTGAGTGCCCAGTTCTAGTGTTGCTTTCTCAATATTAAAAATAAGGCTGCAAACATTATTTCTGTACCTGTTCCTTGTCTTCCTGGGCAGAGTTGCTTCTCCTCAACCTCTGCTGGGATAACTCTTTGGTTTCTCTCTCCCTGCTGTGAAATCCTGCAGTTATTTCCCCCTCACTTGTGTCTGATTCTGCTCCTTCATCTTCATTTCTTGAGCTGCTTCTGCCTCTCTCTGTCTTCTCCCACTGCTCTCGGTCCCAGTGAGGCCTCACCTGGACTTCAGTTCTGGTCTCTGCAGTTCAAGAAAGACAAGGAGCTACTGGAGAGGGTCCAGTGGAGGCCACAAAGATGATGAGGGGTCTGGAGTATTTCTCTTAGGAGAGCTGGGCATGGTTAGTCTGGAGAAGAGGAGACTGAGAGGGAATGTCCTCAATCCATACAAACATCTCCAAATGGGTGTCAAGAAGATGGTGCCAAATTTTTCAGTGGTGTCCAGCAACAGGAAGAAGAGCAATGGCCATAAAATAAAACACAAGAAGTTCCACCTCAACATGAGGAAGAATTCCTTTCCCGGAGGGCGGCAGAGCACTGGAACAGCTGCCCAGGGAGGGTCTGGAATCTCGGAGACATCCCAAACCCACCTGGATTTGTTTCTGTGTCACCTGCTCTGTGTGACCCTGCCTTGGCAGGGGGGCTGGACTGGGTGATCTCCAGAGGTCCTGAATTACTCCAGGATTGTGATTCTCTCCAGTGCCCAGCCACGAGGATGCTGCATGACCAACACCCCTTCCATAGCCACTTCTTTCCCATCACAAAACCAGAGCTGTGCTCAGGAAAGGGATCCTCCCACTGATGGAAATGAGGGGGATGAAAGAGAAAGAATCCTGCTGAAAGGGAATCCAAGAATATCAGCTGTGTGCAAAGACTCCTGAAAATACATTAAGGGCTTCCCTTGATACACATTCAGACCCAGATTGTTGTTTACCTCTCTGAGACATGAAGCTGATTATTCATCATCAGTATCTCATCAGTAACAGAAGTCTCAATTTCTCCCCTCACACCATGCAAATAATATTCTGATCATATCAACATATTTTATTATTATTGTGACATCAAACCATCCTCCCCAGGTACGTGTAAACACCTCTGTTTCCTTCCACTGGAACAGCTCACTGGGTGGCCTCTTCACAAAATAATGAAGAATTAAGGTGTTCACAGAGATTTGTGTAAAAAAAAAACCAAAACCCACTCATCCATCCAAGGGCTAGAACAAAACAGCATCTCTGCACACCTGTAATAAAATCTGCATGGCTGTTTTGATAGCACTGAGTCCCTAATCAAATAAAAGGGAGTTCATCTCATTAAACAGAAGCATCCTGAGAGGCAGGGATAGAACAGACTCACCCCCACTTCCACCCTCCTCCCAGGCAGAACTTTACACAGTATCAAGCAGAAGTTCAGACTGTCCAATATTAAACTTAAAAGGATCTATGAGCCTAAGAAGCACCTTCAAAGTTCTGACAAAAGTCAATAATTTGTGGAATTTAGCAGAGGGAAGGAATCCTTCCCATACTAATGGCAATGGGAGCTTCGTACCAGAACTTGTGGCTTTGTAAAGTCACCAAGATTCCAGCCTAAGCCATTCCTTGGAACTGATCCAGGGTCTGCAAGACCTGGATGAGCCTCGAGTAACAGAGTTGTGAGGATGCAAGTCTATAAACAAGGGAAGGTTTTAGGACAGGGGACTCTGAAGTTTAAAAAATGGTTCTGAGAAGCTCATTAAGGAACTAAAATCCATAAATCTCTGGAGTGCAGCGAGAACAGAACTTCAGGCAGGTACTGCTGCCCCAAAAAACACACCTGCCTCTTCTGATCACCCTCAAAGCAGAGATTCCACCCGCTCCCTGTCCTGAGCTGTCTCAGCAATTAACATAATTGAGCTTCAATTTGAAGACACTGCTCTGTATTAAATTAGCTCTGCTGTTGCATCTGCCTGGGGGATGTTTCTCTGCTCTGACAATCTCCAGTGAAGCAGCATCTTTAACCTCTGTCAGTGAAACATTCTGGAGTCTGCCCCTTCCCGGGGTTTAGAAACCTCTCTTCCTGATATCCACCCAAAATGCTTTTTCTGGAAAACTGCTCACCCTTAATGCCTATTTTTATACATCTGACAGCCATCCTGCAACTTTCCCAAGGCGTGGCACGGCTTGGAATGTGTACCCAACACATGGAACACCTTCTGCCCGCTCAAACCTGTGCACTGCTCCTTCCCATGTGTGTGCACACACGAATAAACAGGCACACACACAGCCTGGAGACTAAAAATGAAAGGAATTTTGCTTGTGGAGCACATCCTTGTGTTCAGTTTCAAAAAAAAGTGTTTCATTTGTGCCCTGCCAGGTCATCTGAAGAGCTCAAATATGACCGAGTCTAACGACAGTAACAATACAATCCATGAGACTGGACAAAGCCAAACTCATTAAATGCTCAATTCTATCACTTTTAAGCTCCACAAAATGCACACAGAACTCCTAGGAATTTTCTATTTGGACAGGAACATCAAACAGCTGATCTACTATAAATTTTTCCCCCCATAAAACCTGTGATTTTTTTTTTAATTACAGGTTTATATCCAAATGCAAATTTGTTATTATGCCAGCTGTCATCCTAATAATAAAAGCAAATAAATAAAGGTGGATCTTTTAGACTGTAGCTCTGTAAACTGTAGACTTTGAAAATGTTATCCATCTATCAAGTAATAAAAACTTCTTCCTTCTGCAGCTCTTTAGATTTTCTGGGAATGACAGTTATTGGTAATTGAATAAAGCTGCTAAAAACCAAAATGAGAAGTTGGTTTTGATTGATAGGAAGGACCTTTCTCTGCCCAGTTATCTGAATCCTGAGTGGATATATGACAACACATCACCCAGTGCCATAAATAATATCCATTAGACATTAAAACAGAATTAAATCTTCAGTCCAGTTTTTAACTTGCTAAACCTGTTTATTCCATTCTTTGTTTCCTTCCTTAAGCAGCTTCTAGTCCAGGAAAGTTCATTATGCCCTGCCCTGTGATTACTCCTTAATGGTCATTTCAGCTTTTTAAAACCCAAAATAAATTATCTGCATCACTTCTCAGTTATCTGTTATTTTGCTGACACCCTAGAGGAAAGAAAATGTTCCTTTTGGGATCACTCCAATTTATCCTCAGGATATATCCCACTCATTATTAATCTACTGTTATTTTTCAGCTAATTTACTAAATACTGAGGTAAGGCCCATTGGTTCACAACTCCTGAGCTCAACTGTGTATTTTAAAGACAGAGAAAACATCATTTTTCCCTCTAGTTGTCCAGATTTTAACAACAAGGCCGTTCAGAGAATTAATTCTTTTTTTTTTTTCTGAGAAACTTTGGGAAGGAGCTGCCTCCATGTCAGGGGATGCACTTCAACAATGCCACCGATCTACTGAATCCCTCGCTGTGCCAACAGCTCAGAGAGCACGGGCAGAAACTTCCTAGGAAGAAATATGACTCCTATAAAATGATGCAGAACAGATTATCTGCACCTTTAATCAATATTTTCAGTGCATGTGGAGCATTGAAACACGGTGTTTACTGCGTTACCCCTTGTGGGGTATAATTATATTGTATATACGTGAAAGCAATTTAATTTGTTTGCATCAAGAGAGACACTCGTGTAATATTCAAAATAATAATAACAATGTGCACAGTGATGCAGAGAGGATTTAATTTTTTTTTGCCTATTCTGTACTAAATGGCACATCCTCTTATTATTTTTGCACACTGTCTGCAGTCAGCAAATAAAATCCAAACTCAGCTCCAGCAGAAGAAGTGAGGGATGGTTTGATCAAACCCCATGTTGCTGCACTCTTCCTCTGGACTCTGTTCTGCTCTTCTGGAATCTGTTAATTTCAGTGGAGTTAAATAAATCACATGTGTGATAAATTCAGTGGATGTCTCGCCCATCCTCAGGATTTGAGCTCATCCTGAGCTGAAGGGGCAGGTTTACAGGGGGGACTGACTGCACCTGATTGCCTTGGCACCCAACATGATTCGCTGCCTTTGTGGCTATCTTATAGAGACATAGAAATGCTGATACCTTTTACCTTTGGTAAGGCTTGGGCACTTTTGGGAAAAGGAAATCAAACACCAGGAGGATCCACTTTTCACTCCTTGTCCTCATGGAAGAACTCCGTGGTTCTGGGCGTCAGATCTGCAGCAAAGAGGCAAACCCAAAACCTAAACTGTTAGACAATCCCAGAACACCCTGAGCGGGAAGGGACTCACAAGGATCATCAATTCCAACTCCTGGCCCTGCACAGGACAGCCCAAAATCCCACCCTGTGTGCCAGAGGATCATCCAAACACTCCTGGAGCTCTGGCAGCCTTGGGGCTGTGCCCACTGCCCTGGGGAGCCTGGGCAGTGCCAACCAGCCTCTGGGGGAAGAACCTTTCCCTGAGATCCAGCCTAACCCTCCCCTATGGATGCCTTATATGGAATTAAGACTAGTTTGCTTGGTTTTTTTTAATGTTCTTCCTGTAGATTTTGCTATTAATGCCCAGGCAATGAACATAAAAAATTCAGTGCTGGACTCTCCTCCTTTTCCTTTCTCCACACCCTCTTCCCTCCCCACCAGTGCACACCAACCTCGTGCCTCTGCTGCAGGACAGCCACTGCTTCCATCCCCTCTTCCCATCCCTGCAGTCAGGTACAGGAAAGCAGGGAATGAAAATAGCCACTCTCTTCGTGGAACTTTCATAATAGAGCTCCACCATGACTAAGTGATCGGTTTTGACGTGCGATGCAAATCTGAAGTTAAAAATATCGTTTTCCCTCAAAGTTAATTATGAATCATTAGAAAGACTGAAATAAAATCTCCTACCACGTTCCTTTCAGCTTTTTTTTTTTTTCTTTTTTCCTGAGCAAACATGGAAAATATAAATCACTTCAGAGGACTGTTTCAAGGTAGCAGACACTTGGTAACCTGGGGTTGATTTAAACTGATCTAGTGTCTCTAAATCGTGTGATTTTGTTGTTGCATCTGCAAGTACTACAACAGCTGAAAATTACCTTAGAGATATAAATACCTTCTGCTGAAGTGTATTAAAGTGAACAGGTACAGGAATAGACACACAGTCATGAGTGTGACGAAATTTTGATACCTATATTGAAAAAGCACTAATCATACAACAGAACCAGGAATTTGAGTATTTCTTCTCACAAAGTAGCCCTCGGTTAATTTAAATTTGATGGTTTTCAACCTCGCCTTGGGCTGGAGAAGCAAATTATCAACAATGCTGAAGCTGCAGAAATTTCATTATTTATTGTAATTTCACATCTTCTAAAATCCACAAAGAGCTATTTTTCTCTTCTTCTCCCTTTTAAATCACTCCAGAAAGAACGGGGTGTTTCAACAGAACCAGAGGTTGGTTTGTTGGTGAATTTTTAAAGATAAAGCACAAGAAGGCAGAAATAGCAACATATTCTTCCCTCTCTTTTCTTAGCACTGCACCTCAACTCAGATCCCTGAGGAATCCTCCTGCCCTCAGCCACCCCCCTAATGCTTGAACACTTAAGTTAAATTTCGCTGTGGATGGAGAAGAGGGAATTGAGAGGACACAGGGAAAAAAGAAAGGGGAAGAAAAGTCAAAGGTACTGAAACTTGCAGGAAGATACCAAAGGCAGGAGAGGGAAATGGATCCGTGTCTCTGTACACACAGCGTGACACCAGTGACCTGTGACATTCTCTGCCCCAAATATCAGACAGGCTGAGACTAAAGGAATTTAAAGGTATCAGAAACAGGTAAATAATTCATGAGCATATCCACAGGTACAGGAGAAAGAATAAAGTAAGAATGGCAGAGGGTTCCCCAAAGCCCAGCTGAGCACACAACCCCTGGCAGTGCTGGGCACTGTTCCCAAAGGATTTCTGGCAGAGGGCAATGGGGGCATGGATGGGACAGTTCACACATAGTTGGAAGCTCACAGAAACAAATCCACTGTATAAAGGAGGGATTTACAACAACACACCACTTCTTTCCTATATTTATGGCAAAAAAACTACCACTACTTGCTTATGTTTATTTATGGCAAAAGACACCCCACTTGCCTATAATTACATGATAAAAAAGCAGTATGTGCATAAAACGTCTACAAACCACCACCTTCACAGAGCCAAGTGGGCTGGAGGTGCTGGGCAAGGCTGAAACACATTTTCACTCTGCTCCCTGTACCACGTCAGAGCACAGGGGCTGCTCTGGAATCAGCTCCCACCCAAAATCCCCTGAGGCCGTGACTTTTGAGAGGGGAAGATGTCACAAGGCCCCTCCTGCCCCGCTGGGTATGGCTGGTGTGGGGACCGGCAAAGGCAAGGCAGCCTCTTCACTGCTTCTCCTTCCAGCATTAGGGATGCACAGCATCACAAAGTGCTGTTCCAAAAATACAACCTGGACCCCCTCAAGTGCTGCAATTAAGAGGAGGTGTTGAGTGAGCTCCCTCCCCGCGTACCTGCAGCAAAGCTGTGCATTAAACATGCTCCTCTGAGTGCTTGTCTCGCTCCCGGGATAAAATATCATTTTAATAACCTCAGCAATAAACAGGATACCTGCAAAAGCCACATGATGGGGAAAGCAGTGCAGGATGAATTGGAAAGCTGTGCAGGACAAAGTGGGTGCTGCACATTCCTCCTCCAAAAGGCTGGGAAAGGGAATGTCTGGGAAAGAGGGACACATCTGATCCTGCCAGGCATCCACGGGAAAGGCTGAAGGAAAATGACTCCTCTAGGTGTGATTAAAGCCTCTGACAGAGCCAGGGAGCTGAGAGCCCTCTCTCCTGCCTCACTCCCACTGACTGAAGGGATTAGAGGACATTGGATCAACTTCATCTCCTGAGATCCAAATAAAAGTGTCTTTCACCTGGATCTCCCCTTCCCCTCATCCCACTGCCCTTGGGAAGCTGGGATTCCTCCCCAACAGCCCAAACCCTCCTGCACCTGCAGAGCCCCTTTGGGGAAGTTCTGAGGACACAACACTGGGACACCCCAGATTTCATTTAATGTTTACCTCTATTAATTTATACTTATCCCCTTGGGCCCTGTTATACCACAAAATATCGTTCTTTTTGCTTATATAAACAATTTTTTTACCTTTTTGTGGGCTTATTTCCCCATTTTGTTTTCGCTCTACTGCAATTCCTTTGGTTTTAGCAGGACTGTTGCAACTCAATGCAAAATCGGGATCAAATCTTACTTAATTTACATTGAAATGAAAATATTAGCAATTATTTTAAGAATGCTGTACTTTTGACCAGCAGAAATAATAATATTTCTTTTCCTAGTGCAGGCCTACAGATTGCACCAGTCTGATCCCAGAGTGATACAACACAGGTGTGGGTTTGGTGGGGTGTTACAGTGGGCTGGGAACTCACATTTTGGTGAAGATGCACTTCATTTTAATTTTCAGAGAACCACAGAATAGCTTGGGTTGAAAGAGACCTTAAAGATCATCCAGTCCCACCCCTGCCATGGGCAGGGACACCTTCCACCAGCCCAGGTTGCTCCAACCTGGCCTTGGACACTCCCAGGGCTGGGGCAGCCACAGCTTCTCTGGGCAAACCTGTGCCAGGGCCTCTCCACCCTCTGAATAAAGAATTTATTCCCAACACCTTACCTAAATCTCTCCTCTTTTAGTCTAAAAGACAAGCTGATTTTCTTTACAGATACAGATAAGCCATTCAGAATCACCTTAATTTCTGAGGCATCTTCAAGCCCAACACAAGGATTACTAAGATTGTCCTTTTCATTCCCACTGTCAGTTCACATTTAGTAATTTATAAGTAATAGTTCACCTTTATCTAAATGGAAATTACCTGCCTCAAAAAGTAGTTTCAGTGTGAGTTAAAAGCTGCTGCATCTCCAGCAAAATTAAGATAACTCCCTACACATTGCTGCTGCTATTTTATTTTCTTGGTATGCTGGTCAAGTACACTTTTATTTAAAATAAGTAATCCCAAACCTTAAATTCCATGCTGACCCCTGGGAATACAAGGCTGGCCTGGAACAGGAAACAGGGTGTTTTTTTTAACAGAAATTTCATTTTATCATGTTCTAACACCTACTTGTTCTCTGGAGTAAATTACCTGCAGAGATTGTATTAAAGAATTTCTGTATTGAAGAATAATAATGGCAATTTCATAGTGATTTCACAGTATTAAGCATGCACCACACAAGAAAACCATCGCAGCAAAATCCAATTTGCTACTTTTCCCACACTGAATTTTACTCCTCTTTGGTTGGCAATTAGTGATTACAAAAGTTTAATCAAAGTGTCTCAGTTTCTTCTCTCATTTCAAATGTAGCACAGTCAGAATTAGATTTAACCAATAATTAAGTAAATTGGACTTGGCTTGGTAGGCAGGATATTGAGGATAATTCATAAACATTCTCCATTACCAACTTGTATATTCATACGGATTTTTTTGAGAAGTGACAATGTTTAAACAAATAATTAGCAAATACAAGTGTTTTTCAAGTCTATTAGAAGGATAAATTCTTTTACCTGCACGTAGAGAGGGCTGCACTAGGATTTTATGGGGAGCTGCTGTTCAGAGAAGTGGAGGTTGACCTGAAAGAGAGAAATGTAAATGGAAATGAATTACAAAACCTCAGCATGAAAGAATGACGCAGAACCTTTTCAAGAGAAGAAAAAGGCATCATGGATATGGTGAGAAGGGAGAGAGAAATACCCAAAATGACATTTTTAAGGGAATTTAAAGACAGATTTGGGCCTTGCAGACTGTCAAGAGGGAACAGTAGCACTGAAAAGCACATTTCAAATAACGAGGATGCAGAGAAGGCTCAGCAGTGATGGGCTGGTTGCAGTTCTACCCTCCCTTTGCAGAGGTGGAACCTGGTTCAGCAGCCAGATAATGATGCTCACAAGGGTTTTCAATCAATCCCAATCCTATTCTGCACTCAGAGGGGTTAAAAATTGAGGTGCAACTTGGAAATATGTCAGACTTCTGCCAGAAGGGCTCAGAGTTGGAAACACAGAGTCAGGAGGTGTGTCAGGAGCGGAGTTCTGCTGTTCCAGCCCAATTCCTCCCCATCTCCTCTTTGTTGTCTCCTCTTCCTTCAGCACATTAGTTTTTAGCTGAAGGAGCCTGAGTTGTTATTTGGAGTTGCAGAGCTACACCTTTGATTCATGTGCTAAAACAGCAAGTGCAGCAGATGACATCGAGAACTGTCTGTGGAAATGCTGATTTACTGTTGTATGGCTTTGGGCTGAAAAAGATCCTGAAATAATGACTCTGTAGGGCACAAAAAAAAAGAAAAAAAATCCCCAGACTGGATTTCCAGAATCTCAGAGCTTGGTTTACAATATAATTAATGAACTTTCATCTTAAGCATGTGGACACAGAGGATGTCTTTAAATAAAGTCAACATCCAGGCTGCTGCTGTCCAAAGTCTAATAACTAACAGGATGTTGTGGCTGTTATATTGTATTATATATATCCCTCCTCAGTGCATTAGAGGTGCAAGCCTATATTTAAGCCCTTACACATCAACCTTCAGCAGCAGTGAGACAAAAATGAACCGGGCTGTGGCACAAAGTCACACCTCATGGTCTCTTAACCATATTACCAATTCAGTCTAAGGGTGAAATTGGTTAAGATGCATTAGATACACGGCAAATACATAAAAAAAGAAATGACTCTATCAGATTTCATTAAATTCTAATGCAGTTTGAATGACATAAAGAGGTACGTCCATAAGCACAGCACTTTAACTGATGTTTGCAAGGTCAAGGATGGAAACAGAGGACCAGGAGCCCACAATTTTAGTTTTGTGGCTTATGGCAGTTTTAATGTTGATATTCTCAGATTTATATCACACTGACCATATTTGATTTCTCATGGGAAACACTGGTGGGATTTAATGATAATGATTGCCCTAAAAAGAGAATACTCAGTGAAGAAAGTTGTTATTATTATGCTTTGTTTGGTCAGTTCATGGTGTGGGAGGATTCCAAGGCAAGGCAAACCCTGAAAGAGGAGAGCCCACAGTGTGAGTCCATCTGTCCTACACAACAATCAAATGGGACATTAAAATGTAACACCTCAAAGGTGCTCAACACAACAGCGCTGAGAGTTTTGTTCCAGAAATACCCTCTTTGCCTTGGAATCACAAGCGGGGATTTTTATGTTTCCAGACTAAAAATAACTACTGAAATATCAGAGCTTGGGGTAGGACATCAAATCCAAATTCCACTCTGATGGTTCGAGGGCTGTTTGCCGAGAAAGTTTAATTGCTGATGGGTGTAAGAACCCACACTGGTACTGACAGCGACACCAGCACATGAATACCTAATCTCCTGCAATTGGAATCCACAAAAAAAGCGGAGATAAATCCTTTATTAGCTAACAGAGCTCATCAACTTTGAAGCCTTCTTACATTGCTACAAAAAAAAACCCCTACAGAAATGTTTGCTAACAAGAGTTTGCACATCCAGGATCCTGTAATGAATGGCTGGTCACTGGAGCACAAGGTTTCTTTTGGTTTGGTTCATGTTCTGCAGGAAGGTGTTTCCAGTTTAACAAACACTGTGTGTGTGTCCCTGAGCTCTGATTAGTTTGTGAATTTTCCAAGGTAATCTTTCCTGGTTCACAGAATCAGGTGAACTCTCTCCATTTTACCAGGCATTGCCTTCTCTTTTTACACCCCTGCTGTCTCCTCCACTGCATCACTTAAGCAGTGTATGTGTGTGGGGGGGAAAAATCAAGGAAAAAAGTATCCTCATAAAATAAAATTGCCAAAGGATATCAAAAAACCCCGCTATCTCCTAAAAGTGGATCCTCACTCAAGTGCCTTTGGGACTGCAGAATTTACGTAGCCAAAATCTGCCTCTATTACATGCATTAAAAACCAAGTTATAACCACTTGGAAAGGCTATAAAGTCTGGGAGGTTTTTTTTGAAGCTTCAAAGTCATCAATATTGAGTCAGAGCTTCACTGCAGAGCCAGGGACAGGGAACCAGCAAGTGGCAGGAGCAGCACAAGGGTGAGAGACACAGAACGTGCCCTGGCAGATACAGGAACTCAGCCTTTGATATCAAATAATCTTGGGTTTGAGGCATTTTTTATTTACCAGTTTCTTTGCCTGGCTGCATTTTGGAGGGGTGGGGGTGTGAATACCTGAATGAGGCTGAGCTGACAGGGTATTTCGGGAGGAGGCTGGGATTGTCCCACCACTCAGAATGGCAGCGTTATCACTGCTCTCTGATCAACTCGTTGCCTCAACTTGGAGCGATCTGTCACTCCCTCCTCGAGTGGAGATGGAGTCTGGGAGAGACTGAGCTTGTCAGAGCTGTGACTAATGAACAAAGGAGACTGAGAAGTGACTGGAAGAGGCTCTTTCCCTTGGCAGCTTTGCTCCAGGAGGGTGATGCCAGCAGCTGCACTGTGGATGTGTCGTGTTCTCTTCACCTCCCTTCTCTGCTGTGCACAAAGGAACGAGGACAGACCTGGAGCAAGGCAATCCTGGCAGACACTCAGGGTTCTGCCTCTGCCCGTTGTGCCCATTAACCATGAGCTTCCCTTGTAACTCTTTTAGGCTGAAGTTACAAGTGCCTCCTATAATGAAGAAAAGAGGCCATACAATACAACCAAACAGGCCATAAAATAGATCCAACCTGAAAAAGCTGGTATGGGAGGAAGTCTGGGAAGCAAAAGCAGTTCTACAGCATCCAGGACTGTGAGAAGAAACTGGGAACCAGTGTAATGACTCTGAAGCAGAAACTGGAAAGAGCGGAAAGCTGATAGCAAAAGGGTCAGAGGGTTAAACCTCTGACCATCTGCTTAAAAAATAAATAAATAAATAGAACTACAAAATCTTTCCCAAAGTTCAGAAAACTCTGTAATGCACAGCAGAGATGTAGGGAATGCCAGCAATGGGATTTATCCATTACTAGACAAAAATGGCAGAAAAATTAACACTGGTAATTCACTGCACTGGAACTCACCTGTTGTTTTGCCAAAAGCCAAGTGATTTATTCTGTTCATGAGATGCTGAGTCTCTTTCTTTTCAAAAATTAAGATGCCAAGTTATTAAATATAGGCATCATAAATGAGGAGGGCCAACATAGGCTCCTTCCAGAGGTTTCAACCAAGGGTTATTTATGATCATTGACTTTCAGTGCCATTTCAAGAACAAGGAATTTTCTGGATTAGTAAAAGAAACGCAATGTTTTGTCTGCATATACAAGAGATAAACAGAAAGACAAAGTAATTATACAATTATCAGTCTGACAACGATTCCAGGCCAAGTAATGGAATGACTGAGGCAGAGCTCATTAAGCACAGAACTAAGAAAGTGTAATTAATGCCAATCAAACTCAGGTTTATAAAGATTAGATCATTGCCCAACTAATGAGGTGCCTCTTTGTAAGATTAGAGGTGGATTAATGAAAGATGAAAACATAAGAAACATTTAGTTTGGGCCCTGAGTGGTTCATTTCAAAAGGTAAGGTTAGGAATGAACATGGTAAACAATGGGATGAGCTTGAGTATGTCCCAAAACTGATAGCTGGGAACAGTCAGGATGGGATGGGCCAGGGTCCATGGCTGAGAGGGTCTTTGGGGGTCATCACCACACACAAGGCAGTTTAAACCCACTGCACAATCACCCAGAGGGAGAAGGAAATCCACCTGGCACATTCCTGTCACTAAGCTGGGGAGAGGCAGTTTATTAAACCACTGTGAACTGATCCCTTACAATATTTGATACTGTTCTTTGGCTCTCAATTCCCACCTCCCCTTCCCTACGATCCCGGGAGTTCCTCTCCTACACCTGTCCCTCTCTGAGTGATGCATCAACATACTTATCCATCATGTCCACCTGATAAAGCCTTTCAGTTTGTTCCTTTGGAAACTGTTCACCCCTCCCTGTGGAACACTGCACTTCATCCTCTCGGCCGCTAAACACTGCCTGCTGCTTTTTTGTCAAATGTCATTCAGGAGCTTCCCTGTGATATTGCTGCCCTCCTCTTTTTACAATAGATCCCATTTTTTCCGACCACTTCCATTAGCATCCTCTCATTTTTCTCCAGAGGACTAGAGAAAACATCAAATAAGATCCGTTCTTAGATTGATTCTTCAGAACTTCCACACTTGAGTCTCAGAGTTCCTTGCAGTGCAAATCAAAACAAACTTAAAAGCCTCCCAGAAACTACACGGTGAACAAGATTGAAAATGTGTTATTCAGGCCAGCTGAAAGAGATAAGTTTTTGGATACTAGAATAGAAAAATATTACTTTAAAACTAGTGATATTTTAAACACAGTGACCAGAATTAATCATGATGCCTCAGTGATTATTTAAAGCTGAAAATATTCGAAGCCAGACAACATTTTCTGAATGGCATAAGTTAATTTTAGGCGTAAAACTAAAGCTATGGCTGCTGGATGAAATTATAATAATGATTTTTTTTCATGTTTTATGATCTATTTAGTGTCACAGACTCCCCCAACATATATAGACTTTTCACAAGGTGTCCACACACATGTTCCTCAGTTTTCCTACCTTTATTTTCTTTTATCTCTTTATAGGGTTATCTCCAGCTCAGGATGAATGATCAATTTTATATTTGCCCTCTAATAATCCTTTAGATGCCGCACTAAGTGCTCTAATGATGTTAATCACATGCTGCTCCACACTCTTGGCCTTTGGGACCATCCTAAGCACACAAACCACCAGTCCTTTCTTCTTCCTTTTTTGCCTCAAAAGTTCTTTTGATAAACCTGGGTAGAGCCTGGCAAATCATTTATAGGACCATTTCCAGGAAGGTTATAGATTCACTTCAGTTAGAGTAGAACAGGAGCACCACCTTTGATCATTAGATCTTAGGGTTTCTGCAAAACATGTACCTGTCCTGTAAAATCACTAACATCCATAAATCAGAACCCAAAGAAGTGTGAAATTGTACGTAATGTCTCACATCCATCTCCATTTTTACTATCCTTGCCGTTTCCTGACACAGAGCAATATTTTTTAAGAGGTAATGGGTTGTTCTGGACCAGAAATTCCATTAGCATCATTATCTCTTGGATGCTGTTGGTGTCATTTCTTGTGGGGTTTCCCCATTCCCTGTTGAAGAAACTCAATGTACCTGAACGTGGTGGCCTTGGCAGTGGTCAAGGTTGGACTGGATGACCTTAAAGGTCTTTTCCAACCTTAATCATTCAGGTTCTCTCAGAGTTATCCTGTTTTTCCAAAGGAGGGTCCATCCTGTGTCACGAAACATGAAACAGAGACACAGCACAGAAAGAAAGCGGTTCAAATACTGAGAAGTTTGGACAAAGCAAAATTTTGGCAGCTCTACACCACATTTGCTTTTAAGATGCCAAAAATTCACTCCAGGCAGAGCCAGGTATTGAAGCCAACTTGCAGGCAGCAGAAAGTCAACAGCCAAAAACAAATGAGAGAGATTTCTTTTATAAAGTTCTTGTGCTACTTCACACTTAACTTCCTTCTGAACTTTTGAGATAGGATAGAAGAGGTCACAGATACAGGTGGGCAATCCAGCGCAGTAAGAACTGCAGGAGAAGACAGAATCCTTCTCACTTTCTCTTTATTACGAAATAAAAATGGAGCAATGAATCATCCCAGCACAGACAAATCATCCAAGGCATCTTAAAACAGCCGCTTGAGTGACTGCTGCAATATCACCTGTCAGTCAATAAAAAGAGCTGCAGGACGTGCTCACCAGCTGATAGAAATGTGCCCAAAGCCAAATGGAGTCATTAAAACAACCCAATCTCAGAAGTTCCTCAGCTAAAGCAGTTTCAGCCCCTTTGGAGCAGAGGCAGTGACCTCTGTGTGAGCCGGGTGGGGACGGAGGAGGTGAGGGCAGGAGGACAGAGGGGAGGGCAGGAATGCCCAGGGATGGAGCTGCACATCACACACAGCATCTGCAGGGGTCCTGGGTCACCCACAGAATGTCTGCTCAGAACTTCTGCCAGGCTTGAAAAAGTTTAGGTTGGAAATAAAAAAAGGAAAAGCCAAGAGTTATTGCCAACACTTCCCAAAGTTCCCAGCTCATAAAAGCAGCCAAGAGCAGGCAGACCATGACACAACAGCTCGGAATTCAGTGTTTCCCCTGCCCCAGCAAACAGCACCTCATGCAAAGATCTTCCCACAAATGAATCCCAACTTGGAAAAACCCACAATTTTTCAGAAAATCCTGATATTCCCATGTGAGATCATTCACTTATTTTTTTTTTTTTTCCCTATAGCCAACAGCTTCATCCCTGCAAAGACTCCTGTGGAAATAAATCCAGCTTCTACCAGGCACAATAACCTGTGGGTGAATATAAAAGATAAAAGTACAATATAACAGGAAATCTTTTTGTTTTCAGAAAGACTCCTGGCCTGTATTTGTGGCTGAAAGTACTACACTTCTCTTGATTTCACCACTGAATTCAGACAATTCAGCTATAAATCAGCGATAAATATTTTTATGTAAAAGTCTTTCTGCATGAAGGGAACTCCTTTGAGTCTAATCAAAGTTACTACGTAATTTTTGGGTCTTATTTCCCCTCTTTATTGTAATAGGTTGATCCTGTAATCCCAACCTTTTTCCACAACATGTCACAGCCTTCATTTAGAACCACAGAATTATAAAATCATTAAGTCCAACCTTTAAGACATATTTGTATATATTCATATATATTTGCATACAAATACAAGGCTTTAACAGGGAGTTCACAAATACATAATTTGTAAAAACTGCAATAATATTCTACAATAACAGTCATAAGAAGGGTAGGAATGTTGGATCTTGAATCATTTAAATTTCTTGAACAAATCTTTTTATTCAAAACACAGAAACTAAAGAGAAGAACACCATGGCCCCCTATTTCTAATACGAAATTTTGATCCCCCCCAAACCACCCCGACCCGTCAAAACCTCCTCAAACCCTCCTAAATTATCCCCAAATCACCTCAAAACCCTCCCAAACCCACCTCAAACTCCCCAAACCATCCCTCGAATCCCTCCAAGCCCCTCCCACCCCCCAAAATTTCACCTCCAGCCCCACCAAACCACTTCAAAACCCCCCAAATCCCCCCCAAACCACCTTAAACACCCACATCCAAACCCCCTAAATCCCCCCTCAAAACCACCTCCAGATGGCTCAAATCCACCTCAAAACACCCCAAACCACCTCAAATAACGAATTAAATGAGCAAGAAAACTCCCCCAGTTTCCAAAATGAGGTCACCAATCTTTAAGGACCGTGAATTTTGCTGTGGGGTTCCACCCAACACGGCCTAACCCCAAAAATCCGTGAAGGGTTTGCCATCTGTTTCCTGCTGCGTCACACAATGAGTCAAACTTCCCCAGTCTGGGGTGGGGGGAGGAGGGTTTCTTTTGGCAGATGATGCACGGAAGTGTGAAAATAAAAAAAAAAAAAAAAGAAAAGAAAAGCCTTTCTGAATAAAATTGTCAACAATTACTGTGACTTGTGCTCTTTCCCAGGGATAAATGATATTTATAATATATGTGTTACGTGATGCGCCATCAAGTATTTATTAATATTTTGCTGACTAAGAAAGCTTTTGACAGAGTTATCATCTGAGCCCCAGCTGAAGGCAGCACTTCAGAACAGCCCTGGAAACTGAACACCATAAATAATTTGCAGCAGAATGAACTTTACATCTTTCCAATCCCTAAAGAAGCCGCTGACGGCGGAGCTGCCTGGGAGTCCTTCTCCGGAGCCGAGTGTGGGGCTGGCAGCAGAGGCACAGGAGGTGCCAGGAGGGCATCAGGTGCTGCTGACCCACCTCTGGCTGCCTGAGCATCCCTTTTCTCCACAGAGCAGAGAGCAGAGCTGAGAGCTTGAATTCCTGCACAGATTAAGTTCCCTGTGACACCTCTATGGGGATCTTCCAGGTCCTTCCAGGTCCGAATATCCTTTATCAGCTGTCCTGGCCATGGTTTTCTTCCTTTTCTGAACTCATGTGCAAGTGGTTCTGCTGCCACAGTGACCACCCAGCTCCAAGGGGTGGTTTCATCCAGACTGAGCAGGTGCCTCCATCCCAGCCTCCACTTTTGCTTCCAACAGCCTTCCTCAATAAAATGGTACCTTTCAGTGGCACCCAGCAGCCTCACAGATCAAGGAAAACACTTCCACCCAACCTTCCAAACCACCCTCCTCGTCATGTTAAACAAATCCCCTCATAACTTACATTTTAATTGTGATTCCCTGGGTTTTTTTCAGCCCAAACCAGGTCCCTGTTTCTCCTCACACCCTGCCCTGGCTGTTGGAGTCTCAGTCAGTGCTGGGCAGTTTCTGGAAGTTCCAGTTATCAGGGACTACAGCCAATTTTTCCCCTTTCCTTTTTCTTCATTTCTTGTGACTGTTTGCCTTTGTAATAAGAGGAGTTCTCAGCATGAAGGGCAGGGTTGTTGATGTGTTTTTAGCTTTGTAATTACTCTGGAAACACAAGGGTGGCTGCATTGCCCTGAACGCTGAAAGCCTTTGATGGAGACCACTTTTAATGGTTTCAACCTCCTGGAGCCACTTCTCCTCTGCAGAGGAGGAATTTGTAATCTCTTGCCTGTAATCAGACCAAGTGCAGAGCTGAGAAATGCAGTCCTGACATGTCAGCTCTGCTTGTGTCAGTCAGAACCCATCAAGCTCACCTGTCATTTAGCACATGAGCTTATCCAGCTCTCGTCATTCCGGCTCCATCTCTGGCAAGAGCTTCCAGTGGCACATCCTGATAGCCTGAGACATTGCATTTCAACCCTTATCAAGCTGCTTAACTGCATGTGTCGCCCTCAGCTCTGATTGGATCTAGATGTGCATCCACTGACGCTCAGGAGAGTTAAAGTCACCCCACCCGGGACAATTCGGGTCCCCTTCGCTCCAGAACCCGGCGGGTCTGGGATAGGTGGGCCCTGGGTGGCTCCTTCCCAGCCTGGGTGCCACTGAGGGGGTCCTGGTCCCCAGAGAGGAGCACTGGAGGGCCCTGCAGGTGTCAAGGACACCTGCTGACAGGGGCTCAGGTGGGGAAAGGCTCTCATGGAGACACCATGGAATCATGGAACGGTTTGGGTTGGAAGGGACCTCAAAGCTCATCTCATCCCACCCCCTGCAGCAGCACCTTCCACCAGCCCAGGTTGCTCCAAGCCCCGTCCAACTTGCCCTTGGACACTTGCAGGGATGAGGCAGCCACAGCTTCTCTGGGCAACCTGTGCCAGGGCCTGCCCACCCTCACAGGGAAGGATTTCTTCCCAATACCCCATCCATCCCTGCTGTCTGGCAGTGGGAAGCCATTCCCTGTGTCTTGTCACTCCATCCCTTGTCCCCAGTCCCTCTCCAGCTCTCCTGGAGCCCCTTTAGGCCCTGGAAGGGGCTCTCAGGTCTCCCTGGAGCCTTTTCCTCTCCAGGTGACCTCCCCCATCTCTCCCAGCCTGGCTCCAGCCCTTGGAGCATCTCTGTGGCCTCCTCTGGAATCGCTCCAACAGCTCCATGTCCTTCCAGTGCTGGACCCCCAGAGCTGGAGGCAGCTCTGCAGGTGGGGTCTCACCTGACAGGGGCAGAATTCCCCGCATTCCCAAAACAGAGGCACATCCCAGTGTGCTCTGGGTGGGAAGGGCAGGAGAGCACAAACTCTTCCCATAAACCACTGTTTATCCAGTTACACATTTAGTTCTCCATGCTCCAGTCTGGGCCTGGGCTGCTCCAGGATGGATGAGGCTCAGGAAGCCGCTGGAACCATTCAGAGAGCAAAGTTGTGTCTTTGTTTCTACTCAGAGAGCTCAAACACCAAGGTCCTTATGCAGATCTGGCTTTTTTTAAACCCACCACCACCTCAGCAAGAAGCAACCAAAACAACTGAATCAACAGCACAACAATCAGGCCAAATTTTAGCAGGATATATAGATACAAATGCACATCCCTCCCATCCCAAGACCTGCATGGAACAGCTTGTCCCACAACGCAGCGTTCCCCAGTCCATGCCTACATGTGAGAGCATAATTAAATGATTCCTTTAATTACAAGTGCTCTAGGAATATTTATATATGTATAAAATATCCCTGTTGAAGGTTCCTTCTCCTTTTAGAAAGGCACTCATTAGTATTTAGAAACAGGTTCCTTCCACCTTCATGGTTGGCCCTAAAATTGATCAAGGGAGGGCACAAAAAAAATCTGAATTTTATTTTGAAGTGAAAAGGTCTTAGAAGCTCGTATACAAAAGCTATAAAAATCCCTAATTAAAACCCCAGAGATCTCTAAAAAGCACTTATCTTCTCAGAAGGTAGAGCTTTGTTCCCAGTGTATCTGTGCTCATAAACCGAAAATAGGTGAGCACACTTTGGGCTGTATAAATTAGTGTCTAATATCCCATGCAACGTGCACAGATACATCTCATTACAAAGGTATTTCTTTTTCCCCCCCTATTTAAGAATCACTTCCTGGCTTGCAAAAGAGAATTTTTTAAATCTTAGCTTATTTACAAGTATAAATATTTCCTGGCTGCAGGATGCTTAGTGGTGGCAAGAGATACCAATATTTCTTCCATCTGTTTACTACACTTCTTTCCTTGAAACCAAATTTAGTGCACTTTCAATAAATAAAGTTACAGGTAAGAAAAGCAAAGGGAAAAAAAAAAAAAGAGAAGTGCTTTAAACAAAGGGAGAAAAAAAATCACAGCCTCTTATTTTTTGTGGAGATGCAAATCTCCCTTTACATCACAAGGACTTTTGAACTACATTTCTATGGAAGCTGGTGGGAAGGCAGCTTATTTCTCCTGTGTATTAAAGAGAATAATTTATCTTCCAGAAGGAAAAAAAAATGAAAAATATTATGAGTGCATATGCAAATATCTTCTCCAAATAAACACATTCTATTAAAATTCCCATTTGTGAATAAGGTAAATGTTGTGTAACACACAGTCAACAACGTTTGTATAAGCAAAATGTAGAATAACGTGTTCCAAATGATCATTAGTTTAATTCCATTTTGCCTTTGCTGCGATGGCAGCACAATGACATTAAGATATTTCTCTCAAATATGTGTATTTTACCATTATCTCATTTACTGGCACTTCAGGCTACACCAATTTCATCATCTGTTTGTTTCTTCAGAGTTTTGGAGAGCAAGATTTAGTGCATTTATTTATGTAAAACCTGCCAGTTTCTCTTTCACTACATTCCTTCAAAGGCCACAGATATCAGTTTAAATAGAAAGTGAAAATACGACTTAACGGAGACATTTGGGCAGCACTTTTTCGTTTGTTTGGAGGTTGGGTGGGGATTTTTTTGGCTTGTTAGTGTAGAAATGCTGCCTGGCAACTCATCCCCATCCTTGGAGGTTTTCAAGATTCAACCAGACAAGGTCTGACCTGACCTTGGGATGGTTTAAGGAGTGTTCAGGCAGCACAGGGGGGGTGGTTGACTCAGAGGTCGCTTCCAACCAGCATTTCCATGGTTTAATTTGGATAACTGTAACGTGATTACCACTAAAAACTAAAAAAACCCTGAATTTCTACACTTTGCATTATAAAGACCAGAATGGTCGGTTATAAGTGCACAATTAAAATGAAGATCCAGTCCCTGCTGACTGAACTCTGGGAATTCTGAGCAAGTTTGGGGGGTCAGATTCCATCCAACCCTTCAGCTCCGAGCCCACGTCCCCCAAGAAACTCCACTGGGGTTCTCAGAGCCTCAGGCACGGGCTGTCCCATTCCTAAACTGGGAAGCTGTGTGGCACACAGGCTGGCCTGCAGGTGGGAGTGGGAGTTCTGGATCACAGGAGATTGTTTAGACTAGAAAATTATTAGCAGAAAACTTGTACCAACAGCAGGTTTCCCTGGTTTGCCTAATTTACTTTCCGAGCCGCAGACTGGCTACATTTATATTTCTGGGCTGGGGAAAAAAGGTCAAGTTAAGATCTGTGTTGACTGTGCAATATTATTTCAGCATTCCCCTTGATAATATCTGCTGGAACTGTTTGTTCAGAGAGGAGCCATCATGAATATACAGGAGCAGATCTGAGGTGAATATGCAATTGCTGCCACTCGTGAGGCAGAATTTTAAGTGCTGGTGCGGGTGAATGAGCTTCAGGTACATCTAGTCCTACACACAGGGCTTGCTAAGCCTGATGACAGTGGTTTGAAGGATTAAAAATGGTGATATTCAGGAGCTGAGGCTGGTTTGTGTCATTTAATTCAACCCTAATTAAACAGCAGTCCGTTAGGCAAGTTACGATGGGTGCAAACAGCTGAAGCTCCCAACAGGCCACTCAAAACGAATTCAGAAGTCCAGAGAGTAGAAAAGTGATGCTAAAACCAAAAAATAAACTGGATTAAATACTGCAAATCCACCCATTACTTCCCATGTAATCACACAGGTATGAAATTGTCATATTTATATACAATAATTAACCTTTCAACTATAAATTATAGAGCAGACTGAATCCTCATTCTGTGCACTATTTTTTCACGTAACACCAAAAGTAACACTTTAAACCATTTGGTTTTTCACGTAACACTAAAAGTAAAATTTTAAACAATAAATAGTAAGAAAATTCCTTTTAACTCCTGTTTCCAGCTGGGTAAAAGTTCTAATACCCTTTGGTAAGTCCTTGCTTTTGCCACCACAGGAGGCTGTACCACTTCTATCCCTCAAGAAGTGAGACAGCACCAGGACTATTAACAGCTTTCCTTCAGCCAAATTTCCAAATTGTCGCAGAACTCACTGTTATTTTGCATGAAATCTAAAGCAAGTGAGCCATGCACTTTTTAAGATGCTCAAAATCCAATTTTACACTTGTCTTAATCACTTCAAATCAGTTCATCACACATACAAACCGCCATCTGCTCACCCATTTATCAAATTTCCAAACAGAAACTCACTTTGCTGCTTCTGCACAGACACAGTGTGTCCTGGGTGCAAGAGATTCCCACACAACCCCACCTTATCCAGAGAAACCAAACGCTGGGATGCGCTGGGAGGTCTCAGCTCAAACCCCTCACAAACAGCTGTGACATGTCTGTGGTGGCTTCACAAACCATGGGGACACACAAGAGTGACAATGAATTCACATCACACATTCCAGTGACACAACAGTCCCTAAAAACCACCCTAATTTTTATTAATACAAGATTTGTTTTTTCCTTCTGTCACTAATCATCCCCAGTCCAAGGGCAGGGGCTGAAATGACTGGCATTAAAATGCAGGTGAAGATCCCTCCTCTCTAAGTGTTGTAAACACGCACTGAAATCAGAGAAGCAACGGGCTTGAACATCAGGCCAGATGTTCAGGGCACAAGAAAGCAACACCAGGCAAACATTTCTGCTAAATCCCCAAAAATACGTGCATTTATAAGCACCTGACTTCTAAGAATGGGAGAGTTCTGTCAGAACTAGATGTAGATTTTGAAGTGGTAAGAGATCACAACCTTATTCATCAGTTAGAAATTATTAAAATATCCCTTTTTGAAGAAAGATAAGCAGTGCATTACTGTTAAAATAAACTTATTTACACACTCGTGGTACATCTGGAGTAGAGAGAAGGAAAGCAACAGGCTGTTTTAACTTCTCTAAACTTTCTTAATACATATTAAGACACTAAAACGTCATTTGTATTTTCGCAACATCTGAATTCGACTATTATAAATCCATTTACCTTTTCCAAGTGAGTTTCTGGTTCAGGATCAAGGAAGTGGTCTCCTTCCATGGCAGAAATCTGGAACAATGATCAGAAAAAATGGATGTCAGTATTCTGTTCATTTTAAGCATATTTTAGATGATAACCCAAATTAGGTACCAAGCAGAAAATTAGGAAAGAAAACTAATAGATTAATGTACATTTGGTCTGTGTTTTAAATTTTTTAATGATTTTGCCATGATCAGTCTCTCTGATGGGATGAAACAAGTGCTTTGCAGTTACCCTCGTGAGGATTCACATCTCTGCATCCCTGCTAATCCTGTTTCCTAAAATAATACTGTGATTAAGCTTCCACTCCTTTTTTTCCATCCCCAGTTTTCTTTGGATTCCAGGTACCAAATTAAAATGATTGACTAAAATGGGAACCCACCTAAAATTGACCAGTTTATCCCTCTGTTATTGCAGGACCCATATATTTCACAGTAAATTCACCACTTTAGTGTTCCCTCCTGGTTCCTGGAAGCTTTTCCTGAGCTGTTTTTCCCAGTTTAAAAACTGGGAAGTGTGAGGACAAAAATACAGCAATGATTAGAGATGCTCATGTCATGAACTGGATTGGGAGCATATTGGTGTAGCATTTCAAATAATTCTACCTTGAAGAAGGCCAAAGCTAAAAATCGACATGACCAGCTGCTGAAGGGCAAAGTTGGCTTCAATCTACCCCAAATATGAGTAAATAGCTCAGAAATCCATGAAGAATTTCACTTATTTCTATGATCAAGTCTTTCCTATTTGCTCCTCGTGCCACACAAGCACTGTGCTAAAGAATCCACCTGCCAAGCTATACAGAAAGTGCCAAAGTATATAGAAAATATATTGAAATTAAGTAGTTCAACAAAAGAAAATGATGCAGAAGGTCAGAAAACACCCAGTACAACGTGGTCAGTCAGGGAACCCAGAAACCTGTGCTTTGGGGGGCTCTGGGGCTGGGCAGGGCCAGCACAGAACATTTCTGCTTCGATTATTCTCCTTAAATCCTTTACACTTTTAGAAAACATTCTGAGCACCTGTAAGTGGGTTTTGCTCTATGGAAAGCCATAACTAAGGAATTTAAAATTTAAAACCACATAGACATGAGGAATAAAGGCAAAGAAAGCCCCTTTAGTTACTGTAAAAAGCCTCACAAAGAAAAAGATAATTGATGGCACATCTCATATGAAAATGAGTTAATGGGCATAATGGATTTAATTTGGGAAAACCTGAATTGTAACATATTGTCACAGCTCAAAAAACTCCCTGTCCAGATGATTTGCCATCCAGCAACAGACTCGATGCCCAGAGATTCTCTCTTGCAGGAACCCCATTAATGCCCTGCTGAAACACATCTGGATTTCATTCCAGCTCGGTGGGTAAGTGCTGTCTGCTCTCCTTTTTAATGCCACATCATAAAACCCCAGGAATTAGATTTAGGACCAGCCACCTGCTTTCACAACACACTGCCAACACCTGATACTTTTTATTATCCTTTCTGTTAAGCTTATTATTGTTGCAGATAAAAACTTTGGTGCTTTGTTGATTGGCAAAGAGAAGGAGGCAAAACTTGACCTATATTTTTCTTCAACCCCATGATAATCCTCATTTCACCCTCCCAAAAAAACACTTTTCTAGTTATCAATGCCATACTATTCAGTCAGTGAAGACCAAAGGTGCTACAAAGGAATGATGCCCCGAATTTTAAGTCTGATTAGCACATAGTGGAGCAGTGCAGACTCAGGCTTTGATAATTCCTGTTTATTCCACAGGCTCCTCTGCCACACTTAGTGCTGTCCAATGAATCTCTCCCTTTTGTTGCCTGTGCCATTGTCATTCTCAACTCCCCTACCCTTCAGCAGATCAGAAGAAGCAGGTGAAAGCCATTCCAGTCGTGCTTTTGTTAAAAAAAAACACATAAACAAGGCTGTAATTAGCCCCAAAAAGGAGGGTTTCAGCATGAAACAAGCTGGTAGATGAAAACTGGAAGTCAGCACCTAAAATCATGGAGCTTTAGGAATGTGGTAAAAGGACCAAAATTAAATTTTCTTTGAAAACTTCTGTGAATCTGAAACACTTCTGCTATGCCTGCCTTTAATTACTATTACAAAATAATAATAATAATCACATCTGCAAGTTGATTATATTGGGATTAGAGACATATCCTAGGAATTCAGGTTTAATAACTGAAAGCATTGATATGTCTGATTATTTGGAAGCTTTTACTCACTCTGCAGCTCAGGGCTCTAAAGCAGAATCTTCTCCCCAAATGCCAGGACTTTGGGGGACTTTCTCTCTGCTATGTTAGAAAATTTCTGAGCAGGAAAATTCCACAAGGAAATGCTGAAGATTTTCAGGATAAGTCAAAGCTAAATAAATAGTAACCAGAGGTACCACCAGAAGTAGGACATCTTACATTTTCAAGCACCAAAAGGGCATCAGCACAGGAATAGGAGAGATGGAAGTTTAAGAAATAACTATGCTTTGTTTTGTAGAGCAGCACTGAATAAACCATGGCTGAACCCCTCTCCCCAATCCCATTTAATTACAGCTTTGTCCCAGAAAAAAAATACATAAAAAAGAGAGCAAAGAGTGATGCAAACACTACTGAGCAGGAAGGACTGACAGAGTCTGAGAAGCACCTTAAAAATGAGCTGCTGAATTTCGTAGAATCACAGAATGGTTTGGTTTGGAAGAGACCTAAAATAACATCAAGTTCCACTGCAAAGCAGCCCCCAGATGTTCATCTTTCCTCAAGAGCCAGGCCCTGAAGCCAGAAAGTTCCCACCAACCTCTCTCTGCCCAGGACATCCCCCAGACATCGCTCCTGTGCAGCCCGTGGGGCACAAATCCCAGTGAATTGTTTGATCAAAGCTATAGAGAAATGAAGAAACATGATCCCACCTGCTCCTACTTCATTTAACAGGGCTGGAACCCGAACTGTCTTTCCCTGACTGCTCTTCACGTCCCAAATGGCATCCAGGGGTAAACATTTTCTAGGAGTTGAACTTCAGGCTCTTTCCTCAGAGTCGACAGGAGTGGGAAATGGATTTACAAAGAAATGAGCCCATCTCTGGTGGGCCTCCACAGCATTCCAACTCAGTGGACCAAGCTCATTCAAACTCAAAGTCAATGCAGCTCAGTGGACTCTCCTTTCAGGAAACATTTGATTATCTTATTATTTGGGGAAGATACAACAGGAGGAAGAGCAATGTCAACATTGATTCCCAGTCTAACTGCACAGATTTCTCCAGTCCTTCACCTCAAATCTGAAGTATCTGGTAACTTTTGTCAAACTGTCTGAAGGCTTCTAAGGGGAGATAAAGCTACTTTCCTATTCAAGGGGAGTAGAAAATCACTCAAACAAATTCCATGTTGTTTCCTCCTTCTTTTAAATGAACAGCTTGCACTAAAAGAAGGCTGTAAAACGTTGACTACAAAACGACAAACAAATGGTTTGGCTTGGCTGTGAAACTCTTCCACCACTTTCTACTGGAATAAAAAGCTGTGATTCTGCCATGGTTACCTCCACTCTGATTTCTATTGAATTAAAATCTGGCTCAGAGTTGCAAATCCTATTTTGCAGGCAGGCAGAATTCATGCAAACAGAACTGAACTGATAATTGAGGGAGAGTTTTTGAACAACTGCTGTGTTTGTCCCAGTCAATGCCCCTCTGTGGTTCCAATTCTGCCCGTCAAAAGGAAGGATTATTTCCTGAACTTCAGATGATGCCGAATGCGAACGCTCGCACGGGCACAGACACAGAGCATCCCTCACCAGCAATTGTTGCTCCTTGTTACAGACTATGCAGAGTCAAAATTCTATTCTAAAAATATTCCTTACTAAAGCACAGCTTGGCTTGCATGAGCCACACAAAATACTGGTAGGCAGCAGCGAGTGCTGCTCCCCCCAAACCCGTTCTCCCTCTGTGTGTGTAAAAGGTAAAGACACGCAAGGTCTCCTTCTAAACCCAGAATTGTGAATGTTATTCCACAAAATTTCATGGGAATTGACATTAATGCTGTCAGTCTGTTGCTGGCACATAGGGGGCGTACACTGTGGATGCTGCTGGACCAGCTTCATCCTTCCCCTCTACAAGAATATTTCGATATTGATGTCTAATTAGCCCACAAAATTTTACTTGTTCTAAAATTAGAGGGGAATCCATGACAGATCTAGTTCAGATTCCTAAAATCACATCGACCAAGCTTTGGTTTACCTGTTTACTAAGCTCTGTAATTTTTAAGGCTCGGGATGCAGGATCTGCTCAGTGGAGCCTCCCAGTATCCACCATTCCAGGTCTAACCCTTCACCAGTTCAGAGGAACGTGATAAAGTAAAATAAACTGCCAAAACACCACCACTGTCTTCTTTACAGTGTCCATCCCATCCCTGTGATGGAGAATTTAAATCAGGGCATCTGTGGTTAGCAAGGTGCCAACAACCTCAGGAAAAATGAGAAAAGGAAATAAAAATACAAGGTAGCTGCCCAAATGGAGTCACCCTCTGAATCTGTCTTGTGCTGGTTTCAATGCGTGTCCCTTTATGTTTGCAATGGTTCATCCTGGTGGGGATGCTCCTGCCAAAAGATTGCTGGCTGCTAAATAGTTGGAGTTTTATTTTGTTTTGCTCCTGATATGTATTTTTAAATCTGCTGATCATCATCTTTGGGGTTTAACTCTCCTTTTAAGAACAACAGGCAAGAGAGGTGATATTTCAGTCTCTCTAAACAAAGCCCTGAATGAACCCAGAGATCTTTTTCTTTTCAACGAATCTGGAGAAATCTCAATGCAATAACAAGATGAGAGAACCAAGGACTGGGAGTGACCCACAAGGTTTTCTTTGCTGCCTGCAAGTCCTTTGGTGGGGCAACTACTGCCCAGAGATGGTGCCTTTGGGTGGGATCAGCTGCTATTGCTGTTTGTCACTCCTTTCCATCCTTGCCACATTCCCACTGTCCCTCTCCCACATATTGAAGGAAACTGATGTACTTAAATGTCTTATTTAGGTAAAAAGCCACACACATCTCCCTCCCGAGGTGAATTTAGCTCAAAGCATGAAGGTCAGTACTTTGAACATGTTCTTGATAGTTAGAAGGGGAAGAAAATGAGTTTCCAGGCGCCAGAGCCAGGCTGAGCTTCTGTGGCCACAACCAAAGAGGGGAAGGCTGTTGGGAAGTGTTTCTGAAGAAGGAGATGCTGCAAGAACAAAGAGCAGGTCTGGCAAAATCTCTCTGTTCTAACAGAGCTGTTACTTGCAAAGTTGATTTTATATAATTGCAGAATATTAGAGTTTTGCTGTTCATAAAAAGCAGGGTTAGTATTCTGGGCTTGCAGGATTCTGTATCCTGAAAAGGCAGTTTTTATCTCCACAGGCTTTATCAGACATGCCAAGCCAGAGCTCCTGAAAGAGCCTCACAGGGTGTTTTCTGTGCTTTGCCTCAGTCACAGGGATGTGCAAACAGGAGGGGAAAAGGAGCCCAGCAGCACAGATTGGACTTCTGAAGTCTCAGAATACTGACAGAGCTCTGAGCCCGTTCCTAAGGTATCTACACAACTCCATCCACCTCTGAGCTGAAAGTTGGGGGATAAACTAAGAAAAAAAGAAGTATTCTTGAAGGCTGATTGCAAGTCTGAGGCAGAAAGTGAGCTTCCAGGAGGCTGGGAATGTGTAAACCTCCGATATCACGCAGTGGGAAAAGTCTATATTCCTTTGAAAAAAAGGAACTTTTTCAGCCTAAAATAAAGTTTCATTTTTAAGCTAAGAAATAAAGGCATAGCTTCACCCCAGTAAGCCTTCAGAGAGTAAACACAGAAGGAAAATGTATTTAGGCATTTTATATCTCAACAAATTGCAAACAATTAAACAGGCACCCACAAACTCCAGGCACTTTGTAATTTAACGTGCTCTAAAGTCTTTGTGAGACGGGATCATTATTCAGTAAAATAATGGGCCCAGGAGTGGTAAATATGCATTCAGACAAAGAAGCAAGTTCTGTTTTGAGTTATTTCTTAAGAGCAGCAGTGCTCCTGAAAGCCATCAGATCTTTCTGTGATTAGATAGAAACATCCCAGCAGGCAACCCAGAGGCATAAGAGATGTGAAATCGCAATTAAACAAAAGCAGAAAGAAAAGGGAGAGATTGTGTCAAGCAGATAACACAGAGCCAAATAAAACACATGCAGAACCTTTGAAATCCAGGGAATGTGGTGATAAGAGTCGAGTGAAAAACCTGGGAAATCTCTCATAAAAAGTAATATCTGAACCATTTATCTCCCAATCAAGGACGGCAAAATCTTTTGGTCTGCATGGAGACAAAAAGCATTAACTGAGGTTTCTAAGAGCTGCTTAGCTGGAAACCTGACCAGCCTGAAGAGGCTGTTAAGCCAAGATTACAGTAAACCGGGTTTCAAACTGTGTGGAATCACAGGAGGCAATCAAAGCATCTCAACAGAAAGAAATTCCACAGAGGTCCTTGCAGGAACGGCGAGTTCAGAGGGAAGGAGCAGGATCTGCCCCGTGGCCACGAAAGAAACCATCGATTCCCAAACATCTGCTCCAGCTCAAACAAACATTCTGCTACCCGAGACTGGATGCGGCTCATAACACTCCTGGTTTTAACTGGGAGGCTGAATCCTGTGGAATAGCAGCTGGAACCTTGATGGCAGCAGTGCCTGTGGCTCTGCTCAGCCCAGGGCAGTCAGATCAGCACAACACCATCAAAGTCAGCTTTGGGAGCTGTTCTGTTGCTGATTTGTGTAGTATTAAAACATTATCACCCACCGTGGTGTACATGGCAGTTTTAAAACTGGTCCTTGCACTGGGAAAGAAATTCAGCTTTCAAGTTTACCCCTCTTACCACAGGATACAGAGACAACTTCCCATTGATTCCAACAAAATCAGAATATACTCGGTGTGGTTAATCAGAATCCAGAGGAAAATCTAGCCAGGAGAATGAAATGTGAAATCATAGAGCACAACAAATCTTTCAGGAGAAATTACAGTGCAGGAAAATAGCAGAATGATGGTATTGAACACAAGCTTTTATTTTAAACTCTAAATAACAATGTTTGTCTTGGGATTGGTTTTCAATTACAAGCCCAGTCCAGTCCGATGGTTTGTTATGTATTTAGCCTTCAGTATGAATTGTAGGGAATTACAGGTTGGATTAAATGAAGAATTTGATAAAGCTCTGCTGGGCACTCCACTAGTCCTGAACCTCCAGTAACAAAAAATCAAATTAAAAAGCTGTAGCTACCCTGTGATTAACACCCAAACGTAACTTTTTGGCTCTTAGAGATAATCTTAATGCTGAAATAGTTAATTAACTTAAAAAGCAATTTAAATCAACTTAAGCTGCATTTTAAATCAACTAGACTGAGTATTAAAATGGACAGTAAATGTAAGGGCTGGTGTGAAACACTCCACAAGTGGACCATCACACTGCACTGCATAATGGACTCATAACTTAGCACTTACAGCAAATCCTGATGCACCTACAAAGAAATTTGTGCCTCACAGTCCTAAGTTATTTTTATGACCCAGTAACAATACAGCCTTTCTCATTAATTGCGACTTTTCCTATTTCTTTTAGTGGGTAATGGGGAGGACTTTGTTATTTTTACATATGCAGTGAGCATTGTGAGTTTCCTCCCTGACATTTAACACAGTCTCTTTATCAGTTTAATGCCTTTCCTACTTACACTTTCGGCGATGTATGTTTGGCTTTTCCACCCCGGGGCTCGGGATGATGTATAACACCTGACTTGGAGGAAACACAGTATCTTTACACAAGTGCCATGTTTTCAATTCCCCCCTTCCTGCTATCTCCGTTCTACGCAGGATGGGAAACTATTTATATGCAAAAGATCTGCTTAGTTACCTGTTCTTTCTGCCCTTGAGCCTCTCTGGAGGAATTGAGGTGAAATATCTCCATCTCCGGGTTTTTCTGCTGCCCTCTTCCCGCAAATTCACATCAGGTTTTGGGGTAATTGTTTTGTGTCAGTGCCTCAGGTTGTTGTTACTTCAGCTGAGCAGCTTTAATGCTGAAGTTTATTTTGCTCCCACGTGCATAAGGATCATATTTTGCCAATATCTATAAATGGTTATTAATTTGTTCTGCTCATGCTGCTATTTTTTTAATCCAGCACTTCATGCAGAGCCTCCTTTATGGAACACAATAAACAAGGAACATTCTGGAGCAAAAATTCCTGGCATCAAATGATCACTCACCACTCTGCAATTTGATCTTGTGTGAAAATTGTTCCTTACCCCAGTATTAGCAGTGGCTGAGCTGAGGATACCAACATCCTAATAGTGTCCAAAAGTCAACATACTGGGGTAAATAAGATGTGATCATCCCTTAACACTCACAGATATTGGTTATTTTAAAGGAATGGTGGCTCTCTAATTATAATTTTGCCACCCTGGGGATAGATTTTCTGAGGGAAAAAACCCCAAATATATATATATATATATATATATTTCCCATGCATGAATTTAGAAGCACTGCAGTTTGAGCCTGAGAGAAGGATGTGCTTCCCTACTAAAAGTTCCAAGATACACTGCAAAGTGTCACCTCTGTGCCAGCCTGGCTGTAGTGTTAAGCAGAAATTAGCAGGTTTCACTGTAGAAATTAAATATTTCATGTCTTTTTTCTTTTTTTTTTTGGGGGGGGGGAATCAATAGATGGAATTAAAATAAATCCTGAAGTCTCATGCAAATCACCTGAGTTTTATTTTTACCCCCAGAGCTTGTCTTGCCTACCTGCCTCTCTCAGAACTAAACTTCCAGGAGGAAATCCATGTTTCTCCTGCTGCCTTTTGCTCCAGTTGCCAGCAAGAACTCACCTAACATTCTGGTCTTCTTGAATCTGGAGAAAAACATATCAGACTCCTCATATCTTAATTGCTCAAAATTCATCTTTTCTTGTCCTTAAAAGATGTTGATAGTCTGAATCTCCCTGGGTTTCAAAGAAACAGGAGTAATTTCCACTGCATTTAGTAATTTTTACATTCCCTGACCTTTACCCACTCCTGGGGAAACCAACAGAAGAAATAATCACTTGGCTGGCTTTGAAAAATGAAGGGCCCAGCTGAGGGATCAAAAAACTCCTGGAAGGGGCTGAATTTTCCAGGTGTTCAGCCACGTTTTGTCTTTCTCTGCCTGCTCAGCCTCGGGTGCAGCTCCTGCTCATCTCCCTCCCCACAATCAGCAGGGAAATGGGGATGGAGAGCCCTGTAAGGAGGGCCTGGAGCAGGATGAGGCAGAGGAAGGAACCCTCACAGGAGAGGAAAGCCGTGGATACAAGTGTTGGGATTGACAGCCCAAGCCCTGTCACCACATCCATGGAACAAATCCACCAAGGCTTGTGCTCATCACACAGTCAATCTCTCGAGTCCATCAAAATGACAGACAGCACAATCAAAATAAGAGGAATGTGGTGCATTTCAGCACTGGGTAATCACAGGGTTGGTTTCTGAGAGCACTGAAAGGGAGAAAAGAACTACTGAGGTGGGAGTGATGCAAGACTCAAATACACACAGAGCACCTTCAGCCTAAAATGAAGGGGAAACACAAGTGTGCTGACCCAGCAGGTGAGGTATAAATCCTCAATTATCCTCTTTCATTTGCAATGAGAATATGAAAGCATTTCCTCCTCCTTGGGATTTCTCAAAGCATTCAGAGGACAGCTAAAGAAGTTTGGGGAAAGAGATGATTTGGGTCAAAGTGTCTAATCCATTTGGCCAAAACACAAAAGAAGGGAAGAGGTGATTTCTGCTAAGCCTTCAGTGATGAGGAGCTCAGATTACTGCAGTGTTCCAAGGATTACCTGCACATTTAAAGAAGGAACATCTTGGGCACTGCACCAGAGTTGCATGAAACTTAGAGCAGATATTTGCTATCCATTTTCCTTACAACCTGATCTCGAGTTTGACTCCTCTTAAAAGCCAGACTAGCTTAGCTTTTAGTTAGGATTTTTAGGAGGGTAAGAAGTGACAATCCAAACCTTCCCTTTCCTGGAAAAAGCAACCAAAAAAACCCCTGAAAAATAATCCAGCACATACAAGAAGGGATGTACTGATGGTTGTGTCCATTTGTATGCAAAATATGGCTGGAACATCTTTTTCCTTTTCTAGTGTCCTTGAGCTTAGTGTTTCTAAAACCTACGTTCAGTGATGAATTTAAAATGAAGAAACATGGAAAGAAAATGGATAGATAGAGGAAATCCAAACCTGCACCCAGCTGTGAGATAAGAGATTATAATAAAAAAAATACATGCTAAGCTCTTTGGCTCTTGATTTGTGTGGCAAGAAGCAGCTGGGAAGGAAGGAAGGAAAGCAGGACTACCCTGATAGTCATCCAAGGGTGGATTTGCCCTGAAACCTGTGAAAGAATTAATACCGGGATAACTGATGGAGTAATAATGTCATTGGACACCAGATTCCTTATCTGGCTTGTCCAGAAATCAGGGGATGCAGTTTGCTACCAGACAGGACCAGCAAGGACTGACTGTCCTTGGATGTCTTTGTTTCAACTTCAAACCCCCATGGATCAAGCTCCAAGCAGACAGATCTAAAGAGCAAAACGAGCTGCAAATTCTCTCAACTTGCTGGTGAAAGTGGGATTGTTTCTCTGCCTGAGAAGCCCAGGGAACTTTGCTGCTCCTCATCCTCCGCCTCCGCTCGCCCCCCTGTTCTGTCCGTGGGATTAGAACTTCTGAGGAACTCACAACCAGAGTTCCTGAGGGTTGTAATCAGTTCTAATCCTCAGAGTTGCTGAGGATTTATCCCCATTGCCACTACCCTTTCTCTGCCCTCTCTTCTCTTTCCTTTAAACCTCTACAGAAAATAAACCAGTTGGAAAGCAGCTCTATCTTAGGACTACAAAGCATTTCATGCCCCTTTGACACAACGTTCTTAAGGCTCGCCCTGAAACTCCTGCAAACTGTTGCGAGTCCTAAGAAATGGAAAAGAAGGAAAAAGTGCATCTGAGAGACCAAATAATGTAATAGACTAATGGGTAAGAGGAGCAGCTTGCTTTTAGATACAAAAGGACCTTGAAGCCTGAAATGAAAGCCCAACTCCACTCTGTTTATGCCCATGGGCAAGTGCTCTGATAAAGAAGTGAGATCAGTAACAACAGTAAAGTACTTCAGCTGATCACATCTAAAAGGAGAAGATACACTTAAAAATTTAGTATAAATAAAGAAAAGAGAAGCCTGCAGTCCTCTTCTGCTCCTCATAGGGCCCCTAGAAGGATTCATTTCTGGGTCTGTTGTTGCACTAGGGGTGCTGGAAATGAGAGTGACCACATGACATGGAGCAGGCAGGAATAATTCCCACTGCTGTCAAGGGGAAAGAAAAAAATAAAAGGGAAAAAACAAGGCACCCAAAAGGCACAGAGGTAGGAATGGAAACCAGGAACCTGCTTTTATCCATAGAATCACAGAATGGCCTGGGTTGGAAGGGACCTTAAAGCCCATCCAGTTCCATGCCCTGCCATGGGCAGGGACACCTTGCACTAGCCCAGGTTGCTCCAGCTCCCACTAATCTGGCCTTGGACACTTCCAGGGCTGGGGCAGCCACAGCTTCTCTGGGCAACCTGTGCCAGGGCTTCCCCACCCTCACAGGAAAAACACTTCTTTCCAATACCCCATCCATCCCTGCCCTCTGTCAGTTTGAAGCCCTTCCCCCTTGTCCTTCCCCTCCATCCCTTGTAAACAATCTCTCTCCATCTTTCTTGTAGCTCCTTCAGGTACTTGGAGGCCACAATAAGGTCACCCCAAAGTTTCTCTTTTCCAGGCTGAACAATCCCAACTCTCCCAGCCTTTCCTCCCAGCAGAGCTGCTCCATCCCTCTGGCCATCGTGGTCAGCTTTGTGAGAGCCACCAACCCCAGTACTTTCCTGGGTGCTGAACTTTGTGGTCTCTCAATAACCTCAAATCCCGGAATCACGGAACAGTCTGAGCTGGAAGAGACCCACAGTGCCTTTCTACACTCACATGGGTGAGTGTTTCAATCCACGTGCCAGGAACACGTGTGGAAAACTGCTGACAGTGAACACACCGAACTTCCTGATGTCCCTCACATCTCACAGGCAAGAACATCCCAAACACCCACTCTTTGGAGGGAATTTGACATTCCTGGCCACTGGCCTGCTGCAGACACTCAGATACCTCATTTTAAAGACTCTTATTTGGCAGCTGCTCAGATGAAAATTGTCACTACATCCCTATTCCTCCCCTCAATTTCTTTTTTCTCTTCCCAACAAAATAGTTTCCCTATTTCTGCATAGAATATTCCCTGCCATTTGTTGCTGACCCTGTTGGAGGTGTGGAAGTGAGAACATCCCAGACACAGAGATAAAAAGAGGGGACACAGTTGAAAATCCCAGTTCTTCCTAATCACAGCCTCTCTATCTCACTCTAAAAATACTTTTCCATCATAGCATAATAAAACCATGAACACTTTTTTTTTGCTTGTTTGTTGTTTTGTTGTTTGGGTTTTTTTAATGCATTAACCATTTTTTTCACTTTGCAAATCCTATTTTGTATAGATACTAAAATTTAAGTGCTGTTACATTAAAATTTCGGGTCACATTCCCTTCCCCATCCCTTTCTGCATTTAGGAGGGAGGAGATAAAGTTTTAATCTTCTATTTTTAATGAAGATCAAAGAACAAGTTCTGCTTGGCTTGCCTTGGCTCACCATACATTTTAATGTCTATTGATTGGTATAAATGTCTCATTTAGAGCATATTTTTGTTAGTATTAATGGGCCTTGGACAGGTAAGATTATTCCTCCTGTACCACAGCCAATCTCTTTGGTCAGAGTTGAAGAACACATTGCTTTGTTCTGAGATGAAAAAGGAAGACAAAGAGACAGGTCCTGAGACAGGAGTATCAAAGGATCGATGTCCCCAGCAGGAACAGACAGTTGGGCCCTGCAGGGGCCACCACAAACCTCCTCCTAATATTGACCAAAAGGGACATTTTGTGCTCATTTTTGCTAATCATTTTCCACTTCTCAGTAAATTCTGAGTTGATTTGATCAGGGAAGGGATTTATGAAGCGCTTCTGAAAGCGAGCTGGAAATCTCCCAGGGTTTTCCCACTCTCCAGATGTGTGGATTCAGTTCAACGGCCTTTTGCTCTGTGGGCACAGCAACATGTAAATGAGAGAACCAGCAGTTCACATCTGCAATGGGAGCTTTAAAATACTTCTTAACCTCCTGTTGTCATCATACAAATAATACAATAACAATATAATGTAACAACAAAAAATTCCAGACACTTCCTGGGCTGCTGTTCCTGGTCCCTTCCCATTCAGATATTAAATACACCACCCGTGGAATTCTAAGCTATGTGAATATATGATCTCTGATATAATCCAAATACATAACCCAGAAACCTGTAGGAAGTTGAATCACACTCTTTTCTTATAGTTTAATGACAAGAAAAGAAAATCATAATAAACCAGCTAATCCAGATCAAACCACCTGCCTCTGGATGCCATCTTAGATATTTTGCTACTTTCTTTTTCTTCTCTTGAGCCACCATTTCTTAATTAGTGATGTCACATAAATACCTTTCAACAATGACTTAATAAAGTTACACAGTCCTATCAAAGATTTAACCTTCCAGTAGATTAACATTTTGAAAACTGTGATTGATATTTCTCCAGTGTTTATTGCCATGAAAGCTGAAAGTTTTCCTGGTTGACCAAGAAGTATCTTGATCTTTCATTTCAGACTGAGAGGGAAACAAAGGTTGAGATATCTTACAAATTATAGGAATGCCACATAAACCCCTTTTTCTTTCTCCAGTGGATAAAACCCAGCAAGATTATCCTGAACTTCTCTGGGGATTTTGCCACTCACAACAAAAAAAACCCAAAACTGGTCAAACCCTGTTTTCAAACCTACCAGAAAGATCCAAAACCACTAATGCTGCAGCAAATACATCCTGAACCATCAACTCTCCGTGTCTGTGACCACAGTGAAACCATTTAATGGACAAATTGTCTGTTTGCAACTTGATCTATGGTTTCGGTTTCTCTTTTCGCCCACACAATACGATTACAAATCAATTTTGCCCCTTTTCTAGACCTCACTCCTTTTCAAAATGGACATCATGTGTTTAATGACCAAATCCTGAAAGGCACCATTACGTGTTTTGTAACAACAGATGCACAACAAGACCACAGGGTGTGGAAGTACAAACGGAGGACAAGCTTTTAATGCAACGTTCTGGAAAGAAGAGAGAAAATCAGGGAACCTGACACGTGGCAACACTGTAATTTTCAAAGCATAACAATGTCAAAATTAGAGCAGTAATGAGAACAGAGGCTTTGGAAATTATTCATCTGCAATGAGAAAGGTAGCAAAGAAACTTAACTGAACGTCAGCATAAATAAATTTAAGGAAGACTTTTCTTAGCCTACGAACTTGACTCACAACTGGAGGTTTCTCTGGTTGTAGCAGGAGACGCCTCAGCCCTTCCTCATTTCCCTGTTCTACTGTGCAGATCCTGCCACGAAAAGCTTGAAAAAGACATATTAAACTGACCACAGGCTTCAGGTTTGCGTTTTTTAGCCTACGGTTTTTAACTGGCGTCTTTCAAAATGCTGGCAAATCAAAAGTAATTCGCTAAGAGAGGTGCAAAAACCTGCTGGTGATGCAGGTGATGGGTGAGGTTCGTCTGCTGAGCTGTGGAAAAGCTGCAACGTTATTTTAATGTATTTACCACGAGGAGAAAAGGTGTAGAAAACTTTTGACCCTCTGTCAACACAGGCACGTTCACAGGCTCGTGTCTCTAAGGACTGATAATTCATGGTGTGTTAACGAGGTTGCCAACTGGAGAGCCAAAGGATGCAAAGGGAAACAAGGCTTTTGGGAAATCCGGCCTTTGAATGCCATGAAAGGATGAAGATGTGTTGGCTTTCTCCAGGGAAATTGTGACAACGTTCAGTTTGTGGGTGGAACAAACAAATTTCGTATTTTCAATCCCTGGGGACACAGACACAAAAAAATGTTCATAGGTATAAATGACAAAGGTAAAGGTCAGCTCAGCTTTGGGGAACAGGGGTCTAGCCAAGCAAAGCCTTGGAACATATGCCTAATTCTAAGGATAATTGACTGAAGTGGCTAAAATTGAGCACCTGCTTAAGTGCTTTCCTGGCTTCGTGCCTAATGAAATATTAATCACAAATGGCAGAGAGCCACTACACCAAGAAGGTCTTATTTATCCTGAATTGAATTATCTAATAATTAAGGCCCAGATAATCAGCCATAGGAGTAACCCTGTCAGTGTTCTCATCTGAATCAGCACATTTCAAGAGTGTTAAACCTGCAGTGAAACATCCCTGGTTCTAATTAACCTTGCAAGTGATTTTATTTTGTAAAGAAGCTTGAAAGCAGCAGGAGAGGCCGCAGTGACTGCTGTGCATTCCAGCCTTAAACCCTCAAACTACTACTAACTCTTCTACACACCTCTTGTGCTAGGAAAAAAAAATTAGGTATTTGGTCAAGGCTTTGCTTGTGCACTCTTAAAAATAGTATATGAGCCAAAGTCAAGGTGTTAAATATTGATTCATTTAAATAATCAAATATTAAATCTTCATTAAATAAGAGGTGAATTACTACAATGAGGAGCGATAGCAAAATCAGAATTGTATTTTTATCAGAATATCAGTTTAACAGGATGATGGTGAATTGGTCTACTATCACCTCTTTTTACAGTCCTGATATCTAAAATACAGTAATGGCATTTTTAAAAGAAATAATTTTCCCCACATTTCCCAGAGACAAATTAGATATATAAAAATTATCACCGAATCAAAGAGATCAGAATAGAAAAATGCACTCTCTTTACTCAGTATTACAGACATAATCCACTTCTCTAGAATCAGATTAGAATGGGGCTGACTGCACTGAGTTCTTGGTTTACCAAGAGCACAGTTAAAGGAGTCTCCTGTTTTTCACGAGATTTTAATATGTCAGAAATATTTTTTAATTAGGTCTGAACATCTTGCAAATGAAATATTGCACTACAAATCGAGTCAAATCAAATTAATATTTGTCAAACACCATTTGGCATTTCCTACCAAACGGGGACAGTTTTGCTCCATGTGACTTTGGGTATGTGTATCCACTGCCTGCCAAAGCAAAGACGGATGAGAACTTGTACGTGTGTTGTATCTGGAATAATTTCCTCATTCATCTCAATCTGGCAGAACATTTTAGTTTAAAAAGATGAGGGTTTGGACAATACAACCTTATTAAAATCAGCTTTCACTGCGCTGCACAGAAACTCCAACTGCTGCCTGAGGAGAGCTGTTGATGTTGCCGCTTTCAAGCGCTGATCTTTTTAGAAAAGGGAACGGTTTTGGACCAGTACCTGCTTTTAATCCCATTCCCACAGCAGACATCATCTCAGGGCAGGAGCAGTTGCATTTCCATAATGCAATACAGGTGCCCTGGGCTCTGGACAGCAAATCCAGCCCAATAAATCCCCCCTGCCCAGACGATGATGTGGAGCTGATGGGACCAGCTGTCGAGCCCCGAGCAGCCAAACCCAGCTCCGATGCGGGGGGGGGACTGGGCGTCCTGGGACCAGGTGCACAACACCCCAGTGCAGGGCACTGCCCAGCTACTGAAGGGAAAAATTCCAGCTGGACTCAACAGCCATCCCTAACAGACGAGGCAAATCCAAGGAACACCTGTCAGCTTTAGGAAGAGGGGAAAAAACTGGCACCGAAACGCTCCACCAAATGAATCATCAGCACACAAAGGAACTGTTAAAGGGAAGGAGCGAGTTTGCTTTCAGATCTGCAAGAGGCATAAGAATATTTAATATTTGTCACACTCTTTCTGGTGGGACAGTGACTCATTTAGATCAGGATCCTTTCATAATTCAGCTTCAACTAAATTCCAAAAGGAGCTCTCAAACAAAGAGCACATGAAAGGTGAGTTTGAAGAAGACAATGCTCTAAAGGAGCTGCTCAGCTCCCCCAGACAGTGTCAGCCCAGGTATAAATATAACTCACAATGAGCTGTAACTGGGGGGGTTTGGCAGCAGAAAGAGAGAATTCCTTGGAGTTTAAGGTCACCTATTCCAGCCACAGCAGTGAACTTCTGCAACGGGGACTACAAAAGCAGCAGAGACCCAGCCCGGGTAGGACAGGGATGGTCCCTGTGCTGGAGAGCCCAGGACAGCACCCACAGGAGGTCTGGGTGGAAAGGGCTCTCACAGTGTCTACTCCAGTGTCACAGACTGCACTGGTCAAATACAACAAGTCTGGGAGGAGTTTTCACTTAATATGTTTTCTTTATCTTGTCTAAAGTCATGCTATTCCAAGCTCAGAGAAAGCTTTCAGGTCCAAGTGAATCTTGCTTCTAACAACCCTCACAATGTGAACCATAAATACATAAATAATAATACATAATACCAGAAACCCTCAGAATTTTGAAAATCTAGGCTATTTTAAACGTTGTGAGCCAGATATTGTTTCCATTTCTGACACAGAAGTAACTTGTTACTCAAAATACTTGCTTTAGAAATACTGATGTTATTCAGGCATTGTGTTACCTGAGCAGTAACAAGAATTACAGTGCAGACATCCAGCTGTGAGGCAGCTACTGCCCTACCTAAGATCAAACCTGCCACGTTTTAGGGCTTTCAAGTATCACCTAGAATGAAGCAGGTCATAAATAAATGGTCTGGGAAACATTTAGGGTTGCTGCAAACTCAATTGGGCATGAACGAGAAGCCTTTTGGGACACCGACCAGTGCTGAGGTGGAATTCCTACTTCCACTCCAAATAATGATGCTCAACCAAAAGAATTCTTCTCACACAAGTGAGTTAACAAAGATCACCCATGGAAGGGTCAAAATACCTTGTGCACTTTTTGGTAGAGATCCTGAAGTGGTTAATGAACGAAACAGAAATGGAAATTTACCTCCAACCTGCCATATGTTTGCTACCTTTCCACAACATCTGTGTCTGGAGTGAACAATTCCCTGCATGTGCTGGATAGAGAGCTCTGGAGAACCTAGTTTAGATAATATTATTATTAGCAGGGGGCTTAATAATAATGTCATGTAGGTCATCAAACCGCCTTGGTCTCCAGAATACTGGCAGAGATCCCTGACAAGAAAAGCCAACACAGATTATTTTAGGAGCTCAATGAACTGTGGACAAGTTATGGCTGTGGAAATGATGTTATTACAGGATTTAAAATATTAGTGCCTCGGAAAAAATTGGATAGACTAAAAACACTGGCTGGGCAAAGCAGCACGAGCAGTGACTGGGTGCCAGCTCCCCTCACACCACACCTCATCTGCCTTGGGAGATTCATCTGCTTCTCCAGGATGAATTATGTTTATTTATTATGCATTTCTTTGGGAGTGCTGTGATAACAACTGTATGAGACAGCAACAAGTTGAGTTAGTTCTCCCCTGATGTTAAAACCTCCATTCTTGGCTCAGTTGGGGCACAGTGGGCAGGGAACTGTGTGTCAAGTTCTCACAGCTCCATCCCAGTGCAATCTCCCCCCAGAATAAGAGGCACAGTGGCATTTACCTGAGTGAAATGCACAGTTGTGGAGTTGTTCCTCCCCAGCTCAATTATTGACTCCCTCCCTGGGTCAGCTCTGGCTTTCTGGAGCTGTTTTCCTGTCACTGCCTTCAGCAGGAGCTGCTGTCCCACGTTCCCTTTACACTTCTCACACCATCCAACACAACTCCAGATGTTCCCATTACCCATGGAAACCTCTAATCCTTTCCTGAACCCCACTGAGCTCCTGGTTTCACCAAACGCCCGTGGGAATTGATTCCACGGGTTAATTCCGCATTTGTGTAAATGCTTATTTTCTTTAATGGTTTTAATTTTGCTGCCTTTTGGTTTCCTTACAAGTCCCCTGGTTCTTGTATTATAAGAAAGGATCAGAGCAAGTGCCAGATTTACTTTCTGTGTGTGCAATTCATTACTGGGATATCTCCATCCTGTGCCCTCTTTATGTCCCCTCTCTGCATTAAACCCTCCCAGAGTTTTAATTCTTCCTTCACACACAAGCCATTCAAGCCATTTGCCATAATTAAAACAATTAATTTCAAGGAAAATCCAGGCTGCTACACAGAGAATTCAGAAAGGAATGAGGAATAAGTTGAAAGAGTCACTGAGACTCCTCCATCTACTGGGACTTTTTGGAAGCCTTACACTGCACACATTCCCCTGCAGAAGCCCTCTGCTCTCAGGCTATCCAGCTAATAATATTTAAGTGCTTTAATAATCTGGTAAAGTGAAATTAATGTGTTTAATTTATTAAGAGTTTCTTCAGCAGCACTGCTGGGTTTAAATTCATGCTTACAAGAATTTAAATGTATTACTCCAGTGAGCACCAACTTACAAGGCTGCTTTTCCAGTGAGCAGTAACTTGGGAGGGAGAGAACTAAAAGAAAATTTTCTTTATCCACAATAAACTCTGGGAACATTAAAATACATACAGTTACTTACACTGATAGTGAGAGAAACAGTTTTTTGATCTGAACTTCAGCCTTTTAATATTTAACAGCACCAACATCTAATTAACATTTCAGCAGAGATGACCTTTCCAAGAAACAGGTGTGTTTATATACAGATATATATTTATATTTGGCTGATGATAAGATGGTATGGATGCCATATCTCCTTTTAGAAGAGAATTAACTACAAGGAAAATTTTTTAAACTAGTGGTTTGTTGGGATAAGTTCCTTACTAGGTTGTAAATCACTGAGGTAGAGCATCAATTAAATTAAAGGACACTTAATTCATTCTCTTCTCCCCCCCAAAAAGTTTAGGAGCAAACTGAAAGCAACTTCGTGACACATGATGTGGTTGCCAACTCTTTCAGAGAAAACCCTCCTGGCTGATCAACCTTCAGCCCTTTTCCTGCTGGAATTCTGTCTCGCTTAATCCTTCTGTGTTCTGAAGAAGAGACTGATATTTCTGAAGTTACATTCATGCAACTATTTGGTTTTTTTGGCTATTTGACTATTTGTTTGGAGTCATATTTAGCAAGATTAGTGAAAATAAACAGTGGATCACCAGAGAGGTGAGAGAATGGATCTCAGAGCCACCCACCCCTGTGCAGGGCCCTGGGGATTGGCTTCATTAAACTGAGCTCTTCACCAAAGCTGTGCACAGGGGCTGGGTGAGCTCACGTCAAACCCATCACAAGTCCTGAAGCTCCTAAACCAAGAAGTGTTTCAGCACACGGATGTATTCATTCGTCTCACTTTCTAACTTACAAAACAGAAAAGTCTTTGTTTTACCCTTTATTTAAATAAAAACCGGAGTGAATTAGTTATTCTTTGGTCTGAAAACAGCTAATTGCTCCACGTGAATCTGAGACAAGAAACACTTTCTTCTCGAAAAGGCAACAAAACCACACACGGGGCAGCCAAGCAACCTTTTAAAATGTTTAACATAGAACAAGAAGCAGGACTGTGCTCCACAACTCACTTATTTACGGCCAGCTGCACAAAGAGCAGGGGCTCTAAACCATCCGTGCAGAGATCTAGCTCTTTAGCGGGGCAACAAACAGCTCTTCTGGCTGTTCCAAGAGGGTGTAAAGCAGAACCACACCCTCCGTTCAAAGTAGGCGTAATTGTAATGAGTTTGCTTTAAAAGACACAATTGTGGGATATAAAGGAAAAAAAAGAAAAAAGGAAAAGAAAAGTCTCCAAAAGCAACTCTGCATGATTAGATAACAATTAATAATTTGTATTATCTCAGATGGCTCTTGCTTAAGTCAAGTAAGAAAAGAAGAGTCTGTATTTTATAAAAAGGGTGGGATTTAATTGCTTGCAGAAATAATGTGTTCCTTTCCCTTTTTTCCCTGACTGGTTTGGTTGGAAGCAGGTTCTGTCTCCCTCACCCAGGGCAGGATCAGGAACACCACCTCTGACTGGAATCCAGGCTGGATTCCCACTGGGAGCTCAGCACTTCCTTGCACTTTGCTAAACTGCCAACTTTTCTCCCTTTTGCTTTGATGACACTCATTGTTTAGCTGTCCAGCCTCTCAATTCCAGCTATAATAACCTTCTGGACAAAACATTCAATACCATCGCTCTTGCCAAAAATTTAATTGTATCCAATGATGCATCAGAAACAAAAGTGTTTCCTAATGAATTTTTCCTTAACAGTGGATTTATCTTTCCTTCTTCACTAATTTCTCAAGGTTATGGGACTGCAGATCCTTCTGCTACATCAGCATCTGCCTTTTAAGTCCCAGCCCCCTGACTGTTCTCTTTGAGTACAGGATCTCCTGATCTAGGCAGTAAGGAACCTCTCCCAGTTGGTTTCTGATTGGGTTTTTAGATGTGTATGGAATGTTTGAGAGGGTTCACACACACAGATGGACACCAGCCCAAGTTTCACACTGGCTGAAGAAAGGAAAGGCACTACAAACACAACCAAAGAGCTCAAAGACAAGTATTTGCTTTCTTGGACAATTAAAACCAATGGTGTGTAACAACCCTGATGGCAGCTGAATAAGCAAAGGGTCTTGGGCACCTGCCCAAATTTAACAACATCAGCATACCTAAGGTTAGAAATACACTTAGCTAATTTTTTTAAGCAGATTTTCTCTTTTTTAAGCAGATTTTCTCTTTTTTTTCCCAAATTCCCTCATTTTTACAAAAAATGAGCACAAGTATAAAGTGCTGGCCTAACTGCTGTTGTGAATGTAACTCCAGAATCTTGGTTAAAGCAAAGACATCTTTCTCGTCGCGCTGTGCATTTTGGGTTGACAATAAATGAGATGTGCAGTTCACTGACCTGCTTCTCTTGACAAAGAGTCCTCAGTTTGCCATTATAGATACAGATAAGGGAACTGAATAAAATATCGAACTGAAATTTCCAAGGCACAAAATCACGGAATCAGAGAATGGTTTGGGTTGGGAGGGATATTAAAGCTCATCCAGTGCCACCCCCTGCCATGGGCAGGGACACCTTCCACCAGCCCAGGTTGCTCCAAGCCCTTTCCAACCTGGCCTTGGACACTTCCTGGGATGGGGCAGCCACAGCTTCTCTGGGCAACCTGTGCCAGGGCCTCCCCACCCTCCCAGGGAACAATTTAATAGGGTTTGGAAATAAATCAAAGAGCAGATGATGTCCTTCATCGCGAAGGGTTTGCGAACGCTGATCCTCATGTTTGGCTCCTTGAATCACGTTCAGCATCTGAGCTGTGAGGTCGACTTCACACTTGCATTTTGTGAGGTCAGACCAGAAGCAGCTGAGAACGTGACCTCCCCCCACCCAGCAGTACAGACAGCACTGCTGTGACATTTAAACTGATGAAATATGTCTCTGCTGTAAGCAAGAATCTTCCATTTATCCAGCATGTGCTGTCATAACTCTCAAGTGTCAGGGGCTGCTCTGGATCATTCTCCAGCTGATGACAGATGAGCAATTCCCTGCACAGCACACTCTGCACAGGCACTCTGGGCAGCTCATGCTTGGAATGGTCTATTTTATTCATAAGCCATGAACTTTAATAAGATAAAAAACCCAGGGGGGCTGTGGAGTGTAAAACAATGCAATAGCCCTATAACAAACCTCAAAATCATGTCATTTCGACCCTCTCCAAGATGGGTGTCAGGCCACTGAGCTGACTTTTAAGAACACTACCTTGGAGCTCTCCAGCAGGCAGGACCTCAGAATCAGACTTGTAATCCAGAACTTTACACTGCCAGTTACACTCCCTCCTCTTTCCCCCCCGCTCTAATATGCAACTCTATTACTTACATTTATGTTTTAAAAATAAAATAAAACTGTTCTTAGTAGTTCTAAACACTTATGCAATACTTCAGTGGCTTCTCTGAGAGTTCCACCTTTAGGAGGTCTCCAGCAGCACAACCCTAATGCTGATTCCCAATGACATCTATTTTCATTTTTCAGCATAATGCTGGTTTTTTAAAAAAAAAATCAGAGTGATTTCTGGTCTCAAGAAAATGCCATTAAGTGTTGCCCTTTCCTGATGAGATCAGCATGTGCACAGGCAAAAGCCCTCGTTGCTCCTGCCCACAAATCAGTATTTACTGCAGCGCAGAAGGGAAGGAGGAACTGAGAATGAAATGAGCGACTGGGAGGCAGAAGACAAAAAAAAAGTTCTGTTTCTAATGACAATTCTCCCTCCTCATCCCTGTTTTTCTAGGTGCTGTTTGTTAAGAGAGAGTGAACAACCACGAATGTCTTAGTTCTGCTGCCAGAAGTTGAGCAAACCAAACCCTGCTGTTTGCTATTCAGCTCACCCACACCTTCGGTCCCTCTGCTGCTCTACAATTCAGAGCACGGGCCTCCAGCCACCTCAAACAACATTTCAGACCTCCAGTAGGGGAAGCATTTTTATCATTGTTCTAATAATTGCTTCACACTCCTTTACAGTTAGATCTCGGAGCAGGGGACCAAAAAAACAGAGTGAGAAGGTCAACAATGACTCTCGAGTTCCAGAAGTCAAGAGTTCAAGTCAAAGGAAGGAACTCATCTGTTCTTCCTGGTTTAACTACATTCCCTGCTCCAGGTTCTGGTGATCTCAGTGGAATGATGTCAGTGAACTGGAGGTGAAGTCTGAGTCCACAAAACATCCCTAAATGAAGCCCAAAGGCTTTGGACCTGTCACTCACACCATGAACCAGGAGAGCCTGTACCTGCCTGGTTAATGGAAGCACTGACACCAACAACCCCCACCATCCTCATTCCCACTCCAGCAGCTCCCACTGAACTATTTAAAATGAGGATAAAGCTTATTTATTATTTATTGTGAACGTCTGTAAAAACTGACAGTGAGCACAGATTACACAGCTGAATTTGCTTGAAATTGCCTTCTGAACGCTTGTCATTCTCTCCTGGCACCTCTTCTTTGGGTCCTGATGGGAAATTCATGGGATTCATCCCACACATTTATGACCCACAGATGACTCCAAGCCACGAAATCTCACCTCTGTCCTGTACAAATGACACAGCAACTTGTGAACTTTCTCTATTTTATTTCTTTTGGTAAACTTTTACCAGCTACTTGAATTCTCAAATTCTTGCGAACAGTTCAATGCATTCACCCTGAAACAGCAAAGCTTGTTTCATTATAGGAATCCAAGAGAAATGCAGAGTGTTCTCAGTTTAAAAGAGAGCTCAAACTACTCCCTGTAAGATCATTTTGCTACGTTAATACTTTAGTAATTTTTCTATTCAGCCTATTTTTCATTCAGGCCATTTACTATTTTGTTGTTGTTGTTAAAAAATAATTAACCTTTTAAGCCTTTTAGTCTTTCTTCTGCATTCTGACTAATGGAAATCCCCAAACTCACTGCTTACAATCTGCATTTTTTTTTTAATTGTTGGTTGGCTATTTTGCATTTGTCAAACCAATTATTCAAATGAATATATCGAATTCTCTTTATATTCCACTATCATTCCAGAATCAGCCTTGCTGTCAGCACTATCAGTGCTAGGAATAATTACATTACTCCTTCAAAAGGGAACAGACAAACTAGTTAAAGCCAGACAAACCAGTACATTTGAAACCACTGTAAGAGAGCTTTTAATATCCCTTTTTTTTTCCTGTCCAGTTCCCTAAGATACTGTTCTCATCCCCGTTTTGGGCTTTAACAGATTGCAATCACCTGGATATTCGAACATCATGACAAAATTGTAGCAGGAAAAAGTGATACAATTTTTCCCAACACTATCCAGGCTAATAATAGATGCATTTTATGTGCTTTATTAGGGATCTTGACCGTGATTTTTCATAGATCCATAGAATCTCTGAATGGTTTGGGTTGGAAGGGACCTTAAATGTCATCCAGTCCCACCCCCTGCCATGGGCAGGGACACCTTCCACCAGCCCAGGTTGCTCCAAGCCCCGTCCAACCTGG
>JAWWES010000011.1:2321835-2343592 GCA_035583135.1 Lophotriccus pileatus | reverse complement strand
AGAGCCAGAAGGTCCCCCCTGAGCCTCCTTTTCTCCAGGCTGAGCCCCCCCAGCTCCCTCAGCCCCTCCTCATATGAAGAATCATTATATCATATGTATAATAGAAGAGTCAACAGCTGAAGAGGATCTAAAGTCTATAAACAACCCCAAGAGGTCCTGTGGACACAGAGAGGCTCTTCTGCAAAGAAGGCCTTAAAATTCCTAAAAATGCCTCTCAACCTTAAAATATTTTGTTTGCAACTCTACCAACAATCCCTTTCCACCCTTCGTCCCTTCTGAGCCCTCTTTGCTGGTTTATGAGAAGCCAGTTTAGAGGTGTTTCCTGCCCCTAATGGTTTCCTGGCTATTTTTTGTGCTGTGTTCTAGTGCAGCATATTGTTATAAGAGCAGGTGATAGATTTAGGTATTGATTCCCTTTAAAGATGGTTTATCAGATAGGAGAGAGATTTTGTTCTTTCCCTGCCACCTCAGGGCCCAGAGCTTTTAGTCCATGGGCAATTATGGGCTTGAAACTGTCCATTTCAAGAAGATATCAATATATCATCCTATATTTATAAAACACAATAAGCTTAAATGCTGCTTAATTTCTTAATCTTTACAGCTGCTGGAAATGTCCAAAATATTTGAATGCATAAATACAGTAAGGACAAAGCAAGAATAAACAAGAAAGAGAAGGAAATAACAAAGGAAATAGTTTTATCTGCCTTGGCAGTTTAACTTGAATTTATTTTTAGTTAATGATAACAGACTCAAAAAATACCCAAGCACTGAGCAATAGCAGAAGTGTCATTTGGAAGAGAGTTAAACACACTTTTGCTATCATTAATCATGGCAAAAGTGACAGAAGAAAAATGAGCTGGCTTGGTATATCTAATATATTAATTCTCCCTGCAGATTGGCTCAATGCATGAGCAAGTAAAACCAGGTAAACCTCTGGAAAAAGGAGGCAATGGCAGAATGAGGCTTTTTGTTAGTAAGAAACAGCACATTTTTTTCCTCAAAGAAAGCTAAAAAGGTTTAAAAAATCCAAAGACTCTTTTCTTAAATATGGTTGATTAAGGAGAATAAAAAAATAGCTACAAACTACAGCAGCTGAACCCCATTTTCATAGAGCACATTTTCTTTTCCTTTCTCCCCCAGTTCCTATGTGGCCTGCAAAGGATTGATCCATATTTGCTGGAAATCTGGATGATTTTCTCTCTTTCAACCACCCCAAAGCTGGGACTTTTTTCCCCCAAATTATTGAATTTGATTTCTGGTTCTCAGTTATCCATTCACAAAACCAAACCTTATATTTGTTGCTTCGTATTTTTGCCACTTTTGGTAAAATTACAGCCTTTTAGGGCGGTCTAGTGGTGAAAGCCCTGCAAGGTGAGTAGAGAAACAGCAAATAAAGGAAACCTGTCCCTTAATTCAGCTGAATTCCAAAGATGATCATTTCGGTTCTGAACTCGAGCTTCCTCTTTAATTCCCGAGCTGTTCTAGCAGCTCTATGGCACATATGGAGCCCTGCCTAAAAATACCAAACAGAGACCTACTTGCAGAACTGGTGACTTTGTTGACACGATGCAGAAACATTACTGAGCAACTTCAGAAACCCAAAAATAGCGAATTAGAGTCTTTGCCATCGAGTTCAGAGTTGACCCAAAGGCGCAGGAGAAACAAAAGCCAAGCAAGGGAGTTAAAACCTGAGCTCAGGATTGAGTTCTGCTGCTGGAAACACAAAGTTCTCAGTCGGATCAAAGTTTTTTTATATGGGTTTTTTTTCATTGGAACAGATCATGGAATGATGAGCTCCTGGCAAAATGAGGAGATGGATAACTTTGTACGACTCACAGCCTGTTCTGTCCCAAGTTATTCATGTCATCCATCTGCAGCTCACATCTTCCTTTCCCAGCCTATTTTTTAGCCTTCGGGTTATAAAAAGTATTTTCCTGCTGCACAAAAGGTGGGATTACAGAAAAGGGGCATTGCAAACACACAAATAATAAAAATCATTAAATCAGCAACATCATAAATAACTTGAGTACTAGGTGCATCCTCAGATCTGTGAGTCCTGTGCTGTCATCTTCTGGCACTGGGAAACAGCAGAAAATTCTGATTTATTTGGGAGGGCATCTGTTTGCTGCCTGGAGTGGGAATGAGAGCAACTGTTTGGTGGCAACGGGGTGGAATCGAGAGCTTCAGGTAAAGGCAGGAGGTAAGAACCGTGCAACAGAAAAAAGGGACAGGAATGCACCCAGGGGAAATATTTAGCACATCCTGCAGGATCGCTTTCTTAGCTCTCAGGAAAAGCAAATGAAGTCACGTTGGGGTCACAGCGATGTGGAAAAATAACGAAACAAGAGCAAAAATGGGCAAGGTGCCCTGTGGGCTCCATCCAGCTCCGGCAGCACCTACGTTTTACAGCCCCAGGCATTACCAGAGACAGCTACTTTGAGGTTGATTTACAGCAAGCCTACAGCCCATCTGCTCTGGAGAGCCAAGACACTAAAGAGAGCTTCAAAATTAAATAGCGAGATAAGCATTGAGCAGGGACAGAGTTTTCTCTCTTAACCTGATGAATTTTATTTTTTTTATTATTTTTTTTTTGCATCTCATCTGCTTAATGGTAAATAAAAGAGAGAAAAGGAGATTAGAAGAGTTTTAATTTAGTTGGAGAATTATTGAAGCTATCAGGTCAGGAATTAACAGATGAAAAATTAAGTTTTCCTAAGATTAATTAAATTGTTGTTGGGTAAAACCCTGCAGTGGTTCAGGTGAGGGAACAACGTGACCCACCGTGCTTAAAGCTGTGCCAGGGGTTTTTTTGGAAAGCCCTGAGCTAGTGCAGAACTCCAGTGTCCTCAGGGATAGCTGGAGAACTGCCCTGTCTCCAGCACATCTCTCTGAAGCATAATTTTCTTCCTGGTGGCTTTTTTTTTTTGTCTCTGCAAATCACTGTAGTCAGAAAACGCTGACGTGATCGAGCCAAAACTTTCTGCGAGGCCGACAGCTCTGACAAATTCCTCAGAGTTTTGCTGTGAAATAAAGTTTCAATTTGGGAGTTGCAATAATTAAGGCAATCAGGAGGGGCAGAAGTGAACAGCAATAGTTCTCAGCTTAAGCAAGACACTCAGATGACTTGAGGAGATTTAACTTTCTGTCTCAGCTTTTGTTCTGAGATTTCAACTTTTTGTTCCGATTCGAGGAATTGTTTGAGGTTTGTTATGGAGTCTCATGTCCAGGAAGCAATAATTCCAGGGAATTCTAGGAAAATCTAATATCTAGTCAATGAGAAAGGGAGATTTACTTAGAACAAGTTCCCATTGCCGTGGGCTGGGGTGGGTTCTTAGAACACAGAGAACAACTGCAAAGGGGAAGCTCCCCCCGACTTAAAATATTTGGGTTTCCAGACTAAACATCTCTTCTGTGAGTTGAATTATAACAGGTAGAAAACCTGTTTTCATCGCGTCAGAACTGTGCCAGATTATGCAGAATCCCATTTTTCTTGCCCCTGTTTCTCTGGAGGACTCCAGAGTCTATTCCCGTGCCATGGAAAGAACTGTGTCAGCTGCACAAACTACACACAGAACCGGTTTCAGGTACAGGATCCTGAAATCTCTTGTGGTCAAACCACAAATAAAAATTTCTGGCAGCTTCTAAGGCTCAACCTTCAGTTTATTCTTCCCTTCCTGTTTCTTCCTGAATAAATAATTTCACTGAAAACACAGACTGGTCTGACACCAAAAACTTTTGTGTTTTCAAACTCAGTTTATTCTAATTACCACCTTCCTGGCTACAATGTTACATATTAATCCTCTGATATAGAAAAGCTGCGTAATTTTGAATCATTTCCCACTTCAATATGATTTTACAGGCAGTAAACACAGTTTAGCTCAGGAGATCCCCCTTCCTGGGTGTGAGAAGGTTGTTGTGGAGCCTGAGTAGAGGTTCAGGTCCACCTAGTGAAGAATTGGCACATGAAACCTGGTTTGAATTAAATTACAGCTCTCCAGCCTAAAAACCTGTTCTTTACAACCCCAAGCTCTTATCACTGGAAGATAAATATGCAGATAGAGGCATAACTGATTTTTTTCCTCTTATTTAAGATTATGAGGGTCAAAATTATAGAGCAGAAGCTCATTTTCATGCCCTTCAAACTGAGACCATGATCTCCAAAAGATGAACTTTGCTGTTGCTGTTGGAAAAGGACCAGTTCCCAAAAGGAGCTCTGCACCACAAGATGCTTAACAACCTTCCTTCATAGTCACCAAACCATTGTGAAAATGCTGGCTTAAAAAGTCCCAAATAAATGTTAATTTAACCTTTTGGCACTTGACAAATATTTCCCTTGGGTATTTCATGTGTCCCCATTTACTCACAAGCTATTACCCAATGGGGGGGGGTGGGGGGGGAGAAGCATATAAACATCTTTGCTAATTAAGAAACTGAGTTGAAAAATAGCTCACTAGAAGAGGTTTCAGCCTAAGATGAGATTAGTCACCTCCTAAGTTATTTATTTCCCTGCTTAACCATAGAGGAACAATCATTTTATTGTCTTTTTTTTTCTTTTTTTAAATAGTGTTTCTTTAAAGAGCCAAGAATGGAGGAAAAGCACTTTGTTTTAATAAGGTCACGATGCTTATTCAATAATTTACATACTGAAGGTTAAATCCTTATCTCTAGATGGTAAAAGGTATTTTTGTCTCACCTTGGGAAAAAGCACAAAGGAGGGTGGCCCAGAATGATCCAAAAACGCAGGTTTTGTGGACTTTTCAACACTGGCAATTGTTCACCCACAGTGCCCATTCCCACCCACTCCATGTGAGGGAAGGACTGCTTAAAATTACACCTCATTTATCAATGTGCTTCTAATAGACACATCTACAGCTCCAGCAACTGCCTCGATAAGTAACAATGCTGTGCCACAGCCTGGAATTGTAATCAGGACAGAACACTAATTAGAGACAAAGGGACGGATGATGACGGCGCGTTAAGATTGTTTCTCTTCAAAACCCACTTCAACAGGAAACTAAAAAGATCATTGCACAGCCCGAGACAGATTTCGGCTTAAATCCTGCGAGGATCTTTGTCGGTCCAGCACAGTTTTGCTGGCAAAACATCCTCCTTGGTTGGGAGGGACCTCTCTGCCCTTTTTCCTAGGTCAGCAAAGACTGATGCTCTCCTCTCCTGCCGCTGCTGTTTCCTCATATCCCTATTTACACCTGCAGAAAGGAAAATCAGGTGCTGAGGTTTCCCAGAGTCCCCGGGTCGCACAGATTTTCACACCCAGAACATGAGCTGTCAGTATCTCCCACTTGCGTGGCATTTAGGGCTTACTTAAGATGTTTTGGAGTTTGACTTTTCGAAATCTTTCCCTCCTCAGGACTGTTATTGACTTAATATATCAAAGAGCAGAGTTCCCTTAACGATGCATCAATGCAGTGCAGCACCACAAAAGCCCCAACACCCTGGTGAAATATTGCTCAATAAGAGGGGAGCAGCTGGCAAGAGCTTCCACTGAATCACACGATGCAGTTTTGTTCTCTTTGTTTAATTGGCACAGTTAAGAAGAGGGAGGAAGAAACCTTAATGGACAAGTTCACACATGAAAAGGTATTGCCTTAACAGGAATTGACAACTGTGGTATCTTAGTTTGGAAGGGCAGATGTTGCTTTTCAACTTTCCCACAGTTTTTCTATCATAATTCACTGTATCATAATTTCACATCATTCTTTTTCTGATTTATTATCACACCTGAAGTTGTTCAATTTAGCACCTTAAACAGAGCTGTAAGTGATAAACACTTGCCACTGTTATTTGGAGCTCTCATTCCAGAGCTGGTGGAACAAGGCAAACATGGCTTTACTAACCCTCAGTCACATCCTTTGGCTGCAGCTCCTTAACCTGGCACTGCCAACTATAATAAAATCATAGAGTCCTTAATGCTGGAAAAATGTTACAGATTATGAAGTCCAGCCATCAACCAGCACCATGCTCACCCCCAGTCCTGTTCTCCTGGCTGCTTACTGAACAACACACAAGGTAAAACACAAAAAAGGGCTTCTTGGGGTTTTGTTAGACATGAATTTTTTCCTTTCAAGATAGACTTGATAGACTGTTCAAAGATTTTGCTGTGTTGAGAGAAGCAGCACGTTCCTCAAGCAGCTCTTCCCTTTCTCTCCATGCACTGCTCATCCACCCATCTCTACCTCCTTTGCCAGGCCCAAGTCTGGGGAAAATAAAACCACCAAATTTTGTTGGAGCAAGTCCAGAGGAGGTTCACCAACTTGATCAGAGGGATGGAGCTCACCTGTCCCATGAGGAATGTAACAGGGAAGTTGAGTTCTGCAAGTGTCTTTAAAATAGAAAAAGAAAAGAAATAAAGAGAGCACAAGGGGCAAAAAACCTTTGCCTGGCAGAGGCTTTTTTGATTCCTGGATTTTCATGTTGTTTACTCCTATGGAAAATTATCCTGAGCCAAATTTTATAGCTGTGGTATCCATGGATCAGAAATGTAGGTTTATTGGGAACTGTCAAGTGCAGCACAGAAGACTTGGACTGCATTCAAAAAGCAATCTAATCATGGTGCTGGGATAAAAAGCCAAAAACATGGGATCAAAAGACAGGCACATCCAATGAGGAACACGAGCTAACTGGACATCTCAGCTGAAAATAAAGACCTGGAATCATAATCTGGAGCTAAAGACGGTGCAGGCCAGAAATGCTTCACTGAATATCCAGGAAAACAGGAAACCAAATGCCAAAAACCTGCAAACCCCCTGATATTGGGTAAGACATACCTCAAACTGCACTTCAGTTTACGTGGGTTAGACTTCTTCCCATTTTTAAAAAGACATATCAGAGTTATGAATTGGAACAGTGTATTTATCAAACACTGCAAGGTGACTGCAAGCACTTCATGATCCCAGCTCAGGAAACGTGGATTGGTATTTAGTGAGATGGTATTTTCCTGCTGATAAAGAACAATAGTTCTGGGAGAGTGCTCTGAGCAGCAATTTATTCAAGTCATATTAAACAAGACTTTGCAGTCTGACAGAATGAGGAAATGGAGGTTCTCAGCATAAGAAACATATCAAGTAGAGAAATAAAATCGGAGATCTGCTTCGTTTCTTTGATCTTGTCTAGTGATAGTGCACTTGGAAGTGGATCCTGCTCATTTAGCAGTGATTTCTAGATTATCTACAAAACCTGTGGCCTTCCTACTGGAAGAGGTTGGTTTACAGAGGTTTCTTCTAAAAGGCAAGTGGAGGATACCTGTTGTCCAAGCCTAAATCATTTCCACGCCATGCAGAAAATAGGGATGGAAGGAGACAATATTGTTAATCAGATCATGATTAAACTGATTTTTGAGGATCTGAGGACTGCTGATAGAAAATCTCCTGGGCATTTCCAGAAGCAAAAAACAGCAGTTTAGAGCTGTGTTTAATGATAAATCACAGCCACAGCTCCAGTCCCTGGGCCAGCATTGCTGCCCAAATAAACCCTCTACCTGAGCACCAAAAGGAGGGTATTTTGCCCGGGCTAAAAATGTTTTGCAAGCCGAGGTATAACTAAATCACATTTTCACCATGTTACCTAATCAGCCCTATTTTTATGTCTAAAATGTAACTTGACTCAGGGGCAGTGTTGGAACACGCTAATAGAATAAATCACATTATCTGCTTCCAGTGAGCACTGAGCTCTAACTGGATTTTGTGCTACAGAAGAGCACCAAATGTTAAGAGAGGAATCAGTATTAAAAGAGAAAATGTCTGTGTGAACACAAATATAAAAAGCACATCAGTTGATGAAAGAGATTTACTGGTGGAGGGAAAAAAAAAAAAAAAAAAAAAGAGGAATATTTTCTCTGGTCCATCTAAGCATTTTAATATTCAAAAGGAAAAAAGGTGGTGGGCCATCAGATGGGCCCTGTTTGTACCTGACAGAAAGCTGCATAAAGCAGAAAAATATGAATTTCCATGGATACATTAAAATATTTTTGGATTTAGGCAAAGCCAGAGGTACTGGCAAACAGCAAAATGCTAGAGAGAAAATAAACATCAGGCAAGAGACTGGATCAGCATGTTGGAATTATCTGGTACAGAAACAAGAAAACTACTACTTTGAACAGTACCACAGAAATTTCCATCACCATTCTCATTCCAAAAATTTCTATACTATGCAAAGAGATCAGCATGAAGAGAGAGGGATTACCAGAGACAGCTTTCCGGGGACTGAACCTCCAGCTTACTTTGTTTTATTTTATTTCATTTATTAAAAGAAGGCTGTGATGGATAAGGAACTCAGAGCTGGATCTTCCTCTCCTGCACATTCCTCCTGGTGTGAGTAATTTAAAAGTTGTGCCAGAGTCCATCTCCCTCATGTTCTTTTCCTGGCAAAGATGGAATAAAACAGCCCCTGGAAATCTTATTCTATGGTTTACACAGTGGTTTAAGAGATGATAGGGCTGGGATGAATTTTGACAGAGCTCAGGATTACAGTGTCTGCATTCTGAACAGGTTATATTTTATACAAGATCCGCTGCAAATCTTCTTAAACTTTCATGTAAAAAAAAGCAACTTATGTGCACAAAGTACTGCTGAAACCTTGAAGTGCATTTCTTCCCAGGTTTTCTGGAATTTTAAGGTTGAATCACTGGTTTCTTTCAATTTATTGCTGCTTTCTATTTCCAGCAAGGGTTGTGGCCTTGGAACAGCCAGAGACCTTGGAGCTGATTCTCTGTGGTGAGAACATTTAATCAATTTTCCCCATCACATCTGAAATTTGGTTTCATCCCCCTGCTTAGAGATGACTTCACACTTCCAATAATACACACAAAAATAAAAAGCAGGATGCACAGCTACAAAAAGGAACCACAACATAAATTAGGTGAAGAAAGTAAGCGCTGCTTAATTTTTTCTTTTGTATTTATGTTTGACTTTGGAGACTGCAGTGACTCCTGAAAAGAGGGAACAGATGGAGTTACTTTAAAGGAGAGAGCTGGAAAGAAAGATGCAGCTTTTCTTCTTTATTTCTGCTGATGTTTGTACTCTATTAAAAATACTATCCCTGGAAAAGCACCTAGAACAATCCTAAAGCATCTAGAACAATCAGAACTGAACTTTGGTAAATTATTGTTTTTAAATGTGTAGTTAACTAAAATAAACAATAATAAAGTATAACCTTCCTATTACCCTTCAATAAATGGCAGCATTTTGCCTGATTTTCAATAAACTGGATTTTACCAGTGTAAAGGGGCAATTCTGAGTTCACCTGCCTGGAAGACAAGACAGATCCAAGGATACAGGAAGCCTCTAAAAGAGAAGATACTCAAAGTGGCAGCTAAATAAGAGGGACACAGAGAGCAGTGCTGGGGCTGGAGAGTGATAAAGAAACTTAATAGAGGAGATGCCACTTTTTATAAGTTCTGCCTGTCCCCTAAAATACTCTAGGTACATATACAGACATATAAATGCTTCTTGTCTCCTTTTAATGCTACTTTTAACACAGTAAGCATCAGTTTGCACAGGCCAATAAAAATAACAGCATTACAGGTTGTGATTCTACCTCACTCCATGTTTTCTTGAAAATCTATGGGGTTTTTAGCACAGATATAGTTCTTTTAATGATTTGGGACAATGCACACAGCACATAGAAAGATAAAACACTTTTAAATCTGCAGAAGGCTCCACTGTATCTAATTATTTCCTAGTAAAGGATGAAGTTTATCTGTGAATGATCCTGGAATAAGATTTACAAGTCTGTAAAGTATCACTGAGAGCGACCTGGAAATGGGATCTTTGAGGGGAGCTCACGAGATTTATGCTCTGAACATCAACCAAGAAAAAAAAAGGAATGTGGGAGTCAAATTGCCCAACAAGCACAGCTTCAAAACAGGAAAGTCAGGAAGAAAAGATTATAAAAGGATGGTGTTGTGTGTGAGAAAAACTGTTCTTAATAGTTCTTCCTTGATTATAAACCCATGGAATGTGGAGAGAGTCTCTCTTGGAATGACATGTAACAGTGTTTCCAGAGAAAAGAGAGTCAAGTGAATTCACTGCTTTGGAGCCCATGAGAAGGGGGTAAATTTTATTATCTACATTAGAAGGTGATGGATTTGAGCTCCATGGGACACCTCCATGATCCAGCTGGCAGAAGGAAACACACCACTGAAGGTTGTAATGCAGCTTAGAAAATGGGAAGTGTAGAAATAACCCTACCTCTTCTCCCTAAAATGTCATTTTCAATTACAAAGGTGTACAGAATTCCTCATTCCAGAGGATTCTTCCAAGCAGTTCAAGCAGTGAAACCACACATTCTTCAAGGCAGCAAACATGGACTTCGAACAGTTTGGCAGAGAAAGTAAAAATCAAGTGAAAACTCAAGATTTACCCAAAAGGAAGAGTAAAATGTAAAGATGGAAACCCTTAAATGATGCACAGAGCCCAGGTCGGAGTTCCAGCTGCATCTACAATCACCTGGGATATTTTTGGATAATAAACTACCATTCCCTGCCTAAGTTCAGCACACCAGGGCTTATTTGTGCTCACAAGGCAACGTCTGCAGGGCAGGTGCTGCTTCCTGGGCAGAGTTATCTGGGATTCCCACTAGAGCTGAGTACAGGCACTTACTGCAACACAAAATGGTTGAAAACATACCCCAAAATTTATCAGTAGCTACAGGTATTTGATTTGATGTTGCTGCAAACAACAGCTTTACAAATGTGGTGTACTGACATGACTCTACTGAGGCACCAACAACGCAAGTGCAGGGTCAACATTTCCTTGTCACCTCCCTGTTCTCCTGTGGCTTCGTACAGAAAGAGGGTTTTTTGGGATAATCTGCAGTCCCCAAGCACCCTCAAATTTAAGAACTGGACCCCTCCAATCTCACACTTCCAGAAGGATTTCGCTGGGGGAGGTGAATATCCAAACCTGCAACCCTTTCAAATAATGAAAAAAATCCAAACCACGAATCCAAGTGCTAACTTTGTACCGGGTGACCTCCTCAGCTCCACACGTAAGCCACGGCATAACCTTGCATTAATAATGAAATCAGACAATTTTATGCCTCTTTAATAATTTAGGCCAAATATATTTGGGTTTAGGAAGGGCAGGATTCATTTTATCGATCATGATGCATTATCTCCAACCTGGAAGCTTCTAAGCAGCTTCCATCTCCTGTGCCATCCTAAATAATTCAGAGTGTAATTTCAGTCGGGTTATTTTGTTTGTATCTTTTCTGATTAAATTTGTATTTTTTAATCAAAAGAAAAGCTGACAGGCCTGTAGCAGAGGGTCGAAAGTCCACCTCATATTACTCAAAAAGTCCCAAGGAAATCATCTTGAAAAGTCCCCCCAGTGAGGATCCTTCTGCCTAATTCTTAGTTTTTAGAACACAGACCTCTGTATTTGTACAGTGTTACATGTATATTTAATAATGACTGTAATAACAGCAGCAAATAACTTTCAGCTCCTGTTAAAAGGACACAGCCACAGCATAATTTCTCCAAAAGTTATTTGTTCATTTTACCTGAAGTTTGGAACAGTTCATCCCTGTCAGTTCTCAGCTGGGGAACAGAAATTTTGTTCTGGTTCGGAGGTTGAAAAGTAAATTTGAATATGCAAGAAATGGTTACTAATTTCTCCTGACTTCACTCCAAAGGTGAATCCTTGAGCAAGGTACCTACAAACTGTGCAGTGCAGAGATTTACAGGCTTATCTGGGGAATATTTTAATATTAATGAATTTCCAGCAAGGTTAGATTTTCATTTCCCATCTCTATAATTAGCAGGGGGGGAGAAGAAAAGGATGAGAACAAACAGATGCCATGGTGACACCGGAAAATAGGGAAGAAAAGAGACAAACGGAATAAACAGTGTCTCAGACAAGTTAATTAGGAGCACTCTGCAGTTCCCAAGGCTTTTGGATGGTCAGCTCAAGAGATACCACTGTCACAAAGGGATTACTGCAGCATTCTACAGATCAGTGGTCAAGGTTTGCATCAGATTTAGGCAGAAAAGTTTTGCTATGAGGAAAAAATTAAGAAGAGTTTGTTTTCATCATTACAATAGGAGAAGGCACAGGGACAAATTTCAGTCATTCATCAGTGGGTGCAAATTAATCACCTGGCATTAATTAATAGTCTCCTTTAGGATTTCTCAGATCATCACCTAAAGTGATGCTTTGAGTGCCTCTGTGATAAGAGAGGATTTCACCAGATGTAAATCATAAAACAGTAATCCAAGGATTACTGGACTATGTGGATGTGCAATTAGTAGCTGCTTTATTCCCTAATTTGTGCCTACTCACTTGACTGATGTTTCCTCTCATCTTCCCAGAAAACCACTCCCAGCAATTTTGACTGCTATGCTCCAGGACATGGGATGCGGTTAAGTTGGAATTCCATTAAATACATAAGGAATCTTTTGAGGTATGTCCATATTGCCTCTTCTCCCAGGTAACAACTGACAGGACGAGATAAAACAGCCTCAAGTGTCACCAGGCGAGCTTTAGCTTGGATATGAGGGAAAATTTCCTCATGGAAAGGGTGTTCAGGAATTAGAAGAGGTTGAGGGAAGTGGTGGAATTGAGGCACAAATATTTGCACAACAAAAAACTTGCCACAACCCCTCCCCGACCTCAGAGTCCTGATCCTTTCAGGATCGCGGCCACTGCAAAGCGAGACTGTCACAGGAATTGTCTGTCACCATTCCAATGCCTGATCAAGAGAGAAAAAATGGAGAGCAAAGACATGGAGATCTCAGCTACAGAGCCAACAGATCTATCTTGGTGCAGATAAAAAGCAACAGATGAAAGTAATACTTAATATAAATCCGTGCTGTCGGTGCAGGGCCGTTCCCAGGACAATCTGCTCCAGCGGGAGCATCGACTGATGCCCAGTGCCAGGAGCCACCTCTGGGGGGATATTTACAGCTTTCTTTTCATCTGCACTGAGGCCTCCTTGCCCACAGGTATTTGCTGCTTTACAAATCCACAGAGCTCCAGTTTCTCCTGATCCGAGGAACGGAGTAGATGGGAAGCCAAGCTGTGCAATCCTTTCAGCGGGAGAACAGGGAGCCGAGCAGGGAAATAAAAGGAAAAGAAAAATGCTGGTGCCTGAAGTCTGGCAGGTGGTAAGGACACAGCAGATTTCAGTAACCACTCTCCTCCAGCACAGCACAAAAGGAAATAATCATTATATGCAATGCTGCTGCACAATAAAATACAATAAGCAGACTGGCTTTAATAGAAAGACGCCGTGATTTGTGGTGCACTGCACTAGGCAAAGCAAACCCTCAGATGTAATCATCTTTTAAGATGTTATTTCTCCAGAAGAAACTATGCAATTATTTACAAAGAGTCATAAACACACCATAAAAGTCAGATTTTAAATTGCCCATGCACATGCCATCTGTCAAAATAATTTTTACAAACAAATCAAAGTTTGGGAATGTATTTATTTGGCTGCTGATGGCGTGTGAGGGGGACTGGGATCAGCTTGGTGATAGTCTGTACACAGAACCCTTCCCTTCTAATTTCTCACTCAGTGCCTGGCCCTCACAGACTGAAGATGAATGAAGTAATCATCCTTAAAGAGCTTTGCCATCTAAAAGGGAATAATTTAAAGAGCACGAATTAGCAGTTACAACAACAACAGCAAAAAATAAAACTATCCTACTTTACTAATTAAAATGCTTCAAAAATCACCAAAGATTTTTAAAGTGGATCATGGTGTGTCTTTCTGGAAGCTCTTGTTCTCTCAGTGCAGTTCTTGCTGGTTCATTTATTAAAGTCTGAGGAATCAAAAGTGAACACAGCTCTGAATTTGTGCAGAATGAAGAAATGAACATGATCTGCACCGAAGGAAAAACCTGGCCTTCATTACAGGCAAGGGAAAGATCCTGAGATATTATGTATACTACTTGAGGCAGAAATGCAGGTTGTAGTGCCAAAAGGGATTTAGGAAGGGAATTCCAATCCTCACAGCCATTCTACTGTCTCTTACCCCAGCTGCACCTCCAACAAACTGCCAAATTCCATATCCATGGACTTCCAGCAGTTCTGAGGCACTATTTTTTCCATGCCTTGCCTAAGCTACACTGAGATTTACACCCAAAGTGTCGATAATGCACAAACAAGCAAGTATAACAGCCATAAACATACAAAGGAAAGTTTCATCAGGACCCCAAAATACCAAAACACTCTCCATTAACATCATAAATGGGGATAGTCAAGACATATATTGCTCCACTCCGTTATTAAAAGCTGCAGTGCAAAACAACTGTGAATTCCTTCCTCAATTTGATTTTATTCCCTCCTCAATTTCCCTACAGCACAGGAGGCACCCACAGCCAGGCTGACAATGCTGCTGCAAGGCTGCTGCTTAGCTTTAGCCTTTAATGCCTAAGAAAAACAACACACCTTCAGTAGTCAAAATGTAATTAAAACACAGAATTTAAGCCTGTTTGAAGTTCCCTCTCCAGGTGAAAAGTCAGTTGAGCTGCTCCACTGAAAAATACTGTTTTCATTGTGAGTGTGTCAGCACAGACACACTCCTGTTAAAATACCCAGTGCCAGAATTTTATAAGATTAAACTGTATATATTTGAAATAGGACAGAAATGGGATCGAGCAGAAGGTGAAGCTATTTCTGTGAACTGAAAAGGACACTAATTTCCCTCATGAATATCAATCCTAACTTCCTGTTAATTAATAGAAGGGTATTATATCCAGGTTGTTATATCCACAAACACAACTCAGACACAGGTGACAATTTAGGGAGAACACTGAGCAGTGAACAATTAGAGCCAAATCCCAGCTCATTTCAAGCCAAGGGAATATTTGTTCCCAAGCTCAGCACAGCAAGTTTTCCATGTGCAGAACCCAGGGATTGCATTCATATGGACAGCCTGTGCTCTTTTCCTTGCTGAAAAGGGAGAAACCAAGGAAAATGCCAAAAATATAAATATCTCTTCGCTATTTTCCCATGAAAGCAGAGGACAGCACAAGGAACATTTGGAATAGGTCACTGGGAAGACACTCCTCTCCAGGACCTGCACAGGAATTGGACTTCACTGCATCCAAAAAGAGCTCAACTTCATCATCCTGTCTCTCTCCTCTTCCTGATGTCCCATAGCTCTTGTACAAGAAGGAATCTGCCTTTCCAGGGAATGTGCTTTTCCAGGTACAATCTCCCCACTCTCCAAAGCCCAGGAGCCAGAGGAACCTTCCCCATCACAGTGGGGTGGGCACGGCAAGAGGAATTCTCCACCTGCTTGTGACTCCCTCTCTGATTCCTAGGACAGATATATTATGAAAAACATTGGATGAATGAGTTTTGTGGGATCCCAGACTGGTTTATGTTGGAAGGGACCTTAAAGATTGCCTGTTTCCAACCCCCTGCCATGGGCAGAGACACATTCCCGTGGACCAGGTTGCTCCAAGCCCCATTCAACCTAATCCATTCTATGATTCTGTGACTGTAGCCCAGGTAATTCTGCCTCCCATCTCCCCACACACAGCTCCTTCTGGGCAGATTTGAAGGCACAGCCACAATCTCAGACTTTCAATTCCTCATTCTGCAGCTGTGCAATGATATTTTCCAGTCCAATTCTATTCCAGATGCAGGAGACCTAACACCTTTCAGAGGGAGAACACCCGAGATTAGCAGATGGATCACAGAGGTGCTGCTTGCTCCTCTTCTGCCAAAGCTAAATTAAATAAATACATAATAAAAACCAAACTAAACCAATCCACAAATCCCATGTATTCTTCCTGGATAGCTCATATCCAGGAGTTGTTAATACAGACACTTCCTATAACCCTGTGGGTTCTCTTGCTGAATACACAGCAGGTGCCACCCACGGAAAACAACTCTGTAGATATTTAATACTTGATATTTTACTTTAAATTATGTTTTTATTTCAGGAATTGAGCACCAATTCTATCCACTAAATTAAGGATTAGAAATCCTGCAAGGTATGACTGAGCTGGGATGATTTTTTTTTGTTACCATGATATTAAACTATTCCAGAATATCTCTCTCTCTATATATATATATATTCTTTTTTTTTTTTTCTTTAAATATTCACTCCATGTTTCTCTGGAGGCTTCATTAGAAATTGCACTGCATTTGATTTAAAACACATATTTTCTCCAAACCATTTGAATAAGCAATGAATAAAAGAAATTTCATCCACTTTATTAATGAAGTCATAAATCAGGGGGTTGAGTTAAGAGCTTGTATTTACTGCTCACCTTGCATTATGAACATGGGGGAAACTACTAAGCAGTTTCTCCCTCCTGTCAATATCCTAAATAATTCAGGGAGGAATGTCAGATTGACTTTTCATCCCATTAAAACTACATGTTTCTATATTTTCAGTGTAATAGTATCAAAACTAGGCAGTAGTCCTGTCAAATTAACAACTTACTTCCCCAAGTCATTCTGTGAAACTCTGCTGTGATTTGGGAAAGTTTTTCTCTGCTGTCTCACTTAAAATTCATATTAAACAGGGAACATTGGGCACTATAACTTCCCTCTGTGACACGTTTATGATTCTCCCCCCCATAACTCTCATTTGGTGAGAGTTCAGGAGACATTTCTTGCTCCTGATGAACAACTTTGCGGGTGAACTTTTAACTTGGGAGTTCTGGAAGCTCTTCCTTTAACGACTTCTCCGTGCCAGTCAGAGCAGAGCACCCGACCCTGCCTCCCTTCAGCTGCTCTCCCGACCTCCAAACCAGCACCTGCCTCGGTCACACCAGCCAAAAGGTCACTGCTTGAAATGCCACCCTGGGTGATACCCAATTCCAAACCCAAAATTCACCAGGGCTCGCTTTGATACATTTAAATGTGACGGAGGAGCCGAAATTGGGGTTGTTTTATTCCCTCCCCACCACAACCACTGTTCCAGTGGGAACTCTGCTCCACAGACAGGAAAAAAAAACACAAAGACCCTTGCAAATAATTAAACACTGCAGTTCAGGATCATCATTTATTAATGAAGACAAAGCAGCCCAACAGCAGGACCTTGGAACTCTGTTTTATGATTATGACAGAGCTGATCTTTAATTGCACCGACCAAAGATTATTTGTCTCCTGTAGCTGATAGCAACATTTACTGCCTTCCCCTGGAAAAATCTGACAACAACTCTGCAGACCAACATTCTGTTTTAGGAAAACTCTTTTACAGCTTCTGTTAAGATTAGAGAGGAGGGGTTTACAGGACTTAAGCCTGTGTTACTGGCACTAACAGCTGCTTAATAGCATTACAACAAAAATTGCATCATTTTACACTTCAGGCTTTACCTGCTAGTTAAATTGCATTTTAGTCACTTGTGTCTTCACTGCTTATTGTTAGTTTTCATTAAATCCATGTGTGTATACCACCTAACAGCACACTAATTAAATCAATTTTCAAATCTCAAACACTCTGTAACGCTGAAATATCGTAAAACACTCCCTATCACCTCATCTCACATTTATTATTCAGAATAACTTAGCCCTTTTTTTGCACAACACATAATAATTGTGAGCTGAGCAGAACTCATGCACATGCTCCTGTTAAATGTATCGGCCTAAACATATAATAATATTTTTAATTATTTCCTTTGTGGATAAATTTTAGTTATAATTGCCAACTATTTCTCCATGATACAATGAACCAATACACTCTTGCAGGGGCAAGGGAATTCTCGGAGGTTCCCTCAATCTTTGCAATTGAACACATTCAGCATATTTAGCTGCAAGGAGGAATCAGCTCATCATCTCCTCTGCAGCTGCAAACTCCAGCTAAGATCCAGAGAAACCTCAACAATCTCATGTCCAAAGGAGCTCAGCTCCACCAGGATGTGGGAATAGGAAAACACTTGAAACACAAGGCACCAAAACGTTGTTACATACGACGTTTTTCCTGGCTCTGTGGTCCCTGTTCTGGTGCTCCTTCCCAGAGAAAGCAAACCTTCCACAATGATGGGTGTGAGGAACTGCTCTGGGAAGTCATTCAGGAAATTCTTTATTCACAGAATCATAGAATTGTTTGGGTTGGGAGGGACCTTAAAGATCATCTCATTCTACCCCCCTGCCATGAGCAGGGACACCTTCCACCAGCCCAGGTTGCTCCAACCTGGCCTAGGATACTTCCAGGGCTGGGGCAGCCACAGCTGCTCTGGCAACCTGTGCCAGGGCCTGCCCACCCTCCCAGGGAAATATTTTTTCACAATATCCCATCAAAACCTACACTATCTCAGTTTAAACCATACACTTAATGGCAATTCTTTCCCCATCCCTTTGGACAGAGCAGGTTTCCCTCAGACTCAAATTGCACTTTTGAAAACAAGACCTCTTGTTTTGGTTACATTCTCTGGACCCCACAGCCCCAACCATCAAGTGACATTGCTGCTCCCTGCTCCCTTCTGCAGGGACAACACTGAGGTCCCCACACCTCAAAAAAACCCTTTTATCACCTCCTGGAAACACCTTCCCTGCTTTGTTCAGGTTTAAGCCGAATAAATTCCCCACCTTCATAAGAGCTTGCTGCCTCTACTTTTGTTTTGTCATTTCTGGAAGCTCTGAGCCTGCTACTAAATGGAAGTTCCTCTTCAGCGCTCTTTTGGAGAGCACCACAACCTTATTATCAGCAACCAGCTAAATGTGGGACTGACACGGTTTGATATCTGTGTCTCTGAGGAGCACCTGAGTCTATAGACACGAAAACTGCTGCTCAGCTTTGCTGTCAGGCTGTCCTCAAAGAGCTGTCACTTAGCACCTACGTGTGACTACAGAGTGTGTGCTGCCTGTAAATTGTAAAACACAGCGCTGCAGCTCCGTCTGAAACCAGCAAATGCAAAAATAACCAAGATTCAGAACACCTCGGTAGCACAAATGCTCTGTTTACCCTGGCACACATCAAATAAGTGCTGAACAGGGCTCCTTTTAATGGAACTTTTTATTTGGCTTGCAACTGCTTTAACAAGCCCTTGGAGTCTCCCCACCCAGTGCATATTCCTTATTTTTAGAAAAAGACAATTAGTCTGATCCTTGGTTGTGACTAAGCACCTCCAGTCCCAGCCAGATTTGCACCAACACACATATCTGCATATTTGAAAGTGCCTCCAGTTTGGGAAAACATAACTTTTGGGAAAACATAATTTGGAAAGCAGGAAATCGCGCAAGAACAGCTGGGTAAGCCATATCAATATTTCTCTGAGTCACTGGCTTGTTTTATGCATACAATATCTGGAAAATACAGGTTCATTCCAGTACATCGGAGGCATCATTGGCTCCAGGTGAGCAGAAACTGGCAGCTGTGAATCCCTTGGAATTCTCCAGCATTTTACAGCGCGTGAACGAGCTCAGAATTCCATTTCTTTTAAAGTTTTTCCCTGATCTCCTGTGACAAACATTGTCATTTTAAGATGCTGCTGCATTGCATTAAGCTAAGCTTAATGTCCACTGAGAAGGACAGCTTTATTTTTGAAGTGACCACATCAAAGCTGGTGATAAGCAGGACCATTAAATGCTGATCTTTACAAATCTCAGCAACAAGCTCGTCTGGGTTCCCATCTCAGAACACTCGTTTCAGCCCCAATTTTATAATATCAGTTGAAAGGTTTAGGACCCAGCATAAAAGGACAGGAATGCAGGAGACCAAAGATGAATTATACATGGAAAAGTTAGAGATCAGCTCGAAAATTTTATGCAAGTTTCCAATGTGACCTTCTCAGGAAAGGCAGGAACAGCCCTAAGAAATCTGAGCTAATTCTTCCCCCATTCCCTCGGGGATCCCCGGGATTGAGTCCCTTCCACGAAATGCTGTGTGGGTGAAACTTCCAGGGCTCTGGGTTCTGAGGGTGGAGGGTTTTTTTTGCAGACTCTCCTCTTTTTGAAACATTTTAGTGTGACCAAAATAGAGCAGCACGTCCCAGGATTGTTACTTTGGAAATCGATGCCATCCCATTATTTTACTTCTTGCTGTCCAACTGTGAGTTTGTTTTTTCTAAGACACCTTTTGCTGAGAACCCTTTTTTTTCTATTTCAAATGTGGCAGTAAATGATTTGATCAGATAAAGTGACTTTAAAGAGGAGGAAAGGAGAGAAAGGAGAGGAAAGGGGAAGAAAAGGGAAAGAAACCACTAAAGGGAATTTAATTCCTGCCTTTACTCCTGCTTGCTTATTTTTGGTACAAGATGTAAATTTCTGCATCTTTACCAGCCATAAAAAGGTGATTTATGGAACCATGGGAAGGAAAAAGAGAAGATTCAACAATTAAAGAACTTGGGCTTGTTTAATTTATTTACTTTTCTAGCAGCTTCCACTCATTTCTTCACCTTGGTATTCATCTGGAGTTTTAAAAAGTGCAGATTTAGCCCTACTTTATAAAGTGAAACTTTGTAAATAAATATTTAACTTTCTGTTTTTGTTTTTTTTGAGAGTTTGGGATTTTTTTTTATGTTGTTCTTGCTGTTGTTTTTAAGTCTCAGTAATGAGAAGATAAACCAGCAATGAGAGAGACTCATTCACAATAAAAGAGCTCCTACTTTAAAATATTTCTCTTATTGGAGTCCTAAACTTTCTTTTGTTAACATACTTTGGAATTATTATTTATTTGTTTTAATTAAAAGCAGGTACATTCCAAACTTAGTGAGATTTGTTTTTAAGGCTTAAAACAATTTAAATGAATATTAGTTGAGAAGGGAAAAGGGGACAAGTTTTGAGCTTTATTTAATGTATCACATACCTTCTTTTTTTAGACATGTGCTCATGGAGTCCCTCATGTGAAAGGAAACCCCATGAAATCCATGGATTTTCTGTTTAATCAGGTAAATTAATAAATTAAGCATCTGCTATTCCAAAGGATGCAAATAATTTAAGCAGGTCCTACAAAATAAGGATAAAAGCCCCATTTCCACCAAAACCAAACGGTGGTACTTTAACATTTCAGCACAACAGGAGAAAGAAAAATCTTTGAAAGGTTTTGGGAGTGAACTTTGGGAGAAAGTTAAACTTGTGTTATTGATTTAGGAGCTGGCATGTTAATCTGTTATTATTTCAAGGGAGAAATAACTCTGCATGGGAGATAATCTACTTGTCTTCTAGTCCACATCTCCTGCAAGAATTTTCTTGCTCATGCATAGATAGTGTCTTATCTAGTCCTGACTCAAGTCAATAGCGAGTTGCTTGTTTGTTTTTTAAATAGGAGCTGCACTGGGTATCTACAGGGGATGAAAAAGTGAAAGGATTACAGTTTTGACCTGTTAAAATTGATTTATAAGAGGGAATATTTTTTTCCCCTCCTATTATGTCCCAGTGATAAATTGGTCTTTCAAGTTCAGGCTGTGTGAAAAACTGATTTGTCAATTGGAGCCTGGCCCCAAAAAAAAAAAAAAGGGAAAATTGCCCACTTCAATTAAAATGTGCAATGGATGGTTTTTGTGGTCTGTTCTTTGTTCAGAGACACGAAAAAAAAAAAATGTATTCCTGGGATCCCTAATAGTGGGAAACAACAGAATATAAAGATTGAAGGAGGCACCATTTACAAAGGGAGGGAGGAGCAGAGGACTCTGGGCATGACACACACCCAGAGAGGAGCTGGGCACCTTCTCACTTTCCACCTCAGAGGGGCACAAAACACAACAACCCTGATGCAACCAGACCAAATCCACTATTCCTAATCCACTAAAACATCCATTAAATGTGTGGGAAAGCAGTTAGGAACTCAGGTCCCAGGGATCTGGTGAGTGTTCACACACACTGCAGCTGAACAGAGC
>JAWWES010000011.1:2303857-2321735 GCA_035583135.1 Lophotriccus pileatus | reverse complement strand
AGCAAGATGTAGCAGCACTACAGGAAAGGAACTGAGCTGCAGCCTGTCCTACAGGAGCTGGGAATGCTTCAGACACCCAGACAATCTGTCCTTGGGCTGTGCTAGGGAATGACTTTCACTCCAGTGGGTGCTGGTACATCAGGCTCTCACACACAGACACTCAGGAGACAAAGCAAAACATCAAGATGAGTAGCTGGAACAGAAAAAACATCACTGAGGAGTCTAGGGAAGAAAAATGAACACAGATATATATATAATTTATCCATTGTTCTTTATGGATGAAGGCATTCTCCTCAGCAGCCCTGAATGCCAAGTGACAGGCCTGACCTGCTGGATGTCACAGTGCAGGGAACAGACATCAGGGCACACATCCCCTGTGTGAATTTCACCACAGGGGTGCAAGAACAGTCCAAAGATAACAGAAAATAGAGCAGCCAACTTCACAGAGCTCCAACTGAACAGAATAACCCTTTGTTTCAACTCACAAACCCCCTGCATTCCAGCTAACAGCAAGAATTGTGCCTATGTGTTAATAGGAACTGACCGTCAGAATTCCCACCCAACCCATTCAACCCCTGCTAATCCAAGACCAGCCCTCTTGGCTTGGGTTTTTCATGGCCTCTGCTCCACCCACATGAGGGAAGGGCCACGTGGAATGTCTCTAACCAGGTCCAACAAGCCTGTGAGTGAGTTATTGTGCCCCTTTACCAGGCAGAGGGGGTCAGCAAGGGTTTGGAGGCACCAAAACTGATGGTCCTGCAGCACCTGAATCCTGCACCCCGTGGTGCCAGTTGGGAATCACAGAACAGGCTGAGATGGAAGGACCCATCAGGAGCACCCAGTCCAACTCCTGGCCCTGCACAGACACCCCAACAATCCCAGCCTGTCTCTGAGGGCATTGTCCAAACACTCCTTGAACTCAGACAGGCTTGGGGCCATGATCGACTCCCTGTTCCAGTGCCCGACCACCCTCTGGAGGAAGAATCTTTTCCTGAGATCCAACCTAACCCTGCCCTGCCTCACCTTCATGCTGGTCAGAGTGTCCTACCTCCCTGTCCCATCCCACACCCCCCCTGGCTCTGCTCTCCCTGCTGGGGAGAAAAGGGCAGCACTGCTTGTGGCAGGTTTATTAACACACTCAGACCACTTTGATTCATCCTTGTCCGACTTCTGTGCAGTTCTGAGATCAGTAACACTGGGATTTCACTCTCTACATTCCCTTTTTTTCCCCTTCTTGTGATAGATTTCATTTCAATAAATAGGAATAATCTGGAAATTGGTTCTCTCATCTTTAACAACAACAACTACTTAAAGGCGCGTTGAGAGGATTAATTTCGAAGTACTCTGAAAATGTCAAGTGCTTATTAATTATAAGTTAATTGGAGTTAGAATTACATTATGGTAAATAATAATAAATTAACATAGCTGATGGGCAAGCAGGAAGAAGCAGATTTTGAACAGTATTGTGCAAGCTCTTAAGGAGCCTTTTGAAGAGACAAAGTCTGACTGATGGCATTCAGTGAATTCCCTTCTACAGAGAATTCTTCCATATGTGGAGAATTGGAAATTATTTCTTCTCACCTGTCAGCTTTGGTTCACTGTTGGCTTTCTCTGATCTATGGCCTGGAGCAAAAGGCCTCTCTGTCTTTCAGGAGAACCACAAGCTTTAGCATTCATTCATCTCAGCTGAGAGCCTTTTAGAAAACATCATGGAAGATAAAGTAGACATGGAAAACACCTTTATTCTGCACTGGGAATAACATTTGTGAGGGCTGCATGTGTGTAATAATCCAAGTGAGTGACTGGAATTGTAAAAGGGAAGCCTAAATATTTCCTCTGCAGTGAATCCCCGTCTTGAATTTCACCTGTGCTTAAAGGCTCCAGGTACAAGAGTCACCCCCGTGCTCGGAACACCCAGGTTTGTGCTGACAAACCCAGCTCTGGGTGGGATCCAGCAACTCCTTGTATCCAGGGAGAGCCAAGTGCAAAGATCAGACGGTGCAAATAACTCTTTCCCTCTCCAGACCCCTCCAGGTTCCTCTCCCTTCCCTCCCTGGGAGGAGAGCTGAGGACTCTGTGCAGTGTCTCCGTCATCCCGTTCGTGCCACACGAGGGCTGCACGTGGAGCAAAGGAAACCCGAGGGATCTGCAGCTCAGCCAGGGATTCAAGAAGCCTCTCTTGCTCAGACTTAAAGCATGGGATCATTTTTCCTGCTTGGAACCAAACCCCACTGCTCTTGGCTGTGAGGAAAGCTTTAGAGGAGCAAGCAATGAGAGGAGGAAGAGCTTCAACACCTGCAGGGCCAAACCCAGCTCGCAGCACTCCCCCATTCCCTGCTGTACAATTCCCCATAGATGTCAGAAAAGATTATGTATATAACTATATATATTTATCATTTGGTGTAATGCAGATTGAGTTATTTTTTCCTTCTAAGCTCGCTCATGGGAAATTATTTCAGACAGTGGGCTCCCTCAATTCTGAAGAAAACCAACTTTGTTAATCCCTTCTGGCCTTTCAAATATACTTTAGCAAGAGAGGCTTTTTTATGTTCTTTGATGCCAGAATTTTGGACATTAACTTTGCCAGTAGTTAAGCCTCTTAACAAAAAAAAAACAAATAAAAAAACTTGTTAAATCAGAAAGGTTATTGGCCTCAATGTTCTAAATCACATTTAGAGACCATATGAACTAAGTAAATATTCCAACTGAGGGAGCCAAACAACATCTTTACATACAATATCACGAGAGGAAATACTGTCCCTGTATTTCAGAACCATTGTTATTTATAAAGATATTCTGAATGAGTCCTTAAGTGACTAAAAGGAGCTTAAAATGCCATTAAATAGAACATATCACTAATATTCAAGGATTTTCTTTTCCTTTCGTTTCATTTGGGTCTGCAATAGAAAGAAGCCTTTCACTCTAATTCTTTCAGTTGTTGAATTAATCCCCTTGTTTATAAAGCATTACCAGCAGATTAATCCTAAGTGCCTTTCCAGGGCCAAAGGAAGAGTGTTGAAGGAAAAGGGAGCAAATTTCCCCTGGAGCACAGTCACAGCTCTCACTCCTCGGGTTTTAGTGCTGGACAGGGACCTTTTCTCCAGTGTTTTGATGATTTCTGCTGTGTCTGAATCCCACCTCCACACTTACAGCTCTGTGGCCTGTGGTCAAAGCTTTAAATTAGAGTAACTCCTGCACTGAAGAAAACAAGAAGTAATATTTCTCATTTCCTCGATAAGGATCTTCTGCTCTATTTCCTGTCCAAAACCTGTGCCAGCTTGGTGTAATTCATGATCTAATCAGAGAAGCAACACGACACAAAAGCCTGTTTCCTCTGTGACATGTATAAATCATGCTTTTTGTGAAGTCTAAGCTCTCTGGTTTACCAGAGCATGAGGGACACAGTGGATTTAAGCTTCACTCTTGATGCAAAATGCCCTCAGCCCTGGTTGTGAAAGCAAAGCCATCTCATGACAAGTAACCAGAAGACATTTAACCTGAAAATTGTAATATATCTTCTAAAACACACCCCCCAGGGAAGGGAACAGGCTGCCCAGGGCAGTGGTCACGACCCCAAGGCTGCCAGAGCTCAAGGAGTGTTTGGACACTCTCAGGGACATGGTGGGATATTTGGGGTGTCTGTGCTGGGCCAGGAGCTGGACTGGATGATCCTTGAGGATATCCTATGATTCCAGGAAAACAATGGATATATAAACCCCTTGAAAAGCCTGTGGGGTAACATAGAAGGAAACTTCCTGATACTCCCCATCAGAGGGAGGCAGCTGCAGCCTCATTAAAAAAATGTCTGGACTTCTGCTTTCCAGGGTGGGAGGAGGGAAAAATCATTGTGCAACCGCCCCCTCAGTTCATCTCCCTCCAGCCTTGAAAAAAATGCCATAATTTGTCAGTATATTCATTGATTGGCACTTCAAAAGTTGCAGCAAACCCTCTGTCCTGCTCACTATCTTCATTAGTGTAGCTGCCTAATTAGAGGCCAAACAGCAGAAGGTGGCTGAGAGCACACAGGGCTGTGCAGGTTACACAGAGACAAGGGGGGGCAGGGCCCACTGATACTGTGGATTTTCATTCTGAGAAGAAATAAAAAAAAAATTAAAAAAAGAGGAAAAACATCAGGACAGGATGATCTTGAAATTATCTATTTGTCAGGAATTTAACCCAGACTTCCCCTTGAGGTATTTTATACAAAAGAATCATAAAATCAGAGAATAATTTGGGTTGGAAGGGACCTTAAAGATCACTTAGTTCCAGCTCCATGGGCAGAGAACCTTCCACTAGACCAAGTTGCTCCAGGCCCTGTCCAAGCTGGCAGAGTCCCTGTTCCAAAGTATTATTATTATTATTATTATTATTATTGTTATTATGGATTAGACAGGATCCAAGAGGTGGATGCAGTTGCTCCCTGTACCTGCTGGCTGTGGGAAGCACAGTTCTTGATGTGATCTTTGGGAGATGCAGATAACTACCAAAACTCTGTGTCACTCCCCACCTGACAAAGGAAAAGGCACAACTGCTTTTAAAGCTTAGAGACATGAGACACTGGAGGACTAAGTCCTATTCTGGACACTTTTTTTCCTATTTTTAACTAGATTTCATTAGGCTTGGGAAAACTTCCATCACTGAGAAAACACCATCATCATCCATGGAATCAAAACCACAAAACACCCAGGATCAAACTAATTTCCAAAGCTTAAAAGCAGCAACAAAAATCAATACCAGGCAAACAAATCCTCTCCTTAAACAACTCTGCAATGCTCTTGAAAGACCATTAGAGTGGAGAAGAGTCCCGGTGCACAAAGTGAAGGTGCTGGGGGGACTCAGGGGGGGCAAACAGGGCTTGGCTGTTGGATGGTCGTGTTCCCAAGGACAGGGCTGTCTGTCAGCTGGAAAGAGGAACAGGATGGGGATGCTGTTGCACAGCTCTGGCTCAGCCTGGCACTGCTTAACATCTTTGTCAAGGGATGATGTGACATCATGACAAGGGCATGGAGTGGCAGGACAAGGGGGAATGGCTTCAAACTGAGAGAAGGTAGGTTTAGACTGGACATTAGGAAGAAATATTTCCCTTTGAAGGTGGGCAGGCCCTGGCACAGGTTGCCCAGAGAAGCTGTGGCTGCCCCTGGATCCCTGGAAGTGTCCAAGGCCAGGTTGGAGCAACCTTGGCTAGTGGAAGGTGTCCCTGCCCATGGCAGGGGGTGGAACAAGCTGACGTTTAAGGTGCCTCCCAACCCCTCTGTGATTCCCTGACGCTGGCTCAGGACACTCTGTCTGTCTCAGACCTGCAGCAAGAACCCAGAGCATTATTTCAATCAGTGTTTCCTGTCACTGGTCTCTCAAGCAAAATCACAGCCTCAGTTTGTTCTTCCTGAGCTGACAACACTCTGAATTCCACAACTGGTGGTGGTAAAAACCCACTTTACTCATTAGTGCTTTTTGTTTAAAGTGACTAATCCCATTCATCTCTGCCATCTGTTGGAGGGTTGCTCTGAACACAGAATGAATACATCTCACTGGCTCATCAGGCTGAGGTTTGCTCCACTGCAGGCTGATGGTGACACCTGATCTTGGGCAGGGAGATTAATGGGAACACCAGGTTTGACAAACCCCAAAAAGTACAGACCTTGTCAGCCTCACAGGCAACGAGCAGTTTGTGGAATTCAGCTCTAAAGCAAGAACAGGCTCCCAAAATACAGTTGCAAGTTCCACCAGGAGGATAAACCATATCCACAGGGTACCACTCCCTGTACAAACTGACCACTCAACCAAAAATCTTTTTAAAGACAAATCAATTTGCCATTTTAAACCCCCCATTTCTCTCCAAATACCCAGAACAATGCCATCCTGCAAGACCTCTTCGATTTTACCACTGCTGAAGAAAATAATTCTTCAATACTTATCTGCTCCCACAACCATAAACCCAAATATTCTTTGCATTTCTGCACATGTTTATGTCCTCAAACAGCCTCATGATTACCTCCATAAACAACCCAGAGCTCAGTTTATAACTCTTTCTGAGTCAATGGCCACTCTTACACAAATGCTAATGGCTTGTTCCACGGATATTTCCTTGTAATATCACAGCAGCTGCATGGAATTAAAAAAAAATTACTCCTAGTGGGGCTGATATAACCATCCAGATAAAGGAAAACTGCTGAGCTGGCTTTTTTTTGTGTTTGCTGCAAATGGTTTTTACAGGAAGAGAGAAGGTTTCTTGAGGTCATTGCATCCCAACTGCCATTTCCAACGGCAAAATACCTCCATCCCTGGAGCTTGTCTGGATCCTGCCTGGGGACTTGGAGCTTGAGAGAAGGGTTTGTTGCCCTTTTTTTTTAAGGAATTAAATGTATTTCACTGTGATATTTCTGAGTTAAAAATAGCTTCAGTGCTCCACTGCAGCACACACAGCTAAAAGCTCTGCGTGGAGCCGCTTTCCTTCTGCTCCTGCACCACCCACCCTCTTCTTCCCTGCTGCTCTTCCCAACTGCTGCTTCATCAGGGGGCAGGACGAGGGGGAGAACAAAGCAAATGCCATGTCAAAACTCTACTCCCTGCCTCAGCATCTTCTTTCTTTTAGATCAAAGAAAAAAAATCTCGAAAATAAAACAGGAAGTATCTGCATCAACTGTTTGTTTCTTAATGAAATGCCAAGTTCCTCTAGTAACCAGGAGGGTACTGAAATACTTGCTCAAAAATCACGTGGATGTGGCACTTGGGGACATGGTTTAGTGATGATCACGGTGGTTGGACCTGACCTTAAAGTCTTTTCCAGCCTTAGCAATTCTATGATTCTATGATTCCCTGCTATCTAAGGCTTTGTCTCCTCCCTCCTGTTGCATGAGTTGCATTTCTGGGGTTCTGGGTTTGTTGTTTTCTTTTTTTATTCTGACTGCAGGATTTGCTAAGCCAGAGTGGATGTACCAACTCCACTTAGACCACTCTTAAAATCAGGGCTGTGCCTCCATGGCTTCTGTAGTTCCCTTCCCTGGGAGGGTGGGGAGGCCCTGGCACAGGTTGCCCAGAGAAGCTGTGGCTGCCCCAGCCCTGGAAGTGTCCAAGGCCAGGATGGAGCAACCTGGGATAGTGAAAGGTGTCCCTGCCCATGGCAGGGGGTGGAATGAGATGATTTTTAAGGTCCCTTCCAACCCAAACCATTCCATGACTCTATGAGACCCTTTCAGATCCTATGATTGTTTGTCACTGCCGAACTTTTCCTGAAATGCTACAGTAAGGAAAATTCTTTCCCTTTTAAAACACTTTTAACCTTTATTTTTAAATTTGCATTAGGCCTATTCAATTACACTAAATTAAAATAGAGATCCAACCAGAGACCTCCCAAAACATACAGCTGAGGAGGCAAAGGCACATATTTGCAGCTCGCTGGAACTCAGACAGAAAAGGTCTAAACTGAATAACCAATAAAAGATTTTTGGTTTATTTAACTCCCAGGATGAGGCTGTTAATGCCAGACCACTGAACAATTTATTCTGTGCTCATGACATCAGCTTTGGAAACAGGAGCTGAGGTCAAAAACCAAGACACATCATCCTGGATGATATTCAAAACACGACTTGGTATTGACTGAAGTGCATTATACACCAAGAAAAACAAGAAAAGAAATGCACATTAATCTGTTTCCTCTCTGATATTCATCTGGATTTCTTCTACAGGCTCAGAATTTACCACCCTGTTGTTTTCTCTGCAATATGTAACAACTGGTACAAGAATTCTGATTATAAGTAGAATTAAAATATTTACTAATCTAATCTGCTTTGTAGCTAACAATCTGTACAGCAAAACTGAAGGGCAGAACCCCTGCTGGTTGTTAACACTGAACTCACAGCCTATATCCTAATTTATAGTATCCTGGTGCTTTCCAGGTTGTATATTTGCTCTTCTCTCACTGAGGGGAAAAGAAATAGGGATACAGATGCTGCTTCCTCTCCAAATCCTGTATTTGATTAGGGAGAAGTTAAGCTTAATTTAATGCTTCCAGTCAAGCTCAACACTTGCACTTGAAAACCAGTTCCACTGCATTTGGGTAAAAAAAGTGTGTAAATACGAGGCACAGCAAATTTCCACATTGACTCTCCCAAGAAGTTTGTAAATGCTATTCCTGGCCACAACTAACAAGTGTGCACAGGTGAAATGAAGGATCAGGAATAAACCACACATCTTGAAAGATGATTATTTTAGCCAATTAAAACAAGACTTCCCTCCCCTAAGGAGAAACGACAGCACCCTGAAAATCAAGAAATTCTGATCTGGTTTTGTTTTTTCTTGCTGACAGAAGAGTCACTGCCTAACCAATGGTGTCACAATTACTGCAACAAAAGAACCATCACAAGCTTGCCTTGTTTTTGTCACCAAGGTGACAAAGTTGGAGATGGGAGGAGACACTGACGGACAAATGATGTGCTTTGAACTCTCAAAAACACCTCAGCTCCCTTCTTGTAATTTATGATTTGCTACTTGCACTGTCACAATACCTTCAAGGAGCGTCTATTATGCTCCACCTGTACAAAGTCACGGTGCTGCTGCACCAAATTTTTGTCAGAAAGAATGTGCAATCAGGCCTTTCAAATGCTCACGGCTTTTAACGACCAGAATCATCTTTAAAGGATCAAGACCGAACCAAAGGATCGCATCAAACAATTCCTACGAGTTGCAATGAGCCTGGGAAAGCATTAAAATAATAATTAAAAAAAAAATAAGAAAGCACATAGAGTTATTTGGATATTTAGAATATTTAGAATATTTAGAATATTCAGAAATTAAATGAGGAGCTTTGGAATCCTTCATCCATAATCATCTCTCCAATGAAGGTCAAGGGAGGTTCTTCAGGAGTGACCCAGCCTGTGCTTCACACAGTTATTTGCATGAGAATGAGAGCAAAAAAATCTAGCATAGTAGTGATCCTTTTGTCTTACACAGCATTTTAAGCCTGTCCTTGTTGGTGGTCAGGCTTGCTCTGTTGGCTGCTTTGTGCATTTCAAATCCATGGACATCACCAACCCACTGAGGTCAGTTTTGGCAAGTCATTGTAACTTTAAAATGGTGCCTAAAAGTCCTTTATAAAAGCTGATATTAAAGCAAGCAAATAAACAAAGCTGGGATATTCCTAGCTTGGTTACAAATGCAAAACTTTGGCAATTCTCTGTCAGAATTTATGGCAATATTTACACTGTTAATGGCCACACTTGGAGCAGATGTGGCACTTGGGGATGTGGTTTACTGGTGGACTTGGCAGTGTCAGCTTTAGGGTTGGACTCGATCTTAAGGGTCTTTTCCAACCTAAATGAATCTCTGAATCTCTGATAATTATGTTAATGCATCTTGGCAGTCAACAATGCAAAGAAAACATATCGTAAGTGCCTCAAACCAGGATAATTTGGCTCCTCTGGAATAAAATACTCCTCTTGCATTTTCCAAAACATTTCACAACGTTGTCAGATCCCAAAGATTTGGTTTCAACATGAAGATGAACAACCTTCCAGTTCAGTGCCTCTTGTTTATAATTTAAGAGAATGAAAAGCAACACATAGATAGGTTATTTTCCTCCTTGATCATAATTAGTGTTATGTTTTCAGTAGAAATAGATACAGATTTCTGTATCATTTTACCAACAAGAGGAATTGAAAATATCAACACCCACTTAAAGGATTTTTTCCTGGGCTTAAAAGCTCCCCTCCCCAAGCTGTCATAATAAGAGGAGAAAACTTCAAAACTTTCAGCAACAGGGCACAGGGGGAGGAAAGTTTTGCAAATAGCCAATTGTCACCATGACATTGACTTTTAAATCAATCCCTACATCCAATTAATTCGCTATCTTAGATCTTGCAAATGAAACTTGGGGAAAAAAAAGTGCAAATGGAAGGAGAGTGATTCAGGGTTTTGTTGTTGCAAACATCCAAATAGTCGAGAGTCTCTCACAAAGTCAGGGAGTTCCACTGCAGGAACTTTAAAGGAGAGTAAATCCCCATACACAGAGATTACAACAGCTTTGATGTTCCCCAAATAATCTGTATTTCTTCTTACAAGTTTAAAAGAATGGGCTTTGGAGAATAAGGCATCCTTTGACAAACAGCAATCTTCAGAAATTTGGATTGTATATGTCTCTGTTATGGAAATTATGCTCATAATTTAATGGCTAAAACATTATTATTATTGCCAGTGCCAGATAAGTGAAAATAATATTCATAATAGAAACTCACACAGAGACAGAACTTATAAATATCCCAGTTAATTGGTCCCAGTCATCTTTTGTGACCGTTAACCTCCGATTTTCCAATTAGTTCCAGATGGGCACAGCCTGACAATTATGGGAAGAAAATGCTCATGGAAATGTCCAAATACAAAGCAGAGATTTACAAATGTGCTAATGCAGGGCCTTGCATGATTTACTGACATCTCCCACCCATCTGTCATCTGCAATGTTTTCCTTCTCAGGGAGGAAAAACTCGTGGAAATAAAACATCTCCACCTGCCTGCTTTGATGTGTTGTGTTCATTCATCATGTCAGGGGCTGCTGTGAACTTTCAGAAGCACTTTAAGGACAGCAAGGTGTTACCAGGCCCCTCAGATTCAACCACAGGGGACTTGGCATTAAAATATTGTCTTTCCCCCACACACACTTTTTTTTCAGGTCAGTGCTCCCGAGAACTGCCACACGAAACAGGGCTAAATATACCCCCTGGAGACCATTCTGAAGGGAAAAGCAGGTTGTGCTGTCCCCTGGATGAAGCACCAGAAGCCTCCAGTGGTTCACTGTGAGAATCAAATCACATTTTCCACGGCAAAGTTCCCTCCCTGCGAGTTACAACCAGCACAGGCATTTCCCAGTGACCATGAGAGTGGTAAACTGGAGAGAGAGCAAAGCCAGGTACGGCCCTCAGAAATTAAAAGGAAGCTTGAAAGCACAGAAACAGGAGCTGACCTGTATCACAGCAAACAAATACCATGAAAATACTCATAGCAGGCAGGTTAAAACATTACAGTGTGAGGGGGAGGAGGAAGTGACAAGATTAATACTTTTTCTTTTTCAAGCTGCTTTAAGGCAGAGCTATTAATCTATTTTTTATGACACAGAGTCAAACTTGATAGCTGCATTTTAAACAAATGAATTTCCTACACAGTGTCACTAATAAAGCATTAGTGTAACAAAACATGATCCAGTTGGGGGATTCTTTTCTCACTCTCAGTTTTTTCCTTGTGTGTCTATCACAAGCTTGAATAGCGAATATAATCCCAAATATCCTGTGCTAGGCAGTGAAATTCCATGGATTTTCTGTAAAAGGCAATTGCTTTGTTGGTTTGAGCCCCATTTGAGTACAGAAGACAAGCAGACCTGAGGAGTGATGCAGGTGCAGCCAAATCCCACCACAGAAGAGCAGCAGGAACCCAGCTGAGCACTCCAGTTAGATCCCAAAATAACTTAAAACATCTTTATGTCCAAAGTGTTGTGGGTATTTTCTACTATTAATCTAATAGTTAAAGCTCTGAAATACCTGCACTCAATTCCTCCCCTGGAGGGTCTCATATCTACGTCATTTTTTCTTCATTGAGACAAAATTGTCCTACTTTTCCACCCAGGAATGAACTGATGTTCCCTCCCCTCTGCTCTGGCCCAAGATGCTCTTCCTGCTCCATCCCAATAAAATCAGTGCAGGTCATTAAGTTCCCTTCACAAGACAAGCCCCACAGAAACACTGAATTTCCTCGCAGAACTTCGTGTTCTTTCAATGAAGTTGCAATATCAGTTTTCCAATTTTATGGTCGATTGCCTCCCAAAAATTATATTTTGTAGGCCTTCAGCAAGCCAGTTCATGTACATATGAAACTTTCCTCATTCCACTAATACACCAATATAAACTCCAAACTGAATGGTTTTACTCCAGACTGAATATTCCCCCTCTCCCCCTGCCTCTCCAGTTGAACATTATTCCAAAGCACTTATTTTCACTGGAGTCCCCAGAGTTTTGACACTTTGACTTCTTAGACCCATGAGGATTTAACCCCCTGAGTTCTGATCGCTCTCCAAGAAGTTTAATTTAATGTTTCCAGATTCTGCTATCCTTCTGTTGTTTTTAAATCCTCCTTAATATTTGCAGCATCAGATCAAGCAGCTCCTTCACGCTCTGTTTATCGACCCCCACATTTCATACCAGGGATTACATTTGACAAATAAAGTTGATTTCAAGCTTTTTGTGGAAAGTAGAGATGTTACCTTGGAAAAAAAGAGCAATCCTTTTATCACTCCATTTTAATGTCAGGTCACAATTCTGATGAGTAAATCAAAGTAGGTGTTTTATGCTCTACCTACAGTTTTATGTTCTGCAGTTAATGATCAGTCTAATGTTTGCGTTTAATATCAGCATTATTTAACATATTTAACTCTACAGGAACATTCCCATTTTAACCAATCACTGATGCATTTCTGCTTTTCACTCAAGGTTTTACTGGCACTGATTTTTCCATATCAGCAGGTTGGGTTGGTTTTCTTTCCATCCCTTTCCTGGCAGATCCATCACATTCCACCTGGCTGCAAAATCCCAAGAACAAATTCCACCTGGTTGGTCGGTTTGGCTTTTAAAGCAGCATCATTTTCCCTTGTTCTCTGGCTTGCTCTCAGCTTAATAGTTCCTCATCTTTCCTCCCCTGACAAATTCCCGTGTCTGAACAAATCCCTGGGCTTTCAGGGGAGAGATTACACTCGGGTTTGGTACCTCCTGATGCAACACCTCCTGTGCATCCCTCAGCACAGGCACCTGCATTAGCAGAACAAACCCCCTTGGAACTCCTCCTGCATCCTTCTCTTCTCCTCCAAGGAATACAGGAGAAAAATCAGGAACAAGAAAAAGAGCAAGGTCAGCCACTGCAGTGACTTTGTGTTAGGAACTCCAAACCTGCTCTCAACGCCAATTCCTCCCTCCTTTCCCCAGCTTTCTCCAACTCATCCTCTCCAACCAATAAATAAAAGCACACAGGCAATCCAATGGACCATTTCTGGCTCGTTTTCCTGGAAGATCCATTTCCTTTGTCAAATACTGGAGCTGAGAAGGGGGCTGAGCACCGGGAAATGTCTTTGCATGAGGACAATGCCACCAGCACAAGGAAACCTTGGCTGTTTAAAAAGAAATAACCTCCAGAGTGTCTGCAAAGGGCTGATTTCCCTCCAGAGATCCAAGTTGTTTTGATATAACCTGGTGAGATAAGCTGGACACTGCCCATCATGGTGCACACCCAGAATAATAGACCTTTGCACAGTGATCTCAAAACCACATTAACTACAGCCTACAACTACCTGGCTAATAAAGAGCATTTTTTTGATTCTCTGCTCCCCAGCTGAACATTATTCCAAAGATCTTATTTTCACCTGAGTCCCCAGAGCCCCAGATGTCTCTCAAACATTTCATACCGTGCAAGCAGTGAAATTACTGCTCATTTTCTTCTCTTGTTTCCACCTGGTGGTTCCCTGACATTTGCAATTCAGTCTCCTGTCCACTTGCTCCTCCTTTCTCCTCAATCCAACACTGAGTGTCTCAAAAACAATAAAATTCCTTCCCAAATTCCAGCCACAGCTCTACAGAATTAGGTAATTACTTCCGGAACCACATTTGGCCACCTACTTATTTTCTCCCCTCATGAACTTCTTTCACTTGAAAAACCTGAGCCTTTTATCCCCAAAACTAATTATTTATCTAACCCAGAAGTTCCACTCCTTCCCATAATGATCAGCCACGTGGTTATTACACGCAGGTAAACTCCGTAAAGGACTTTCCATTTGGCCCCGCTCAGGGGTTTATTTTGAAAAGCTTTGGCTCCACTGGAAATGCCCAGTTCTGAAGACACTACTGGATGTTTAGGTACTCCCACCTTTGAAGATCATCCTCCCCCTGAGCCTCTTAGTGCTGGAGCCTTCCCAGCTCAGAGCTAAAGATGGAATGTTTAGTGTTCCTTCAGCATCCCTAAGGGGCTCCTCTCTCCCCTGCTGAATACAGACCCCTCATCTTTCCTTACACCCACTGCCTCCACCAAAATATGATCAAACTTGGCCAGGTGCAGATATTCCCACAATTTTGTGTCATTTTTACTTTCCCATCGTGATCTCATTGCTGCTCCAACTATTGCTATTAATTCACCTTTGGAAACTCAGCATCCATCGGTGCCTTTTGATGCCTGTCTTTAGAAAGCCTACCAAAAGGCCTTTCTTTTTTTAAGCAGTGCCTACTTTCTCTGAAGAAATGTCACTCTATTTTTAAAGGTCTGACTCCTTCCTTTGCCAATTTGTTTATGGACATAAAATGTAATCTCCTTTAAGCTCTGCCTTTGCTTGTATTCTGGAGCTTTATTTTTCCTACCATCTGGCCCACTAGTTATTCTCCACCCGTGCCAGATTTCTACTCCTCTTCTCTACCTGGATGATGGGTTTGAATTAAAGCTGCCACAAAAATCTGTCAGCTGCAGAAAAACAAACAGACAAAAACCCTGGAAGGGGTTTTTTTGGGATGGTTTTGTTCGTTTGTTTTCTAATTTGTTTCTAAATCATCACCTGCGCTTTGTCACAAGTTGACTTTGATCCCTTTCTGAAATGGCAGATGAGCATTAAATATTCACTCACACACCTCTAACAAAACCCTGTGTTGTGGGAGGGGATTTTTTGGGGGGAGGTTTGTTGGAATTTTGCTTTTAAGAGAAGCAAAGTCTCATCCACCACCTTCCAGCACTCTACATTTGCCATCCAATCTCCACTCCGTGTCTCTGAAGGATGGGCAGTGAGGCCTGGACCAAAGTTAATTCCCAATTCACTGAAGTGATTTCTCTTAAAAGATACCACAAGGCAGCCTCAGATGACAGTCAAAGACTTTCTTCTTACTAACATTGAGTCAACCACCAATATATTCTACTTCTTCTGCTAATGTTAAGGTATTTCTGTATGGAGATCAGCTTGAAACAAGACCACGAGTTTCCTCAAAGAGTCACAAGCTGCTTGAAGTTTTGTGGCTCAAACCCTAAATTGAAATTTCTTGATTATTTGAGCTTAATATTCATTTGCTCAGCAGGAGAATGGCAATAAGAGGGATTTACTAACAAAGACTGATGTGGTTTCTTGTAGAAACCCACTACAAAATTCCTATTCAGAGTGGGAGGAGAACTGCACTTCAGATCTGTATTTTTACACTGCTTCTCTTTTTCCAACAAGCAAGTGCTTCTCCTCCTCAGACAGCCTTTGCTTTCTGATCTCCTCAAACAACAAACAACAAGCAAAAAGAGGGAAGGGAAAACAAAGCAATCAGGTTGCAGCTCAGAAATAAGTGACCTCTTTAATCAGCTCTATTATAGATTTATTACAATTCTTTTCTGCCATTCTTCTTTATTTTAAAAGAAACATTCTTGTTCATCTCTCAGCTCCACCTCTTTCTCTCTTCCTGAAATCCCCCATGGACAGGAGGGTCACAGCCACACTGATGGTTGATTTTTGTGTTCAAGATTTAGCTGGAACAACCAAAAAAACCCACCCCAAAGAGTACCAAGTTTGTGCTCCTCCAGCAATTCCTTCTGACTAAACCCAAGTTTTCCAAACCACAGCACTCCATTCCACCCCTTCAGAGTATTTTCCACAGAAATCTCACCTGTTGGTGTATTAATCTGATCAATCATTAATACTCCTCTTGGACTGTTCCCTCTGCAAACATGATTTGATAAATACTGAACATCTAAACACAGAAATCATAATGAAAACAACTGAAATTCATGCTCTTTGAGTGTTATCTCATAACAGAAATGCTTTTTTTCCAGGCATAAGCTGTCAGCTTTCTAAATAGCATAAGTTATCAGTAGCAGACAAGGCCTGCAAAACCTTTTTCCACGTATTTTTTGGAAGGATGGAAAGTTGTGCCCTGCTCTGGTCCATGGCTGAGCAGGCAAGTACCTTTTGAGATGGTTCAAGCTGCTTTGACTACCTCTATTCACTTTCCAACTTCCCTGGAAAATATTAAAAGAACCAGTTTGATCTCTTGCCAGCCTTCCAATTCTATCAGAAAAGAATTATTGTCAAAGAAAATTAAACCTTCCTTGGTGAAACCCCGAAAACTTGCAAAGCTGATTAATCAGGAGCTACAACTTCTGCGTGTGAGGTGATTTGTTCTTAGGCTGAAGGAATTCAAGACATGACCTCTGACAGCATTAACATTGCTGGAAAGGACATTAGGAAATACTAAGGCTAATTAAACTAAATATTTTTTGGCCATGTGGATGTAGCATCTCCCTGGCTGTTAATTATACTGAGCTCAAATATAAAGAATCTGCAGCAGATATTTTCTGAAGAGAATATTCACTGGAACAAAGCAAGAGGAAGTTTCTGAGAAGTCTTTTTGGTAACACACAGTCTTCCCTTCTCCCAGGTGTATCTCCAGACACTTCTGCTCTGATTCCCTTTTGCTGCAGAACTTCTTTTCTTAACGCTTCTAATTGTTACCTTTCCCTTCCAAAGGCGAGGTCCCTTCTACTTTGCTTAAAGATATCCTTGTCCTTTTGAAAAAAGGTGGAGAAATCCTAAAGGCATGAAAGACAGTTTGGCAACTAAATAACTCCCCCACCTGCAGAGCCTTCACTCTGCCCCTCCTACTCCCTCAGCCTCATTGTGCTCCCTTGGAAATTTATTCCCCAGGAAAAATTTAAAGCAAGGAGCGAAGAATTAGCATTGGAAATAGGCAGGAGGATTTTAGCCTCCAGATTGGGGGAACAGATTCCTCCACAACGTGAACAATAAAGTCAGGGAACTTGTGCAGATAAATCAGCAGGAGAGTGATGCTCATTTTAAAGAGGCCTAAAACATTCCTGAGTGGAAGAACAATGAGATTCCCCAAACCTTTGAGCAGATGGGCAGTTGTTTGACTCCAAAAGAAGCCAACTCAGGGCCTTTAAGGTGGGATTTGATTGGTGCCTACTGATTATATAGGGAAAATAAGGCCTGTGATCCATCAGGCCATAAGCAGGAATCACAGAATCACAGAATGGTTTGGGTTGGAAGGATCTTGGAGCTCATCTCATTCCACCCCCTGCCATGAGAGGGGACAACTTCTGCTAGACTACCTTGCTCAGAGCCCCATCCACACTGGCCTTGGACACTTCCATGACACTTCCATGGGGAGCCTCTCTGGGAAATCCCTTCCAGTGAAACAGCAGACCTTGGTTTTTTGTTGTGTTCTTTTTTTAAAACAAATTATGAAAGTGAAAAAAAAATCTGTTGCACATTCATTTTGTTTCCTAAACCTGACGCTTTTTAATTGCACAACTTGTCTCCCAAACCTGATGCTTTCCAACTGTAGGTGTTGGAGAGACAGTCCCAGGACTGATGTACTGTCTTGCAAAGGAAAAGAATTCTGTCCTACAGTGAGCTGTCAAACTCTATGATTTTCACATCCCACCCTCTCCTCGGAGCCAATGTCATCATGGCTTTAAAAATCCTCTGCAAAGACCTGGATTTCTCTGCTTGCCTCCTGTTGCACAGAAGAGGATTTCTCCAGTAATAGAGGCTAAGTGACTGTGTATCCAGGATTGAGGAAGGTTAAGGAGAGAGCTCTGTGGAGCAGCACAACTCTAGAAAGTGTCTCAAAGATGTTTAGGGATGGCAGCTCTTCCCACAGGGAGGGATCCAGCCTTCAGCCCTGCTGGAGAGCAGGAAGGGAGCAGGAAGGGGACAGAATTGCAAGGCCAATGCCTTGGAATCATGGAATGGTTTGGGTTGGAAGGGACCTTAAAGCTCATCCAGTCCCACCCCTGCTATGGGCAGGGACACCTTCCACCAGCCCAGGTTGCTCCAGCCTGGCCTTGGACACTTCCAGGGCTGGGGCAGCCACAG
>JAWWES010000011.1:2279404-2303757 GCA_035583135.1 Lophotriccus pileatus | reverse complement strand
TTCCTTCCCAATATCCCATCTCTCCCTGCCCTCTGGCAGTGGGAAGCCATTCCCTGTGTCCTGTCCCTCCATCCCTTCTCCCTCTCCCAATCCCTTGGAGCCCCTTGAGGTGACAGAAGCTAAAAACTGACAGTAAAGGAAAAGTCTTTCCAAGATCCCTTAACCAGCAGGGATTTGTACCATCATAATACCAAGGACCTTTTGTTCACAGTGTTTTTAAATCTTTATTCTACAAAGGCTACAAATAAGGGGGAAAAGAACCCATTTTGACATATACCACTCAAGTGTGAAAGTAACCTTTAGCTTTAATAGTTTATTCAGGAACTATCCTGGTGGTTTTAATTAGCTAATGCTTCACTAAGATCTGCAGTCCCCAAAAGAACATAATAGTTCCATAAAATGGCTCTGTTTTAATTTCTCTGGTTTTAATGTAGCATCTCCCACCCCACATCCCAACTGTAATTAGCACAGCTAATTACTGAAACTGTATGAAGCATAGTTGCAGTTGCCATAATAAGTATATTTAGTGTATTTCTAAGTACATTACTGGTATTACAGAATTTATTATGAAGACACAGTAAGGAAAACAATGTTCCAATGCCATTGAATACTCACAGGACTGGCAGAGGGAGGGGGGGGGGAGGTTATTCTTATGGAAATAGATTTCTCCAATGAATTAGGTGATTTCCATGATCCCAAGTGCTTATGAAATTTTTGTTACATAAAAATCTGTTCACTGGGGGAAAAAAAAATGGGGGGGGGGGGCCAAGGACAACACAAAAAACCTCCTCAAACAACTGGTAAATCACTACTTTAAAACAACTGTCATGAAAGGGGGAAAAACAATTGTATTTTACAAGCTTTAAACCACATCAACAATATTATTCACTGACAGAGAGCCCATAAAATTCAGAACCTATTAAAAAAGGAGTTTCGTGTCTTTGAGATTTGATAATAAAGTCCAAAGATGTGAAATCCCGTTTTAATAGGCTTTGGATATTAAGAGCACCATTTCCCTCCAGTGAGATTATAGGCTGGATTTACAGATCTCACACGATTTCAGAACAACTCAACCAGGCAAAACTCTGCTCACCCTGATCTGTGCCAGGGATAGAGGCAGTGAACTCTCCAAATTTATCTTTCACTGACAAACATTAATTCCTGTCAGAGATCACTTACAGAAATGGTGGGATATTAACTCTTTGCACCTCTGCCATTCTCTCCCAAGAACCTCCATGAGGTCAACTGAAAAGGAAACCACAATTAAAAGTTTAGCAGGTGGTGCTAAACTGTACCTCAAACATCTCACCACGATGTGCACAAAGCCCAGATATCTCTGAGCTTGGTTTTAATTCAAATGTGAAGCAATTTAAACACATAACCTTGGGAAGGAGCACCTGTCTAACAGCATTTCAGTGAGAACAAAAAGCGATGCCGTCCTTTAAGTCTACCCTTAGGATCCACACTTAGATGTAAGTCTACATCTTACTTAGCTGTCAGTCTACACTTACATCTACACGTGCTGGAAATAATTTCTGAGCACTCCATGATGGGCTGTTGTGTTGGTTTTTAACTTGGGGGTTACAAATAGGACAACTTAATTTCCTCAGAAGATGCTCACACCAAGCTCCAGGCTTTAATATTGTCATTCAGTGGGAAGAACAAAACAGTGATTTGGTTCAGTGCTACCAGAACCAGCTAATGTGTTTTTATCAAGGAATATTCTTGCCCAATAGCCACTGCACACCCAGTCACTGTGGGGTGGAACAGTTCCAATTGATGAGGGATTATATTATCAAGCTCATTATCAAGCTTGAGATGCAAGTTGTGGAAATGTTACAAACTATATAGAATTTTTAAAAGTATTACAGAAAAAAAGAAATAATCCATCGACTGCAAATACATAAAAGTGTAGTGTAAAAAAAACCACCAGAATGTGACTGAAGAACTGAAGCATCAAGTGCAGAAGTTCTTAGAATTAATCTCTTAAAACTATTAGAAGTGTTTAATGCATCCCAAAAATCTGTTAATACGTTTGCTCCAGAGAGTCCCAGCTGAAGTTGCTGCTTTGCTGTGGATTTTTAATGAGGAAGCCCATCCCTCCCCTCCATCTGCTTGGGGGATTCCCACGGATTCACAGGAGTTTAACCAGTGAGTTACAGCTGTGAGAGCAGGAAACTTCCCCAGCTAAAAGCAGCTTAAACTACATCAGCTTTACTCCTTGCAGAGTAAAGTGTGAGTTGCCCCTGACATGTGGCTTGTGCTGGCACAGCTGCTGAACCTGAAAATTGCACTGACATCTGGGATCACACCACATTATCTGATGCCTTCCCTGGGGAAAGACCAGACCTGTGAGTGTTTTAACCCCTGCGGTAACTCAAAATTAGCACATCCACATTTATTGTACCGTTTACCCACAAAAGCAGCGAAGTTCAGCACTGGAGAGGGTGGAAATGAAAGATAACCTTTTTGACTGTCATGAAAATACTGTCTTTAAGATGTGTTTTCCATTATTCCTGAAGGCACACTGCCTTTGTCTGACAGATAAATTGTGAGACCACTCACTGATTCAGCAGAATAAATCCCTCTTTAGGAGCTGGGGAATCAAACACCACCCTTTATATGGGCCAGATTATCAAAGAGGTGTTTTCTCATCCCTGGAAGTATCCAGGGCCAGGTTGGATGGGGCTTTGAGAGCAACTAGGTCTGCTGAAAAGTGTCCCTGCCATGGCAGTGGGACTAGATGGACTTTAAGGTCCTTTCCCACCCAAACCATTCTGTGATTCTATAAAACCTATTTTGAAGTAAATCACAATGATAGAAAAGCCAAAAAAACCCCAACCAACCAACCAAAGAAATCAACAAAAATATCAACCCCCAAAAACCCAACTAAAAACAAACACCCCCTCCACTAGTAAACCCAACCAACCAAAACAAAAACCAGCCCATAGCTCCAGTTTTCCTTCACGCCTCTTCTGCTTCAGCCAAGAAAACCTTCACTGCATATTTTATCAACGTGTCTGAAAACAGTGCAATGCCCTGTATTAAACACCAGGCAGGGCTTCCATGTTATCCAGCACCAAACACCCCATGAAATGCTGTGTCCCAGGATCTCTGCAGGGATCCACACTCTGCAAACTGCTCTTTCCACAGGTGGTGGCTCCTTCCCTCTCTTTTGCCCTCAACCACCTGGAGATACCTTGTTTAGAACTTAGTGCAGAAGCCTTCACTACTAAATATTTGATGACTAAGAGTCCAACAGTCTTCCTTACAGTCTCTGAAATCCTGATTTTTTTTTCCCCCTCAGCCTGGAGCAAAGGTTTTCACCACCACAAAGCCTGGCCTGTCACAGGTTTCCCTGGTGCTGGGGCCCGGCCAGAGTCAGTGGTGCCACCACAACCTCTGCAGCAGCAACACCTTTCCATGCAGATTGTGGCCACTTTGGGCTAAAGGTGTGGTTTTCTGGTAAGAGCAACCTCTTAACCCAAGCTCAAAATCCCAACTTGGGAAGACAAACTGAATAAAACATGTTATTCTTGCAGTCACTGACCTGGTGCTTTTGGCATCTGCACAAAAATTCCACCAAAGTAATTTTTGCAAGGACTTAGTAACACACTGCTGGTATTTTTTTCCTCCTAAGGACTTCTTCTGAAATAGCATTCTATGCTGGCAGGGCAGCTAAATCAAGATTTTCCTAAATCGTCCACACTCTGCGTCGTTTTATAATTTAGAACCGTAAAATCTGGTATAGAAACATGTTTTCACCAAACCTCAAGCTCAAAGAAGATACAAACACCAGAGTTGTGTTGTGGAAACACTGAAGAACATGAAAGGCACTGCTTTTCACAAATATTTTCTTTCAAGTATTTCTTGATTGGTAAATTATCCACACTGGAAAAGTTTGGTTTGTTTTTTTTTTTTCCCCCCATGTAAATAGTCAAAGGATGAAGAGAACAGAAGTAGAGAGGGTTTCATTCAACATTTCCTTCCTAGTTAAACCATCCTGGGTGAAGAGCACCAGAGCTGCTCAGCTCTCACAACTCTACAGACCAATCAATAAAGGTATAAACATATTCATGCATTTCCTTCCAGAAATGAAAAAAAAAAATGTGAGGGAAACGTTAAACTGGAGACAGTCCTTGGGAAACAGAGTGAGCCATAATTATTCTTGGAAAAGGGAGCTCTGGAAATGACTGGTATTGCATGTGCAGTCACACAGCCCCCAGAATAAATCTCTTCAGTCACTCTTTGCATGTGCATCTTTCTCGCAGGCTCCCTTCAGGTGCTTCTCAGTATCTTCCTCTCTTTGAAAGCTCTGTGTAACAGCCCAGCTACAAAGCTCCCATCAGCAGGAATCGGTAACAAAGCGTGACCAAAACAAAAAAAATCCTCACCTTCTGCTGAGCCATTTGCACAGCATAAAAATGCCTCTCGTTTTTCCAGCATCGTTTTTTTTTCCCTGATCACACAAGATATATCCTATTCCTTCTGGCATAGGAAAGCCTCACCTTTTTATGATTGTTAAAACAGAGCCCACTCTAAGCAGCTGACAGTGAAAGTTTCCAAGGGGCAGCAAACACTGCCTGCATTTAAACCCCATGATCCTTGAAAACCATCCCATTGTTTCGGGGAGGCCAGCTGTGTAATTCCACTGAGTTCCCATGTCCACTGGGGATTTTTTAAGTTGCTTCAGTTATGAAACCCAGACTCGAGTTTTTACGGAGCCTGCACGGGTCAAAGAGAATTTTTCCAGTGACTTCAATAGGCAGTGGATTAAGCTCCGTGTGAGATGCAAATTAACTGAGCCTGATTAACAGCAGTGCTGCACTTGAACCTGATCTTGAGCTGGTGCAGTAGTTCTTCAGTGAGAAGAGCAGCTGCTGAAGAGGGCAAAAATCAAAGAGCAATTTCCTCCACAATGCAACTCATCAGAAAAAAAAAAAAAAAGCACTGGAAGAGATCAGCCTTCCCTAAGTTCATTCAGTCTCCACTGCAACAGGCACAGGAAAGGCTGATTGAGAAGATAAGCTCTGTATCAACACACCTTGGAGCATTTGTTGCCCTAAAATGAACTTCAGCCTCACGGGAAACATGACCATGTGATCTCCGACTGTGAGATGTGAAATGTAATTTCATTAATGTAATGCTGTAAAACACCTTTTTACTTTTAGGAATGTGACTGAGATTTGGAAAATAATTTTAGATGCCACAGGCTTTTTTAACAATAAATGTTCCAGCCAGCATCTGAGAAGCTGCTCATCCCACCACACTGTCAGGCTCCAATCTGGCAGGGGTCTATAAATGGACTTGTGTGCACTATGAGTAATTTCACTGACTCACAGGGGTGGCTCAGACAATATTGCTAAACAGATGCCCAGATTTGGGGCCTCAAAATACACATGTCCCTCTGACAGCTCAGAGACACTCTGAGCCTGCTCGTATTTCAAAGCTTGAGTGGTTCAGAGCTGGCCTGAAAACAGGCAGTGGCAGCTTTGCCAACAGCACTGGAATGCAGGAGGAAAACACGAGTCTGAGGCTGGGGGGACCATCACCTCCCTTCCCGCTGTGAGAAGTGCTCTGTTACACTCCTGCCCTGACTCAGACCACCAGGATTCGGTAAAATCCAAGATAACCAATATTCTCCCTCCTCACAGGCTTTGTTATCCCCAAGGGATCAGTTCTGTGCTCCTCCCAAGCCCGGGGCTGTCCCAGCTGCAGCTCAGCTCCAGGGCTCTGCTCCAAGCACAGTGGCATGCTCAGGTTTCCCCATCTCCTCCTGGGGTCAGAGCCCCTAAAACCTCTCCCTGAAGACAGAACAACACCTTACAGGGAGCCCAAATGCTTGCAACAAGAACGTTCCTGACAACAGGATTTGAGGGGAAGGCATTTGCTTTCCACAGACCACCATGCTTGACGTGAATTACTGAGGTGATGTTTATTAAAATGCTCTTTCCATGACTCCAGGAGTCCCTTTCATCAGTACCCTGACTCAGGGACTGGGTTTGCAGTGGGACAAAGCAGAGCTGTGTCTGGGTGCTGCCATAATTTCCTACCCTTGGCTCTGACCCCAGGGCTGCCTCTGATTTTCCCAGACCTACTGTCCATACCAGTGTTCAATTCTAAGTCCCAATGGCCTGAAGCTGAAAGAGGGAAGGTTTAGATACATATTGGAAGGAAATTCTTCCCTGTGAGGGTGGGCAGGCCCTGGCACAGGTTGCCCAGAGAAGCTGTGGCTGCCCCATCCCTGGGAGTGTCCAAGGCCAGGTTGGACAGGGCTTGGAGCAACCTGGGCTATGAAAGGTGTCCCTGCCCATGGAAGGGGTGGGACTGGATGGGCTTTAAGTCCTTTCCAACCCAATCCATCCTGGGATTCTAAGTGTGCCCTGGACACCTGCTGGTATCACCTATGACATAGACCATAAGAATATAACCTTAATTAAACATTATTACTTCATCTGTTAAAACCTCCTTCTTCACAAAGAGCTGATGTAGCAAATGGATTCCATAAAAACCCCTTTAACTGCTGAGTTCTTTTAACACCAGACAAGTAAACCCCTGCACCTTCAGCTGACCCACCCAGTGATAACTGATTTTAAACAAACACCTTTCTCTGTTATTTTGAATAGTTCACCATTTGTAGTCACGAGTCATAATTCTGGAATTGTTGAAGTTATTCTGATTCAAGTTATTTGCCAAAGGAACCAAACAGAAATAAAGACTGATTAAAATAAGTCTGTGAGGGAAGCAAACTGCACAAAATAGATCTCTCCCCATGCCTGTGGATTCAAATTTTTACTTCATTTGCTCCACTAAGAGGTTTTCTCATAATAAACAGCAAACAGCCAAGTTCACTTGGAAGGAGAATTTCAATATATGTGTTTGCTGAAGAGTGTAATCACATCAGAGCCTGAACTACATGAAAGAGAATATTTCTCTGGGTCACAGACCATTCTGCTGCTGTGTTAGTGCACAGAAATTCAGTCTGTGAAACACCTCCCGTGGGGCTGAAACAGCAACACTCTGACCAGGACTGCAAATAACAGAGAGTCCATAACCCTGAGGGCACTTTATACAAAGCCTGCAGAGATACATGAACTTCTGATAAGCTCAGGAAGCCCTTAGTGACCAGCAGAACCCTCATCTTTCTGACTGTGGATGGTTAAAGTAACCATGGAATCCTCTGCTGGACTTCTTAAAAACACAAGGAGAAGATCCTTAAGTGTTCATATTGATTTTTGTATCAGACATTCAAGTCAGAAGTTACTCCTTACAGTCCATAAAAAAGGTTTGCAATGAAATATAACTGAGCTAAATAAAATCTCACCAGTCAAGATGGTTCACTAAAACAAACTCCCAGATGACACAGCTAAAATTTCAAAGCATCACAAATCTTCCCCATCCCTGGGAGTGTCCAAGGCCAGGTTGGACGGGGCTTAGAGCAACCTGGGCTGGTGGAAGGTGTCCCTGCCCATGGCAAGGGGTGGGACTGGATGGGCTTTAATATCCCTTCCAACCCAAACCATTCTATGATCTTAACATAAGAAGTTTCAGCATTTATATTCCGATTTTCACCTCCTCATTAACGGTGCCGCTGCTTCCCCTTGGAAGAGAAGAGTTAAAGCCTGAGCACGAGCTCTGCAAGGCTTGGAAGGGAGCACTGCATTCTGCAGGGAGGCCAGAGAATGCACATAGTTCATTAAATAATGTGAGTAGTAATGAGGGTTTACACAAATCAAACAGTGTGTTAGGTAATTGTAATGTTGCTTTGTGGGAAACCACCTGTCAGGAAGCACTTCCAGCCGAAGACTCAATCTGCTGCCGTGCCTCCAGATGATTTCTAATTAGTGTAAACTTCAGCTGTGGCATGGAACCAACATATTAAAGAGGTAGCTGGGGTTTTCTGTCTGCTTGGCTTGGGGTTTTTTTTGGTAGACTCTTTCAGTCCTCTCCTCCTAGCATCGTAAAAGGGGCTTTTTCTGTACCTGACTTCGAAGAAAGATCTTTTACCAAGAGTACTAAGAAAAATTACAGCCTTTTATACAAACAGGGGGAAAAGAAAACCCAGTTCTGAAAAAAAAAAGTCATAAAAAGACTAAAGTTTATCACCCAATGTGTGATCTCACTGCACCACATCCACAAACCCCGAGGAGATCAAAGCCAAACACCCAGACACAAACCACCCCCTTTCAAACAGCAAACCAACTGTCAGCAAGCAGCAAATCTGCATTTAAAAGGTGCAGTTTCACAGTTCAAGGTTTTATTCCTTTATTCTATACCTGCCCATAAAAAGAACCCTAAAATTGAGAGAGTGTCCCCCTCTCCCTGCCCCACACAGAGTCCTTGTCCCCAGGAGCAATGACTGCTTTTATAGCAACAGCCTCTCCTCAGCTCTTCATTATCAGCTAATCAACAAAACTCCTCCAAATACTGCGTTGCTTCACTGTTTTCTGACATAATGGCAGGAATCTGGAATAGCCAGAATTTCCCAAATCTGTTCAACACACTATTCAACAGCAACAACAAACAAAAAGGGCAAAAAGAGCTGAGCAGGTGGAATAACAAGGCCCAATATATCACCCCAAAGAATATGCCCTTTGCCTATGATTTCAAAGGCCATGGAAGACACAATCAAAAAGGGGTGTTTTCAATAAGAAAGCCTCAGGTCTTGCAGGCTCAGGGATGTGCTGGAATCACCACCCCTGGAAGTGTTCAAAAAAACCAGTGGCTGCAGCCCTTGAGGATGTGGTTTAAGAGTGAACATGGTGGTGATGCTGGATTAGACTTGATCATCTCAGAGGTCTTTTCCAATTTTAATGATTCCATGGAGACTTAAGACTTTTTCTCATTAAAAAAAAAAAAAAAAAATTCACAGAGACAACACTCCCTTGAAGCTCAGAGAAGAGATTTAAAACACTGCATAAAGTTTAATTTTTTTAGCAGCTGAAAGCACCCCTAGAAATGCAAGCAGAGCTGGATGAAGCAGAACCCTCCATGCCCATTCACCCATGCGTGGAGCCAGCTAAGCCTGTGCTGTGTTGCTGAACATCCCAACACTGCTGGTGCACTCTTCAGTTCCTCTTATTAAAAATAAAAGAATAATGAAGAAAGGATTAACAACCAGGCTCAAGGTGAACAGCTGTTCTAACGAAACCTCTGGCCACAACAGAATTGCAAAGCAGCTCAAGTCTCTCAACAAGCCTCAATCTGTCAAGTTTACTTCTCTGCCTTTGCTAAAGAATGTTAACATGGATTTGGGGTTTTGAGTGTGATCAGTGGGGTGAGGAAAGTCATTTTCCTCACAAACTTTCCCATTTGATCTGGAAATCACTTAACAGAATAACAATCTGATATGGAGTTATTCAAGTAATACTGTTCTTAGTTATAGGAAGCCCAAATTCCTGAAGTCTGTGTAATCTCCCTGCCCCTGAGCCCTAACTAGCAGTTGGGAACTAACAGTGGCATAACAAAAGCTGTCTGAGATTCCCTTCCTCCCTGGAAAGCAATCAGGATGTGTGTTTTCCCAGAATGATTGGTTATATTCATTAACTCAAGCTGCACAGAGAGTATCTTTCACTCAATTAATCTCCAGGCTTGGGGATGGTACTTGTGAATCATCTTGCCATTTCTCACTGCTTGGCTACCTATAATTTTGTGCTGCACTCCTGCTCCTGCTCAGGGAGGGGAGAGCAGTGATGAATGGCAGCAGCTCCCATCAGGGCTATTTTGGCATCCTCGTGACAACCTGCAATGGGGGCTTTCTAATTAAAGCTCAGGGGAGCGAAGCTTCTCCAGTAATAATAGATGTTGTGTGCTCTGGTGAGTAGTTAAATTTGCTCCAAGTCAAGTCTGAGGCAGCAGTTCCCAGCAAACAGGCTGGTAAATTGTTTTAATAGGTCAGGGTGTGAGTTCCCAAAGCCCCAGACACCTCACAGGGAGCATCTGCCTGGATTGTGAATTGGTGTCTCACCCACCTGCCGGGAAATAAACCTGGGCTGGTCAGAAAATGCATCAACAGTGGCAAGGGGAAGAGATCTGTGGTTCTTAAAGAGTGAGAGCTGCAACCCTGAGCCAAAGGAGAAACAGAGTCACAGCTCCTGGCTGTGGAAGAGACACTACAGCTGCCACAGAGTGTCAGTCTCCTTCCTCACCCTCCAGCAGATCCCTGCACTCAGAAGGACGGTTTATTCCAGGTACAAAGGTGATGTTCAGCACAGCATCTAGAGAATATATGGCAAGAAGCACAAAAACCTCCATTTCAACACACCTGACTATTTCAGGAAATTAAGAACAAAAATGTGAGTCCTCTGCAAGTCCCAACTTCAATTTTTTTTCATGCTTCGAAGCTGGAAGCACATGAAAAAGGAAACTGGAGATATCTTCCTACTTTCCAAGCTGGTGCTGATCTGCTTTAGTCAAAAATTTGAATTCCCAACACAGGAGCTGCCAGCTGAGGGGCACAAGTCCCCACAAAGAACCTCTACATCATCCTACAAGTAGCTTCACAAAATCTGGAATAAGAGAACTCCCTTGTGCTTATTTTCAGGCTGCTGTCTGATACCATCAACATAATTCTCGTTTTGGGGCAAAACAATTCTGAATTTGCTCGTGGCCCTTTATTTAAGAAATCCAGGGCTTAAAACCTCAACCACACAAAGTGATTTCCAGCATGTCCAAATTTCAGGTGTAATAAGGAGTTACAACTACTTGAATTCCTTCAAGGAGGCTGCATTTGCAAGGTCAGGCAGTAGCCTGGAGTTCCTGGAATGAGCCAGTTGTGCTCAGCCTTTATATCCCAATCCCCTCCCAACAAGGTATCATTCCCCAAATATGTCAAAGTGGGAGTAGAAACACAAATATTAGAAAAGCAGAATAGTAGAAATAAAGATGACAGTTGCTAATCTCACCAAGAAAAAGGCTTTGAAATGGGCTCCCACAATAAATTATTCCACCTACCACATAAAGTAGCACAAGCTTGACTGTAAGAAGCAGCTGATGATGAATTTTAATCGTTTTCAACCTGTGTAATTATTACAGAAAGTGGTTTACAAGCTCCACCAATTAATCAACCCCAAGAGCAGCTTGCAATTTTCACCTGTTCGAAGGCAATACTCCTGTTTTAGCTGGAAAGGTCAGAGCAGGTGGGGACACACAAGGAGGTGACGCCCAGTGCAGGGTTTGTGACGGAGTTGGGATGGAACCTGACCCAGAGGCACTTCTTATACCACCATCCCTCCCCAAAACAGCCTGGAGCACCTTCTTGGCCACATCCTGGGCTCCCCAGGCAGCTGCAGAAGCCCTTCCACGAATATTGATGACCAGGACACCACCACAAACCCAACGGGAGCCACAGCTCAGACACAGCTCTTGTCTCCACACTGCCGTGGGGGGCAATTCCTAAGTGTAAATAAGGTTTCCTCACCGCAGGAGCCAACCTTTTTTCCTCAACAGTAGGTCAGGGAAACTCTAGAATCCCTGAAGATAGTTTCTCAGATTCCCCATCACGTTGTCAAGTGAGAGGAAGAATGAGCCAAGCCACAGCTCGACGGTGACAGCTGGAAAGAGAGGTTGGAGTTTAAAAACTTTTCTCAGCACCTCTTTAGTTAAGGAGGAAGCAGATGCAGAGCCCAGCTCCTCACCTGGCACAAACCTCTGCTGAAAACAGTGATTTATGGGAGCTGTTTCTGCCCTACTTACTTTTGGGGCTGGAATTCTGCCTGGCACCAGCCCACATATGAGGAAGTTTTCTGCTTTGCAGAAGACAACAATAACCAGGAGCAGCACTTTTCTTTTGCGTTTCAGTCGCCAAAATTACACAGTAAAACACTGCTCTGATGCCACAAGATGATAAGAAAATGGTATTTGAAATTATTCAACAGGCTGTGCCAGGAATTCTTCGGGATGATACTTCCCAGCACGAAGATTAAAACTTCCTCTGGTTCTGCTAAACCCCATCTGTCTTTCTCCTTTGTATTCCCCATTTCTAGTGTCTAGAAAAAGAATAACCTCTGCAGCATCTCATGATCTCAAACATCTGGAGTGTTTAATCTACACAGAGAAATCAGGACAAGATAAAGGCAACTTTTAGATTTGCTGCTCTGAGGAAAAGTTGTCAGAGACAGAGAAACAAGGGTAAAGGGATATAAAACTTTAAAGCCCTCGAGAAGTACAAGGTGATACCAGTATCAGAAGTTACTGTAATTTTTCTTTCAGACAAAATCTTGAGCAGAACTTCACCCATGGACAAATGGGAAGCAGGAGGATGCACCTCATTCCTTATCCAGCATCTCAAACTCTTCCCAGCGACACCACGTAAATGAAACACACTCTGAACCGTCCGACCTCGGAAACGCATCTTGCTGAGGTTGGAAATGCAGATCACACCACGAGAGGATGCTTTCCAGAGAGGGATAGAGCGATAAGAAGGAGTAAAATCAGACAGATACCCACAGGCCATTCCCATTCAGCTGCCAACCTTGCACAGAGCAAGAGAGAAAATGTGCAACACCCACTGGGAGAGAAGGAGAAAGGAAGGAGAAAAGATGTAAAACAGGGAGTGTGAGAGCACATGAGGAATCCTCCTGAAGTTAGAGGGCAAAACTTCAAGAGAAGGACAAACTTGCTGCTCAACTGATTTAAAATGCAACCAAAAAAAACCCTAACCAACAAACCCCAGCATTCCCTGTAACCACAATCCAGCCTCCTCCTTTCTCCACATCAGTAAGAGTGATAAACCAGAGCTTCACAACACTACTGCCCAGGGGAGGAAGAATGCATGTTTCTAAAATCTCAGTCTCAAATCAAGGTGCATTTTGATCCTGAAAATGAAGTTATTCAGCAGGCTTAGTATTTTTTTTTTGTTAAAAATCTGCATACATTAAATAACAACATATTCTCTCTGCCAGCAGGTAACAATTATCTAGTTAGTGCCTCCCCAAACTAAACCCACGGCCTTCAAAGCAAAGCTGACACATACTGTGGTTTTCTCTACAAATCCAGCCCAGGACTGCAGGCCTTGGAAAGGAAGATGTTGTTTCCAAAGGGACAGTGAGATCTGAGCTCAGGTCAGAACCCTCATAAAACCAACACAAGCTATGTAAGTGTCAGATTTGGGAAGGAATCATAAGAAATATCGAGTAACTTGCACACAGAGGGGCAAATTCTTCAGCCTTTCAGCTCTTATGATAGAGAACTGTGCACAGACTGCCTTCTCCACAGCCAGCAAGGCAAACTTTAACCTGTTTATTTAAGTTTTAATTGAGCTTGAATGTTTAAGTGAGGAAACACTGAAACCATGTCACCAGCACGGCACAAACATCAGCCCACAGATGAAGTCCCCACTCCTATTATTGACAGGCTTCTCTCTAGAGATTGAAGAGAAATTTAGTGACAAGACTCTGTTTTTTCCTCCATCCCCTTTTTAATATGAATTTTTGCCCTGCTGAGGATAATCAAGAGAAATAAGAGCGTGTAACAACCACGTATAAAATATTATTTCTGCAAAAATAAAGGTCTATATTCAGATACAGAAAACAGGGAGAACCACCAATATTGACGCATTAATTTCTTATTTTCTAGAACATAATGCCTCCCCCTTGCTTGCTCTGCCAATAAACGCCATTTGTCCATGACCTAATTCTTGCCTCTGCTGTGGTTTGTACCCTTTTTATTTGCCATTCTCTCAGTTCCTGCTCTCTTGATGTATTCATTGGTCATGATTTAGAAGTTTGTAGGTGACTTCACTTGCCAGGCTTTTGTTTTCTTATGCCTCTTATAAGAACATTTTTATAGCTTCAAGCTGTGGCACAGCACAAAAAACCCTCCACATTCAGTGCTTTCCAAAACAACTGCAAAGTCCAAGTCCTTCTGTTTTGACCATTTAGTTAATTGGATCCTAATTAAGCCAATTCATTACGAGCAGCAGATTTTCACACTCGGTTTTATACACTGCCTTCCTCCACAAAGATCTTCTCTCTCGACATTTGTTAATAAAACATTCCTCCAAAAGAAACCATCCGATGGCAAAACATGGATGTAGGAATTGTTTCTGGCTTATTTTTGCTGGGACACAATTCACCCCCCTACCACTGGGAGCAAGATTTGTGTAAGTTATCAGCAATGAGAACGTTTGCAAACCCCTGGATCAGCCCTGGAGTGTTTTGCCCACATTTTGGTGGCCTCCACACTGCTCTGAAGTCTTACCTTCCACGAGCCCTGCTGGTCTCCAAGCAGTAGATTTGCTCTCCACGGCTTTCTTAGTGTCTCTCTTCAAGCTCAAACACAGTTCAGGCTTCAGTTTTCAGTCTGCCTCCCTCCTGGCTGCCCAGATTCAGGATTTAATTCAATTAACTCCTTTAGCTTCCTTCCATGGAGCAAGAAAGAGCCACAGGCGTTTTCTGTCGGAATAAGGAAGAAAAAAGCACCAGTGGGTTAGATCAAACCAGCAAGTGCTGTGGCATCTTGGAGAAATATCCTGTGCTCTGTGGCTGTGTAATTACAGCCAAGGGGCTCCCTGCTAATACCAATAAAACAGTTTGCACCTCTGGAAACTACAGGAGACAGCCCAACATCACTTTCCCCATCGCTTGTGTTTATAAGCCTGTCTTCAGCTTTGTGTTTATTTTCCTGCCTCTGAAGAATATTGGAGAGGCTTCAGTGGATTTAGCAAGACACCTCAATCATTATAAGGGTGAAAGGAAACGGGCTCAGTTGCACCAGGTGAGGTTTAGATCAGACATTTGGAAATGTTTCTTCACTGAAAAGGTTGTGAAGCCCAGGAACAGGCTTGCCCATGGAATTAGTGGATTCACCATCCGTGGAAGTGTTCAAAAAACGTATGGATATGGCACTTGAGGACATGGTTAAATGGTGAATGTGGTGCTGAGTTGATGGTGTTGATGGAAAAGATCTTTAAGTTCTTAAACCTTAACAATTCCATGAATCCATTCTATTGTTCAGGTGAGTTTCCCTGAAACTGCATCCCACTCCTTGTTCCCAACCTACAGCACAGCTGAGAGCCCACAACTTCTCAAGAACCAGGACATCTCCAGCCTGACCTGCAAATCTGTGGGGTTTGATGCCAACTGTCAGCGTTAAAAATCAAATATCATATACTTTGGTGACCTGATCAGCACTTAAATATCTAATTACATGATAAGAGATACAAAGAGGCTTTAGAGACAATTCAAGGGGAAAGCAAAGTTATGGATTTCTGTGCTTCCTGTTGAGCTGATTCACTTCCCCCACACACAAACTTTGTCCCCAAACCCAACACAATACATAGCAATATCTGCATTTTGTGGCAGATTTGTTTTTCACCCAACACACACCTTGTGAGAAGATACAAAACTGACAGTGTGTGCCTTGCATCGTGTCACAGCACTGCAAATCCTTCCTAGCTTCTGCAAGGCTGTGATTTATACAGGATATTCATCCTTATCTATAGAGCATGGCTTATGAATTATACACGTTTCCCAACCCACTTTGTCTTTCTTCTGCAAGGGGAAGGTCATCTCGTTCCTTTACGTCAGAGAGGGCGAAGTCACCACGGGGAGAAGACAAACCTGTGTGTACACACAGACTTAATCTCCTTCATAACCACATATCCACTTCAACCACTTTTTATTCGTTTTTATTCTTTATACTCTCGGGGGAATAACGGGGGACATGCTGAATAATGTACATAACTCCATGCCCTCCGTAATGCCAACAAAATCACACTGTTTCAAGATACATTGAGTAGCTCACCACTGAGGCATGGAAACACGTTAGCAAGGCCATTACACTGCAAAAATCATGGATATTACCCTGAAATTAAGAAGAAAAGGATCTGGAAAATTCTTCCACATTGGTTAGGACATTTCAAAAGAAATGGCGACTCTCAAAGCTGGAATATGTTGTCATGGTTTTAGTGGGTGAGGTGCAACTGGGGATGTGCTGCTCAGAAGTGGCAGCTAAGCCGTAAGGAGAACATGGAAAACCCCCCTGGACACCATCTGAAGAAGGCTGGAGAACTTCCCCACTGATTTTGGTGGGTGCTGGGTAAAACCCCTACAAGAATGAGCTCTGCAGGGCTTGAGTTCCAACAAGAACCCAACAGAGACGAAGGCAGATGCTTCCTCCTACCATTTATTTACCCAAATCGTGGTTTGCTCTACGACTTTGCTGATCTTCCCTCCTCAGTGCTTTGACCCAACACATTGACCATTCCCCAACCACCTCCAAAGCCTCTCCAAAACTCACTATTTCTTCCCCAACAGTCAAAACCACAGATTGGCTAAAAGTAAAACTATTTGTTTTGAGGAGTGTTCTTTGCCCTGGATTGCTCCAACCTGGATATGTCACTTAAAAAGACATTACATAAGCCTTGACCACCTGATGCCCCACGTCTGAACAGATCATTATGTCCAAAAGCAGGGAAAGGAGAGGCTGTGCCGTGTGTTTAATGGGCAGCTCAACAAGGACAACTGTGGCAATACCTTGTGGATGAATCACCTCATTAAACGAGGCAAAATGGAATTGAAGATCGAGGCCCAGAGTTTCTTTCACCAGCCCGAGTTCTGAAAGCACCTCACTAGAACGAAATGCAGTCAGAATGTCCTGACTCAGGTGGGGATGTCTGTAAATACTGATGCACAATTGGATTTAAATATCTATTTCTCATCCAAATTCCTGCTCGCTGTGCAGTGAGGTGTTTACTCCTCCGCTTTGGTTTTGTATGATAAAGCTTAGCTGAAAAGCATGTGGTAAATTCTTGCAATCAAAACACAGTTTCATGATATTCCTTAGCACTCACTGGAATTCCCACCATCTCACCAATAAATACTGAATTTTCCTACCAGCTGCAAGTCATTCTTCATTTTCACTGACCAAGACACAAACAACACACGGATTTTGCAGCTTTCCTCAACACCAAACTAACTCATTGACCAAAATCAACACAAGCTGCCTCACAAAACTCCCTGGACTTTGGAATGAACTCTCACTTCTTTCCAGGGAAGAGCTGTTTTTGTATCCCTGATGCTCTTTTGAATTTCCTCTTAGAATTCCCGAGGTGATTATTTTGGAAAGGCTGTGCTGTTTCAGACCTTGTTTCACAGCCACCTGTTGTGACAGCAAGAAAAAAGAAACCCCACCAGTCTCTTATTACCAGGTTTCATCACATTATATCCAAATTATAAACTAAGATGGCTTATGAATATTTCCTTTTGAATTAAAATGCCAGTTTCTCATGTGAAATGGAGTTTATGATAATTCAGAGCTTATCTTCACTGCTTGATGTCTTTGTCCTTTCTTAGGTAAATAGTCTGAGTATCACATCAGTGAGAACTGTCCTTTGACTTATTCTGGAACTTAACTAACTTGATTTTTTTACAATAAAATTGTCCCCACACAGCGTTTTATTGTCAGTCTCTCCTCAAATTTCCATACCAGATGGAGCAGAAATTTTAGAGGCACTGAACCAGAAGAGAGCAAACCAAGAAAGATCTTTCCCTCATTTCAAAGCAAAATACTTAAAAATACTCCCAAACCAAACCATCCTTTCCTTGAGTCTTATAGTTTTAACTCACAGCTTTGACCTGCTGACAGTTTTTAAACTCCATGCAGCACATTTTCCTCTGGCAGCCTGTCCACTGGTCATTGGGCCAGCCTGTGTGTGCTCTCCTGGGTGGCACATCTCCCTCAAAATTGGACTGGGGCACAGATTTTAAAGTTGAGGGCTCACAGTTAAAAGCCTGAGAGTCCAAACACCCTCCATAATTAAACAGAGGAACGTCAGCACCTTTTTCAGCTGTTTTCAGCCAACCTGCTGACCTTGTCCATGGCTCAGCTGCAGGGAATCAATTCCCTTGGTTTGGGTCTGATCTCCCTCTCCCTGTGAGACAGACTGTTCCTTTAGACCCTTAGTTACCATCTCTCATTACGACTATTCTCAGAGTGACTCAACAAGGCAACAAGAAAACACATTAAGAACTTTAATTTCCCTCACTCTTGCATTTTTCCCCGGATCAAAAAGCAGCCACTGCTGACTGAAACGAAAGCACACCTTTTGCGCAGGAACAAAACTGCTTTTCTCTCCACACAAGTCGCACGCATCTGCCTCTTAATCTCCAGGAGCTCAGAGAACCACGATTCCTCCTTTAATCTCTGCGGGCATTGTGCTGCTGCTTTGATAGAACAATCCTTTCTTTGGGCCTGACTGTTTCCTCCTGCGCTAACGTCATACAGACACCTCCTGTCACGTCTGCTCTCCTCAGAACACCCTCAGTCCACGCCAGTTCTGAATCACCTTATACTCCACTTTATGAAAGCACTTTGGAGCCCTGGTAGAAAACACAACCCTCTCCCTGTCACCCACCTTTCTCTCTCCAGCTGAACTCTTTTTCAGCCCCCAAACAACATTTCCCCTCTGTTGGTTTTGGCCATGCTGCTCTCCATAAATTAAACCCTCCCATTAACCTTTTATATATGAATAATTCTCTCAAGGCACTCCTAATTACCTAATTAAGAGCACTCAAAGTCTCATCACTACCATGTGTTCTCCTGCTTAACAAAACAAAGGCCAAAAAGAAGATAATTGAAGAAAAATAACGGGAAACAGGATTGCTTCATGTTTTAGATTTCTCACCCAGCACAGCCATGGGTGTTGACTCAGTTTTGCCCATATGAAGCAGCATAAAAATAAGAAAAGGACAGAATTTAATGTTTCTCCCCTTTCCTGTGCGACATTTGAACTTATCCCTGCTCCTCCAGGTTCTCTCAGGCAGCTGACAAGCATTTAAATAACGTCTCATGAGCAAACTGAAGAGCAAGGAGGAGCAACACGTGTAGAGATTTGAGTAACTGAAACAACGAGCAGCTCCGCAGGAAAACGAATTTAATTAAAGTTACTCATGCAGGCTCCGAGCCCCAGAAATCTATAAATCTGGAAAATCATTTTCCTTTCAATTAAGTTTGTATTTGTCATTTTCTGAGAGACAAAAACAAGTCCCCGCTGGCCAGGTTTTCCAGTGCTGAGAAATGAGGAGAAATGCCTAACATGGGACTGCAAAATGTCTCACACAGGAAAAATTCCAGCCAGTGAGGATCTACACGCTCCTGAGTCCCACCACAGCCCAGTGATTCCTTTTTAAAGCTAAAAGTACAGATGTATCAAGTGGAGATGTTTCAAGACACTGTCTGTGTTATGACTAATACCCTGAGGAGGACTCACATCACCCAACTCCCACTTCTTATGTAATCCCTGGGAAAAAAAAATAAAAGGTTCCTCTCAGAGGATTTTTTAGAACATCTGAATTAGATGCCTGAGCTGAGCTGCACTTTCATGCCCCGCTGTCTGGGGCCTGCAGACACCCCCCTTCCAGCCTGGCTCCCTCCTCTCTCCTGCAGGAGGCACAGCCCAAGATATCAGAGGAGCAGGATGAGTGAAAATGCTGCTGATCCCTGCAGAGTGATTTATTTCAGGACAGGTTTTGGACAGTCCCATTCAGCTCCTTGCTGAACATTCACACAAGCCGGGAGATCAGGACTGAGCTTCCTTCACTGCTCCACACTGCTCTGTTCCACAGGACAGACCCAAGTTAACTTTGCCACCTCCAAATGGAGCTTCTGCTGACTGTGAATCCCAAAGAAGCCATTCCTTCCTCTCAGGACAGGCCCAAGTTAACTTTGCCATCTCCAAATGGAGCTTTTGGTTACCAATCCCAAAGAAGCCATTCCCTTCCTCTCATCTCACGGACACGGCAACTTGTAAGGAGCTGGTTTGAACTCCTGATTTCCAGCAGTCTTTGCAGCCCAAATCCTTCCCCTTCTCACCCCAGCAGCGCCAGGAAAGAGCTCAGGACATCAGGAACAGCTGCAATTACTAGTCAGTTGTTCTGTGTGTGCTCCAAAAAACTGCACTAATTCCAGGGGGGGAGGAATCAAAGGCTCACACTCTCCACTGTTAAGATCTTTCAGAGCTGTTTTGTGGTAATCACACACAGCAGAAACAGCCCTCAGCACTCACAGATGTGGCATTCACGGGATTCTGGTGGATCAGCTGTTTTTTGGTGTGGTTTTTTTTCTTCTTTCCTTTTTTTTTCAAAAATGAGCTTGAATGAAATCAAAGTCACTGTGAAGGTTCTCAGTTTTTCCCCCAGGCAGAACTCCCACTGAGCTGGGTAAGAACTGAATCAGCCTCACTGAGGGTTTAACATCACTGGGTTGATTTGCAAGCAGGGATCCAAGCCCAGGATTTATCTGTGCACACACACACACAAAACCCCACACTCTGCTTGACCTGGCAGTGAGTTATTCATTCAGAAGGAATACAACCTTGTCACTAAAAAAAGCTTCAAAGAGTGGAGAGGAAAAGATATTTCACCTCCTTCACCTCTCTAACAGTGGGAGGGATAAATGGGAGTGATTTCTGCAAAAGTTTCAGCACAGCACAGACAGAGCCAGCCCTCTCTGCAGGACATTCGAAACCTTTCAGAAATCTCACTTTGCCACAAGTGATCTTCTTAAACAAACAGGACAGCAAGTTGGATATCTGGGATTTCCTTCCCTCTTCCATATTCTGTTGTCAGAAGAATGATTGCAGGAGTCTATAAGGTGATGAAGTCTATGAGATCATCAGACCTGGACAACTGTGCCTGGAAATGCTGCAGTTTTGAAAAGCAGAATGGATCTAGGATGCAGTTGGGGGCTCATCCTTGGGCACACACAGAAGGGAGTGGGAGGGAACACTTTTCCAAACTTATTAACTGCAATGAGAATAAAAGCAGCAACATTCTCCCCCCTCTTGAATTTAATGCATATAAAACAGGACTGTGAAAATAAGTGCAGAGATAGAAACTTCTCCTTAATATATGATGGGTTTGAATCATATTTGTTTATCCTGCAGTACTCCAGGAGTTTAGATTTCCTCTGATTTTCAGCTGGCACACGGAAAAATCCCCATATTGTGTCATCTGGATGGCCTTAACCCCTTGCACTTCAAAGGTTATAGAACCAGAGGAGGTGTCATTTGCTTGTTTGGATCATTCCGTCTTTCTCTGGGATATAAATGTGCCAGCTGTGCTATGGGAAGATCCCACAGGAGAGCAGGGCAGGAGGGATGGTGGGCAGTACATCATGCCACAGATACAACATCCCATTTTGTTTGCATCAGAACTCACCAAGAAAGACGAGAAGGAAGAGGTATTACAGAGGAATTACAGGCAGGTTACACCTGGAGTAAGGACACTGAGCAGGCTTTGCTGGGCCAAGCCCGGGGACTGCCTGGGCAAGTGATTCATTGCCCTCTGTTAGAGATCTGACACACAGCCTCGAGTCACTCTATCTGCTCCAAATTCTCTACCTGAGGAGGTCTTTGTTTGCCTCACAAGGCTGCAGTGACGTTGCACAACCAGAATTCCTTCACCCTCATGTTCCAGGGCCTGCTCTGATAATACAACACACAATAACCTGCACAATAACTCCCCTCTCCTCTCCGAACCTTTGCCAAGCAGGCTTAAGATAAATACTCCGTTTAATCCATATTCTACAAAATGCTCGACCTGCCACCCCTGTGGTGTTCACTGCTAATCATAAAAGAAGAGTTTAACAAAGATTTGCTCTTCTTTGAGTGTTTCTACACAGAGGTTTTGTGGAGACTTGGTTTTTTTCATTAGCAGCCCAAGATCCCTCCATGCTCCGTGTGCTACACGGGTTTTGACAAACAATTAATCAGGACTCAGGGCTGCATCTGGCTTGCTTTTCCAGCCAAGGAATGAACCAGGTTGAAAAAGCATCTGAAAGGATAATGCCTCAACCTGATGACTTTGTAGTTGGGTTTTGTTTTCCTGGAAGGAATCTGCTAACACATCATGTTCGAGAGACCCAACAGACGTTGAATTGATGAGCTTTTAGGTGAACAAAACATATGGTGCTCGCTACGTTCCATCTATGGGGTGATCAGTCATTTAGCAATAAAGCACAATAAAATTTGGCCAGCTCCTCAAGACAGGACAGCTGAGGAGATCAATTACAGCCTTAATTTAGACAAATTTTTCATAGCAAATTTTTTTTGTGTTACATTATCTTTCTTGTTCCGTGCAGTTTTCCTTAGCTCCTGTGGAAAAGGAGACCCGGATTCTTCAAATCAAAATATGGATGTTAAATATCAGTGAGTTTAGGAAACAATAGAATAATTCAGACAATGACCAATAACAGCTCTGAGTTGTTCTGTGTGTAATTATTTTGCCAACATTCTCTAAAAACCATACACTGAGGGGTTTCATTTTACTATTTTGACTAAAGCTTCTCAGAAGAATTCCCTCTTCCCAGGTCTCCATCCTAGAGCAGAACCTGCAAGCTCCAGGTGGGAAGCAAATCCATTCTGGACTCAGAATTACAGAAGGGAGGGCAGGATCATTTTGTGACCAGTTTTACAACCTGGGGGACACAGGACCAGACTGAGGAGAAGGTGAATTCTCTGAGCACTGAGATCTGGACTTGATGGAAAGCCAAAGTTCAGGAATTTCTGTTCAATGAGCTCTTCCACTGCCATTCCCTGCATGATTAAGTGCCTCCCTGAATCAAGGTAGTTAAATTTATAACTGAGACACACTAAATAAGGGTGATGACTTGGCAGCCAAGGAGAGTCTAGGATGTATTAATAGGTCCAGAAAATCAGAATTCACATCAAGTAATTCTCCTCTATCCAACAGTCCTTGTTCCTCAAATCCCCACAGTGCTGGAGCCCTCCCCAGGGGTTTATATGAGATCCAGGCAGCATTTCCCACCCAATCTGCAGTAAAAGAGCAACTTTAAAATAACAACTTAACCCCACTGTGCCACATACCACCAGTTAATGCTTTCCTGCGACAACCAGCTCTGCACACACATCCCTGCTCCCATTTCCAGCCCCAAAACCAGATTTCTTAATGTCAGCTTCGTTTATTACCGAGCTGTAGAAGGGTGAGAAATTATTAAAGACTTGAAAAATCAATTTAAGCATTTTAACTGGGAGATCAGGCTCCTCAGCTCCTGCAATTTGTGTAACACAAGATGCTGCTGCGGCGTCTCCATAAAGTGAATTAGAGCAAATAATTTCTTTGTTCAGCTGGAATATGCTCAGAAGATGGTTTCTATATTATATGGCATCAGAGGGATTTAGATTCAATACTTCAGTACCAAAAGTTGGGAGCACAGGCAGAACTGTGGTAAACTGCATAAATCAAGATTTGCTCCTTGTTTTTCTGTAATAGACTTTCTTTAGAATACTATCTCACTGAGATTTATTTTTTTTTAAAAAAGAAATATTTAATTTGATTTCCCATATGGTGTTTAGAATGTTGGAGGTGGGGGGTTGCTATTAAATATTGTGTTTGATATACCAAAACTGCAGAGGAGAAAACTGATTTTATATATAAAGTTGTGGGTGGTTTTTGTTTTTGTTTTGTTTTGTAATTCAAACATTGGTTCATTTCCAGTGTCTTCCATTCTGTGGAGATTATATTTTAAAAGCAGGTTCAATGCTGTGATACAGAAACCAATCTATATTTCAATATATGCAGTCTGTGAGCTCGACATAAAGGAAAAGAAACAGATGTAGGTTCAGATGAGGAAATGTGTCTATTGTGAAGTGTAAGGGACTATTTGGCACGAAAATAATTGAAGTCAATATGCAGCAAGAAAATCTGTCAGCAAATTGCAATGCTTGACTGAAGCACAGATATATTTAAAAGAAGAAATTCTATGGAGCCTGTATGTGGTCCACCAGTTTAAATGGATTAGGAGTGTATTAAAATTCCTCTGCTTTGCTTCAGCCAAAGTGTTCACTCTGAATGCACAAAGAGAAAACTCTTATTGAATTTGAACCAGGGATTCTCTAATAAAAACTTTCAGTTCCTGAGCTGCTGGGCCAGGGCAGCATTGCAGAGAACTGTGCTGGGACCAGCCCGTGCAGAACCCCTTCCATGGAATTTAACTGATTCACAAAAAATAAATCCTCATAACTGTGCCCCAAAAAGGAAGGACAAACAATTTCCAACCCAGAAAGCTGTGCAATATCCGTAATTTTGCTGAGCAATTCCATACCATGTCCAATGTGAGAATTCTATCACATGTCTAAGATGAAGTCATATTTATTCTGTTTTAACCCATGTCTTGCTCCAGCCTTTGGTTAAGACCCTCCTGCCTCCCCTCCTCCCACACAGTGTCACCTCGAGCTCTAAAAAGTTAAAACCATAAGTTAACAGCAATCAGGAGGCAGATGTGGAAAACCAAACCCTGCTCTGAACGTTTCCTCACCCAGATCAAAGGATTCTTTTTTTTAATCTTATTTTTTACACCATCATCTTATCCTCTTATTGTTGTTCATACTATTG
>JAWWES010000011.1:2246890-2261248 GCA_035583135.1 Lophotriccus pileatus | reverse complement strand
GTCTTTCTTTCTACTCTTCTTGCTGAACTGGTTTCCAAGCAGGTTTTGACTCCTGGTTGATACCCAACTTCCAACCAAACCCTGGTGCTCGGCTCAGGAAACAAACCTGAGTGTTGTGTGCATTAAGGAGCTGGTTTGATTTGCACATGTACTAAAGAAAAGGGTACTAAAAAGCAAAGGGAATTATGGTTTATTTTCTGCCTCTTTTTCCCTTTTTAGGGGGAATTTTCTTTGCTCACCTGCATCAGCTTTGACTGTTGGCACCTTTCACCTCAGCTCTCCTGGGGACGGTTTCCTTCCTCTTAAAGAAGTAACTCAGGGTCTTGCTTTAATGAAGAGAGGATGATTTTGCCTTGTAAATCCCTTCTGCTGCTAAATCTGATGGCAGTTTTTTAAACAAAACTCCACTAATTCACAGCTCTACCATTAAACTGACTTAAAGTGGAACTATGAGAAAAGAAATAATCAACTCAGTGATGAAGTTCAGTGAGGGTCCTGCCACCAACCTCCAGAAATCAATTTGAAAACCAAGTGAAGACTTGTCTGAGCTTCCTAAGAAGTCACCATAATGCTGTTCAGAACTCAACAAATCCCCCCCCCAAAATCTCTAAACCAACCAAAACCAAATTCCCCAAACGACTTGAACTTTTTATATGCAATTTTACTGACTGGGGCCCTGAAAAAATGCTAACTAGAATTTCAGGGTTCAGGCTGGTATGTGATTAGAGAATCTTATGATCATTAAGGTAGGAAAAGACCTCCAAGATCATCAAGCCCAACCTTCAATCCAATGCGACCTTCCCCACCAAACCATATTGGGAAGGGCTACATTGAGTTGATCCATGATTGCAGATATCTGATAAAAAGAGGGGGAAAAAAGAAGTCTAAACACAGTAAAATCCACATTTTTACAGCTGGATATTCAGGTGGAATAATTTTTAAGTAGGACCTCGGCCAGGTTTGACACTGAACCCATTCCCTTTGCATTCCAAACTCTTTGTGCTCCAGCTCTGAAAAGAGCAGCACTCCAAAGAAGGGCTTTCCTTAAAGAGCAACGCAGATGGGCAGCACACGAGGGCAAAAGTGAAGGAGATGAAATAAGAAGAGTTACACACAGAGCAAATCCCGAGCCTGAAGCACCCAGGAACGGGGGCTGCCATCCCACAACATCTTAATTGGGCTCCAGAATTTTTTTGGTCAACAAAATCAAAGGGAATGGTGAAGTAATTGCACTGTTTGTATATCAGCGGAGACTAATTAATTGACTTTCCTGATGGCTATAAAACGCTACGAAACTTCTCCCACCAGAATTTCAGGGCTGATAATAAGTGATGGCAGGTGCTGAAGGTGACATTGACAGCCATTTGTCTCTAGTCAGGGAAGAAATACTGCCACACACGCTGACATTATTTGATATTAGAGGTTCTGGCTTCTAAATGTCATATTTTAAATGTCATTGTATTTGCAGAAAGGAAAATGTAAAATTTTAATGCTATTTTAGTCATATACCTCTCATTGAACCTTAAAATAATGTCAATTTTTATGAACGATTTTAATAGTAGGCAAAGGTAATTATCTCCAGTCTCTCAGGTTTAATAATGAACTGAGTCAGTCTAGATTTCACATCCCAATTTTATAAATGGCTACTTACAGACTGGAGGGGAACACAGGAATCAGACATCTGTAGAAACATCCAAGCACTGCAATATTCTGTGGCAAGGAGTAGATTCACACTAAATTTACCCGTGAATTATGAGTTGCACACACCACTTGTGAAGCCAGATTTGACCAAACATCCACTCTGGGACCAGAGTGAACGAACATTTCATACATTTTTTTGGGGGGTTACATTTCTGAGCAAACAGGGGGTAAGGAACCACGGAACCCTGATTTCACACCCAATTTTCATTTCCCAGTGTCAAAACTCGTTGAGACAAGCCATTAGTGATGGTTTAGTTTTTAAGTATTTAAGATATAAGTCTGGTTCACTTCTGTGTTCCACACCTCTGTGTTATCCATCAGGGGACTCAAATTACCCTGGACTGACTGTTCTGGAGTAATTCCTGATCACTTCATACGTGATTTTAAACAACATCCACACAAATCGTTTGTATTAAATTATGAGTATGCTAATTTTGCTTGTTAGAAAAGCCCTCCTTCTAAAGCAGTCCTGCTGCTGGTGGGATTCCCCAAGGCCAATGCCCTGCTGGGCTCTGACTTACAGGGCCCACAGGTTGGAGTTCAAACCATGGGTTGAAACCCGACAGAATTCAGCTCTGCAGCCCAAACATTGGCCTGTGTCAATGAAGAGCTGGCTGGGGTAGCAATTAGGGAGCAGAACGAATGGAAATGGCTTTTTAAAGAAGACAATGAGCCAATTGGTGTTATTATCCTGCTCTGCCAGGATTCAGGTTGTTTGGCAGCGAGCCAGAGGGATGGGTTTCGTTCCTTTCTCTCTTTGATTGCCTTCAGACATCAGGCCCAATAGAACAGCCTCATGATTCCCCAGCTTTTGTAAAACAAATGTCTGTTCCAGCAGAGTCACGCTCTGAATATTCTCAATTGCTTGGGAAGGTGGGGGTCCCACAACATCAGCTTCTTAGATCCGACCCCACTCATCAAAATATAAAAATAAACCCTTAAAAAAACCCACATAAATCCTTCAAATCACACTTCAGGTGTTCTATATTTCTTTGGCCCCTCTTGTCATAGCACTGGGTACATTCAGGAAGAGACTGATTCCATCCTCTGCACACCCGGGTCACAGTGCCATAAATCCCAGTAACTTCACTGCAGCCTGGTGGGCTCAGAACTCTGCAACTCCTGAATCACCCATTCTCTGAACCCCAAAAAGACAGAAACTCTTACAGCCTGTTCTCACACAACATGTGATTGCACTGCAGAATTGATCACTCCTTAAAACCAAGCTGATTTACAAGAAAGTAGATTAATAGTTGTGAAATAAGATAGCAACTTCTAATCAAGCCCACATAATAGAAACATCTAATTTCTCTGCAGGTATTTCATGTCATTATGCATCTTTTTAATAACCTTAAAGTCAGCCCTGAGCTCAATAGGCAATAAGTGGCTAATAAAAAGTAAGTATTAAGTGACATATAGTTTGTAGATTTGGGTGACTGAGTCACAGCCCTTATTTTATGTCCCATTCAACTTTTTTTCTGTAAATGATCTATTTTTCCATTATAGTTTTGTTGGTATTTCAGACCAGTGCAGGAAAAATCCGTGTCCCATCTCCCTGGTCCTTTACAATGAAAGTGAAGACCCTCTGACCTTGGATTTGGTCAGTCCTTTCCAACACCACAAACATTAGACACTGAAAGGCATTCTTGTGCCAAAGTTCTCATTGTTTTCACGCTGAAATTAAGTATGTCATCAATAATCTCTTTAGAGAAGGAGCATCTGAATTTTAAGTTATTTAAGATATTTATTGTGTGTGTTTTCAGTCAGCTGAGCGACTGCCCCTGCCTTGAGAGGTGGGAAGTGTAGGTAAGTGATTATCACACCTGACTTAAATGGTAACTCACAGCTTAAAAACTGACCTGATCCTCCTTTGCCTCTTGCTTCTCTCACTCTGCAGAACTCTATTCACAACAACAGCAAATCAGTCCCAGTCTTCCAGGACTTTATAATGGATTTGTAAAACAAAACTACCCCAATTATTTATTCATCATAATTGAAGGCCCCAGAACCAAAGCAAACATTTTGTAGATTCTTCCTATAGAGCAGTGATTTCCTTTCCTGAAGCCACTACAAAGACCTGCATTAATTACCGTGGAGATGCACGTTTGCGGATTGGGACGAACTTTCATTCTGCTCCCCGAGTTAATTGACTTTCAAACTAAGACTTTGACCTTATTTTGGTTCGTGCCTTAGAAAAATATACCCTGTTAAAATGCAAACCAGGACTAGCCCATCTCCTGCTGTTGTGCTGCACTCAGCTCAGTTTAGCAGAGCCAAAACCTGTGCTGAACATGATGATGTTATCACTTAGGTTTTGTTTTTTTTCACTGGGGGGGTGTTGTTTGGCTTTTTTGTTGGTTTTTTTTTGGGGGGGAGGATTGTTAGTCCTTAATGTACAAAATGTTCAAAATGTCTCTTTTTTTCTCTATTATTTAAAAATTCAGCTATTTATATTTCAGATATAATTTTATTAATGATGGATGTCTTGTCATTGATCAGATTTTCTTTAAAGTGCCCAAACTACATATCATCTTATATAATAATGATGATATGAACGATTAGGTGAAGGAAGGTGAATTATTATTATTATTATTATTATTATTATCCATGAAAACACTGTATGGACACCAAAATACACTGACTTATTTGATTATATGTCATTTCACTAACTTTTCCAATTCTAGGGTACAAAGAGGAATATGGAACATGCCAAAAAGCAGGGATAGGTGAGTCTTGACTGCCATGGACACGAGGTTAAATCTGCTCCACTGCTCCTGGCACATCATCCCTGACAGGACACCAACACCTACACCAGCTTTAGACACACAAGCACCCGTCACTCTGCTGGACTTCAGGGGCTGTGACAGGTGACAGTGACAAATGACAGCCCAAAGCCCTGAAAACAAGGAGCCAACAGCTCCTGCCTGTGCAGCAGGAGGTAAATCAGAGCAGCACAGGGGCAGTCTTGCATTAAACACCCCCACACAGCACCTGCTGCTGATCCTGCCACCAGCACCACCCACTCACCTCTGGTTTAGGATCCCTGGTTACCCTTCAGCCTCCTGAGGCTGTTTGGGAAAAAAAAATTAGCTTATAAGTAGCAGTTTTAATATCTCACTTTGTTTTTTTCCATCCACAAAAGGAAGGCTTTCAGTTGGTTCTCCCTCCTGGATACATCACAGAGCAGAACACACCTATAAAATGATGGCTCTCGGTCATTACTGAATTCTGAGGACCAGATCCATCAAGAGCAAAGCAGAAACACTCCTGGAAGTTTTGGATTGAGGTGTCTGCTCCGAAGCATCCACAGTTCTCATTATAATTCACTTCACCTGCCCTTTTCCTTGAGGCTGGAATACCAGCTGGATACCACTTGGAGTTATCCTTGGTTTTTGTAGCATCTTCTCCTCCCCTGAACCGCCTCAGGCACAGACTTTCTGAGGATCCCAAGGCTCCTGAGCTCTCCTTCACCCAGAGCCCCTCCACCTCAGCAGAGGCAGCACTGCCAAAAATCCCCTTAAAATGGGATAACAGGAGCCCTTCACTTGAGATAAACCCACACCAGCCCTCGTGGCCTTGGGGTTTCACTGTGCTCAGCTTGATTGTCACTTCTGGTGATTAAATTACCTGATGTTTCCCACTGCAACATTAAAAGAGCTTCTTCCTCCTAAATGGACTATAACTTAACAGATGTGCTCGTTCTGCTTCCTTCCATTCCCTTCATCCTGCCCTGCATGGCTCCAACCCAGCATATGCTCCTCAATTTCCCCCCTGGAGCAGCAACATTCCCAGCAGAAACCCAAGCAGACACAACTTGATTTAGACATATTTTTCCCTACCTGTGGCTCACATTTCTCGGGCAGCATTTTTGAGCTGCCATCCCTGCTCTGGGGACTTCACCTCTAAACTGGGGCTTTGGAGAACCTTTGGAGGGCCACCCTACAGGTGTGGTCAACCCACTGTGGGGTGGTGAAAGCCCCACCTGAGCTCCTTGAGCCCACAGTGAGCTCCTGGCATCGCCCCTTTGCTGTCTTAAGTAACCCCATGTGTATATTAACCACACAATTAGAGGCTGAAAATGAAGTGAGTTGCTCTCCAGCCTTAAATATTTAACAGAATTGTTTTAATATTGCATTAGGTGACTATTTTTATGAGGACAGTGGTGGTTTTGTTTTTTTTTTTTTCCTGCTCACATAAACTCTTCTTGGAATATCTCAGCTGCAAAAATTAGTCTGAACTTTCAGACTTCATGAATACACAGAAATTTTGTGTGTTGCTCTTCCAAAAGCAAACACTGGAAAAGTATCCCAGGCTGCAACAGCTTGTCCAAGCCCAGACTCAGCCTCAAGCAAAACTCCTGGAAGAAATTAGAGATGTAGTTGAGACAGAAGGGGAGCATTCAGATGGTATAAAGTACCTGCCCCTAGGAATTCCAATGAATTTAGAAAGGGAAATATCCTGCTGCACACTTCAGGTTACAGGCCCAGCACAGTGTTAAAATGCAGAGCAGCTTTGCAACCATAAAGGTCTTTCATCCCCTCCTCTCAAAAAACCTGTGGCTAACATAATTTCTCACTTTATTCCTCTTCTCTTCTCCACCATCTTTTATTTCATCACTTTCCAACCTTGATTAATCAAGTCTATCTAGCAAGAAGTGATTTGACTCAACGGTCTCAGAGGTCTCTCCCAATTTAATGATTCTGTGAAATGCTGTGAGTGTGGTTCTGCTGGGGAACAAGGACCAGGATGGACCACTTGACCTTCTGAGACCTTCCTGGACTCTCCATCCTGGTTTCTGACCCAAAGCAACAAGTCATTCCACCTGTATCCAAGTGCCAGCTGTGCCTCAAAGGACACAATTACTGGGAAGAGCTGCCCTTACCTTTTTCCTGTTGCACACTGGAGGTCTTGGAGGTCTTCTCTCCACCACCTCCAGTTTAATTCTGTACAGTAATGTTGATTATCAGTGAAAAAAAACAACTTCTCCCCCTCCCCTGTTTCTCTGGAGCATGCACAAAACAGCTGTCTCTAAAATTCCTTGAAGTATTGTGTAATCTTGGCAATAGCAGGGAGCACTCGGGAGCTCGGTGCATTACAAAGTCTAATAACAGCAGCAATAATAACAGCGAGGCACTGAGAGCTCAAGGATGCTGTGACTTTGAGCAGGCTCTGATATCACTCTGGAAAGGTCTGCAGCAACTCTGGGAAACCTCCCTCAGCACAAAGATTCAAAGGTGTCTCAGTGGGCAGGTAACACAAATCAGGGCCTTTAATTCCCAGAGTGTGGGCTTGGCTGTGGCAATGTGTTGAATGCAATAAAGGTGTTTACACACTGATGACTCTTCAATCAATTAAATCAGGATTTGCACTTTTTCACACATCCAGGTTCTGTTTGTTGGACTTTGTACACATTTGGTGTGAAAGGAGTGAGCAGAGCAGCTAAAAGGAGGGCCAAAGGAACCTCTCCTTCAGGCCAGGTGCTGCTGTTTACACCTGTGGTACAGCAAGACCCAGGACTTGGTGTTTGACCATGATAAGACATTTTTGATCTGTGCAAAAGCCTTTCACAGAGCCAGGAATCACAGGATGCATCGTGAGAACATGGTGAGGCTCATTTAGGGTGGGGTGAGGTGACCCACGGTAAAGCACTGGATGAAGAGTGAGTCCAGGTCAGCCTGGAGAATGAGGAAGGACTCCAGTGTAATCCAAATTTTCTCTCCTCCCAGGTTCTGGGCCAGCCTGAGCTGCCTGGAGGGAAGCCAAAGTCACTGGAAAGTTGAGAGCTGCGTTTCACACAGGGCACTGAGAGCACAGGTGGGACGTGAAAACAAAGGACTGGACTCTGAACTTTGGCCAAAAAAAATGACATGTGATGAATGACAAAAGATGAGACCAAACATGTCATTTATCTCCATTTTGAGGCCCCTGAAACGAGTAGGATTTCAATGGGAAGCTAACCCTGAAATCTCATACCCAGCTCCAGGAATCTCTCTCTGTAGAGAAGATTCACTACAGGAGATCCCGTGGGACAGATAGAGGCTGACAATTTAATAAATGAAGATGGAAGCAGAACAAGTTGATGTCTTAATCAGTCCTGCTTCTGGAAACAAAGGGACTGCACAATTTCCTTCCCTATCCACCTCTTTCTCAACACCAGTTGATCCTATCTGGCCACAGAAATTACTCTTTGACCTCTCTGGCAGCTTCTTCCGTTTGCAGCGATTTGTTTCTGCTACAGACCATGTTCCCAGGGAGAGCAAAAACCAGCAGCACTTCACAGCTCTACATAACATTGCCAGCGACCCAAACGTGTGAATATCCCTCCCTTTAGTCAGCCTCTTCCCAAATAAACAGTTCACAGCACGTCTGCAACCCGCAACAACCAAGTGCAGCTACAGCAGGAGCTCTGAGCAGCAGCAGCTTCTCTAATTGCTTTCCACTCCACCAGCAGCCAGCAGGTTTGCTCCCGCTGGTGGGCCAGAACAATGGACAGGCAGGAATTTTAAATGTTCCCCTCCAAATCAAGCTGGTCCTTGAATTCCTGAAGTTCTGCCACCGTGAATTCATTAAGCTTCGAGGGCTCAGGAATGCTCGTGCCAGCCTGGGAGTCGGCCTCGCTGGAAGGGGGAGGGATTCGCTTTAAAGAGGATCCTGGAGCACACATCAAATTTTCATAAGTCTTTGACTTTCTTTTCTAAATGTCACCTCCTAATGACACTGTGGGAAGGTGCTGTTTCTCCTGTTAGATTCTCCCTTGAAATGCTCAAATGCTAAACTCGTGCTGTCTGATAAGCTGTCAAAGAAGTTTGCTCTCCAGAGCTTGAAATGCCAGGCAAGAACAAGCTGCTGCTTGTCCTTGTGCTCTGCTGATGTTTGGATGTGCAGCTTCTGATTTCAGCTGCCACGGGAAACATTTCCCTGACTTCAGAGTCATGTAAAAACCCAAAACAGTTATTGAGCTGAATTATTCTTTAAAAAGCTGGAGAAGTTACTCTTAAATTCATCCAAACCCATGGCTGTGTGCTCAGTGAATCCTCCCGCACCCTTCAGGCACAAAATCTCACCTGGAGCACCGTTTTGCACACAGTAGGTCAGTGTTCAAGGACAAGGCAGAGGAGTGGAGCTGGCAGGTGCTGGATGAGGCTGTCACAGGACAATTAACGGTGGAAAAGGCCTCCAAAATTGTCAAGTTCAAAATGTACACCACACTCAGCCCCTTTGCAGACAGACCAGCTCCCATGGTATGTGACTTATCACACATTTAATGTCCTGACCACTCCACCAGCTGATGCACCGTTTCTGTAGCACAAATACAACCTCAGATTATGAACTCAAAATAGTGAAGTTTGGTTTTTAACGAGAAGAACTCAGCCAGAAGGGTCACATGCACCTGCTGGATGGTGACTGGGGACCCATCTGATTCAATGCAGAATGATCTGCAGGAAGATGTTTTTTTCTGCAGAGGGAACAATTAAAAAAAAAGTCTGTCTCTGCCAATCTTACTCACATGTCCCACCTGAAGCAACTGAGAGCTGCAGGCATTTTCAAGGCTGTTCTTTCAGGCAAGGGTATATAATGCAGTGAGTAAATACACTTGGCTGGGAATCACAGGGCTCCCGTGACAAGAAAACAAATCTCTTGCCAGCTTATGGCCCCCTGGCATGTGATGCAGCATTACTGGTGCAGGAGAACCTACACAGGGAAAAGAGGCTCAAGCAAACACTGTTTGCAGGTGCCAAGTGCCAAATGTGGGATAACTTTGCAAGGTGAAAGAATGTCCCATCTTAGTGGGAGTGGCAAGTCCTTATTTGTTTTTTCCCTTTTGGGTCCCAGAATTTAAAGCAGCACTCACTTATGACGTATTGTAGTGTCTGGAGGCCTTCACCATAGAATCCTGGATTGATTTGGGTTGGAAAGGGACTTGAAAGAGGCAGTTCCACCTTCCATTATCCCAGGTTGCTCCAACCTGGCCTTGGACACTTCTCACAGCCCCACATTATGCCAAGAGAAAACTGCAGCTCTTACCCATGGGAAGGACACTGCACTAGATGTACTTGATCCATACAAATTCTATTTTCCCCACCCCAAATCTGACACAGAACAAGTTTATTTTCCTTCTGTAACCTGTTGACGGCAAAGCTCAGCCTTAGCTAGAGACTGGTCTTTCCTGGAGCAAGTGGGAAAATAAACCCTCCCCCTTGTCCCCTGGCAGATGTCCTTTTTTTAATCCTACTGATTGCACGGGCATTTTTGTGTTTGGATTGATGCACTGCACAGATGAGCTCACAATATTTTACCCCGTGGACCCAATTCACCCAAGATTAGCTTTACTGCAGGACCTCACAGTGATCATAAGAAGCACAGGCAGTGCCATGGTAACAGGAATCACTGGCAGTGGATACAAGGGATGCTGAGAGTCATCACTGAACACACCGTTTACTTCTCAGGCTGTTTCAGCTGCAGTTTCACATCTGCTGCAATTTCAGGCTCACTTCGTAAGCAAGTACAATTTTGTATTTTCAAGTTTAAAAGTGATGGTGAGAGTCGAACAAAGAGCAATCCCACCCAGATTAAGGAGATGTTTACACATAAAATTAGTATTCAGTAGCAGGAAGGGCTGCACAATCTGCTTTGCCGTTTTAAGCCAAGAAATTTCATGTGAACATTGAGGTTTGTTTTTTTTTATTATTATTTTTAGTTGTAACATTGTGCTTGAAAACTTGACAGCTGAGCTCCCTTTTGGGGATTCAGCCTTTCAGTTTTGTATACCAATTTGGTAATAAAATTAACTTACAGAGCACATTTCCTGGGCAAACACTTTCTAACAAAATACCAGTCTCATTTTCCTGCTGTATCACTAAAATATATTTCCTTGTACCACATGAATCCCTCCTGAACGATCCACTTTGCAGTTTAGAGGTCAAACACTGTATCTAGACCATTACAAATGGCACTTATTAGAGAGCTGCCATTTATCAAACTCTGTAATTCTGATCATTTTCTTCACAGTGTGTTGGTGAGAATTAATTTGGTTCAATTAAAATCCCAAACTGGAACAGCTGATAAAACACTGACAGGGAAATATGAAAAACGATCCCCAGCTGCAGTTGGTTGTACAGAAAAAGCTGAATGAGGAGCTGAGTGTCTAAAAATAGGTTTAAATGGGGCTTTTTTGGATGGTATTGAATTATTGAATTGGATTCCACGAGTGCAGATGAGATAATGGATTCACCAGATTCAGCCCTAAAGGATTTACCAGAAGATCAGATAAATATAGTCAGAGACACGAGGAAAAATATTAAAATATCACCACGAGCTTTCAAGCAAAATCTTATGTTTAGAACCAGTTTAACAGGAGACAAACTAAAAAAAAAGAAAAAAAGAGATGGATCTTAGTTTCTTAATTAGATAAAGCAGTGCCTTAATTTGAATGAACTTTCCAGAACTACAAGAAGTGTTTCCATCAGCAAGCACCTGATGGGTCTGTCAGAGGACATTGTCTTTAGCTCTAAAGCATCCACCACAAGAGCTGTTCAACATTCCCAGGCTGTATAAACACACTCCCAAACCTTTCTGGACAGTTTGGTTTAAATCCTTTGGCTTTGTTTTCCAAATTCACACATTTTGGGCCGGGCTGGCAGGTCAGTCAGTGCTGATAAACCCAATTGAGGGCACTTAGATTTGAGCAGCAATGTAGGCAAGGCTCGGTTTTAGTGACCAGGTTGCAATTATCGATGGGGAATTCCCATTATTCCTTGGCAAACTGGAAGAAATCGAAGCCTTCCTGCTCACTGACAAGACTAAAGGTTTAAACCCAACCTCGTGGAGCAAAGGCTGAGCAGCGAGAGGAAAACCCGCACCTTTGGCACACAAAAAGGTGTCCCAAAGCCATTAAAATTTTTCAAGCAAGATGGGGGAAGATTTATGAGGCGATGGATTTCTTGCACAGGCACACTTTTGCTGGAATTAAGCTTTTTTTAGCAGCAGGGGGAGAAAAATGGGGTTTGTTTCTTTAGGTTAAACTGAAACTGAAGCAAATAGAACACCCCTGTCTACTCCTGAGCCTGCAAAGCTTCACTCCAAACTTTCTGAACTCATCACTTGCCTAAAAATGTCCCTAATATTGCAGGCAGCAGAGAAGGGTCATTTGCCATTACGTAGAAATACTTTATTAGTTGCCTGTTTTGGGTGGTTTATTTTCCAGGGGCTGATCAAGACCTCGATGGGAAGGAGCTGGGAAAGCCTCAAGGGCAGATGGGGCTGTGGCTGCCCACGATGAAATTCTCCACCTCACACCAGAAATGCTTCATTTACAGCCTGTTCAGCTGCAGAAACTTTACTTCAGTGAGGGTTCTAAAAGTTAACTTTAAAAAGTGACAGCTTGCCCTTTTCACTATCACTCTGGACCTTCTACAAATAATCTCTCCCTCTGGCTTTTTATTTTTTATTATTTTTCTTCTTCTTATTTTTTTTTAAAACAGGTCCATTTAGAAACATTCACCGCCTCAACTTTATTCTTCCCCTGAATTGAATTTGTTGCAGCGTCTCTAAGTGGTTATTGCAGATAGCTATGCATCATTTCAGCAATTAATTGCTTATTAAACTCGTGGTTTGGTGTGGAAATAGGTGGAAGATCCCTGCACAGGCTGATGGTGGTGATATCAGCTGGCTGCTTTACTGTTAGAAAATTGAGAGCAATGATTTCAGATTAGAGTCCACTGGGCCAGTTCTTGCATAGCCAGATATGCAGCAACCAACAGGCCTTAAAGGTCCACCAAGTGAATGTTTCCCTGGGGGGTTGTGACTCTCCACAAGTTCCTACCTGCCCAAAGATACTCAAAACTATGCTTTCACTGGGAAAAATACAACACTGTAAGTCTCTGTGGTTCGTTTCAGGAGAAAAAACCTGCCTTTATGAATAACAAACAAGTTTATTATGACATTAGTCGCTCAAACTTTAATTAAGTGCAGATTTAAATTAACCCAAAGTGCTTAACTTTGGAGAATTAACAATATAAATCTTGAGTCTCAGGGAGGCAATAAGATCCTGAACTGAAGGGGTAGTTCTGTGAGATACACAGCTGCAAAAAGCTTCCAAAAGGAGTATTTATAGGATAATTTCTCAGCCTGCCCACAGATAGTCAGAGATGGGTGCAGATATCCTCTTTATTTCTGGATGAAACTTGTAGTGGATCTAAAGGTCATTCAGGGGTCATGTATTTCCAGCCCACCTTTACCTTGGCAGTGTCTGAGACTTTTTTTTCCCATAAATAATGATAAATATATAAAAAAAACCACCTGGATTTACATGATTATGGTGCAAAATATATCACATGTCATTAAACCATAGAACCATTGCTTTGGGTTGGAAGGGACCTTAAGGATCACCTCGTTCCCTGGGCAGGGACACCTTCCAATAGCCCAGGCTGCTCCAGGGATATAATTTCCATACAATTTCTCACTGGGCCTCTCCACTCTGAAGACTTGTTTATCCTAGTGGAAATGTAATAAAAGCCTCTCTCCTGCTTTTTACCCTCCTCTGTGACAATTCCTGTCTCCCCGCCCTCGGTGATTATTCCTCACACTCTCATATGTGCTCCAAACATCACCTTGCAGAGCCAGATATTTGCAGGCATCTCAGGAGCTTATTTCATAGGTAACACAGCACTTCTAATTGCATATTCCTCTGAATTTCGATTAAGCTGAATAATGGGATGTCACCCATTTCAAATTCAAATTAGAGTAACTTGTTCCGCCAACGGGTGAACTTTGTCTTCGCAATCTAACCCAGCACAGCGAGTGTGGTGTGACAGAGAGAGGGGGAGCTGGGAGTGCTCCAGCTAATGAATCTGCCATCAGAAATGCATCTCCACGTGTGGCAGCTGGAGCACTGGATCCCTATTTTGATTAATTGGGAGACCCTCCTGGTAACCTCTGTTAGTCAGAGCCTGAGCAGCAGGACACGTGCAAACGAGGAGGCTGCGCCCACCTAAAGCCAGGTATGTACAACTCTGCTCCTGTTTAGACTTGGAATTAAAGACTCTTACTGCACTAAAACCAGCCCTGAACATTTTCACACAGCACACAGCGTGGTTTCTCACAACACATTTGTGTTATGCACAGTGATGTTTCCTCCTTCCGTAGAGCAGCATTAATAGAGGGAACTGTAACGAGAATAAGTGGGATTACTTGGGATATAGAGACTGCAGATTAAATGGAGAAATAGACATAGGGGGTTTTATCTCTGATAATGAGTTTTCCAGTTAAATTTTCCCTCACAGTTTTAGTTTTGATCAATTGGATTCAGACAAGCCGGGCCATATTATCATATTATTCAAATAGCTTCATTTCAGTTAAATCGAGGTTTTACCATCAGACAAACAGGCCTCTGTATTTTTAATTTTCTAAAATTATGCCCAAGATCAAAAATTCAAGGAACCCCAAATCTGGCAACATTTTCACTTGTATTTTGGTTACACCTGAAGCAAAACCAAAACCCAACAGCTACCTCAAGGCACCCAAGAATAACAGAAAATATACACAAGGGTATTTTGCAAAAAAAAGACGTGCTCCCTCCAATCCAAAACTCATTTTTCAGAGGTGCCATCCACCATTTCCATAACACCCTGGCAGGAATGAGGATCCCAGAGCCTGTTT
>JAWWES010000011.1:2212257-2243742 GCA_035583135.1 Lophotriccus pileatus | reverse complement strand
AGGTGGGATGAAGAAATACAATAATTTGCTGAGACAGGGCTGTCAAAAAAAAATGTTCAATCCCCTTTTCGTTTCTCATTCCTGGGCTATCAGATGAGGGAAGTTACTTCTATTTCATAGAAAAATTGATCCTGAAGAGTGCTAGGATTAATAAGTTTTAAATATGCATTCCATATTTTAAAAAGCAATGCAACAAGTTTGTTATTACAAGTATCTTTTCTAAGGTTATACTCTACCAGCTGAATAAGGAATAGAATTAAAATTGGATAGCAAGAGTGATTGTAAAAAGGAATATTAATACATACCTTCAGATCCAGCTAAAGTCTTGTGTCAGTAATTCCCTTCACATAATAACACTGGGTGTTGATATGCTGTTGTGCTGCTCCTCCCTGTGAGGGTGGGGAGGTCCTGGCACAGGTTGCCCAGAGAAGCTGCCCCTGGATCCCTGGAAGCGTTTGAGTATCAAAGATTCCCATCATCCACTGGCCTTCATCTCCAAAATTGCTCTCAGAGCCGCAGTACTTTGTTTCCCTGAGTGCAGCAGAGCAGTGAACACTGAACCCCTTTGTGACTCTTCCCCACTTTGCCATTTCTTTTTAATATCCAGCATTTCTTTAATATCCATCAAGCTGGAAGTTTTCTGTGAGCACTTTCAAATGTGTCACCAGAGAGTTCATTTGGCTACGGGCAGTGTTTTCGTGATGGGTTTTGGTTTTATTTCTGAGCTGATAAAAATGGAATTAGCAGGTATTAGCAACTAAATTAGTCAGCAGGCATTAATAACAAAAGAACCTGTTCAGCTCCACTGAAGCAGGTATAATTCTAGTTACAGGTGAAGTATTTTTTCAATAAGTTGTTTGTTTGCATCACTTTTCAGGTATTATTTCTTAAGAAATTTAATTCTTCTTAAGCACAGCCCAGTGAGCTCGAGAGCCTTTCTAACACTGCCTGAGACTGTTGTTCCTGGAGAGGAAACTTTCACCATAATTTCATTTAATTCTCAGACAATGTGTCTGTGTTCCCTGGAGAGCTTCTAATTCAACCTCCAGAACAGCATAATTTCAAGTGTCTCTGGAGAAAAAGGAGTTACAGAACACCAGCTGTGGAAAATATACATCCAGGCTCATCACACGTGTGTAATTAGTGCTCTGCTGAATTTCTTACAGATTTTGATAAAACAATGACTTTAGACATCACAACACTGCAGCAGTAGGTTCTTATGTAGGAATATAAACTGCTTTTCCCCAAAGCTGTGTTTTGATCTCATATTTAGTGGCTCAAATGTTCTCACTTGTTGAAGGAGTGTTCAAACAATGCCCAGAATGCAAAAACACATAGAATTCCACTCAAATTTAAGGACATAGATAATTAATTCTCCATTTGCAACATTTCCATCTTCAATCCTTCTTATATTATAATGTTTATCAAAGTGAGACCACCTTAAAATCAAATGAACTGGGAATGACACATTCAGCTTTTTCCTTCGAGCTTTTAAGCATCTCTACTCATAACTAAAAGAGTTCTGAAATGGTCTGACCTTTAGATTCCATTGGAAAAAAAGCTTCTTTTCTTTTGGGAAGCTGCCTCCCTCGACTGAATCATTTGCAAGCCTCCAGGCAACTCTCAGTATCAAATACACTGTTGTTACAACTATTTCTAAGATAATTTTATGAGTGAGCTACAAGAGAAATTAGGCCTCAGGTCTAGAAAGGATGGTGAGAATAGAACATATATCACGTAATACAAGTTGTTTGATACAGAACTTCAGCTTTGAGTGATTTCTGTCATGGAAACTCAAAAGCTCAGTGGGAAGGTCCAAGCCCTGAAAAAGTGGGTTAGGAATTCCCCCTGAGAGATCAGGAGGGTTTCCTCTGGAATCTGCATTTCAGCCATGTCAGTCATTGAAATATTTGCCCAAGCAAGCTGAGAATGGAGATTAAAATAGACAGAATGTTCATCAGTGTTTACCAGCCACACATTTCTCATTAGATCAACAAAACTTAAATGTCAGACTTTAATATGCGTGTTCTTTTCGGTGCAGTATCTTTGATTCGACCTCCTAAAATTATGTGACAATTCAGCCAATCTCTACGATGGCAGATTAATATATTTATTGTCATTACAGGTAGGAATGAAAACTGGAACTTCCTTCAGTTTAATTACATTTCTGTAACTGGGCACTGCACTGAGTATAAAATGATCAGCCTATAAATTTTCTGTGCAAAAATTTTAGTTCACTTGAACCTGGATAAATGTTGGAGATAAAATCTGCTATTCTGCAGTCTTGGTTAGGGTGATCACTTGAGCCTGGAGGACAACTGGAATTAGAGAAAGTCATAAAAAAAAAAAATTAAAAAAATAGAATATTGAGGTCATGAATAACTAAAGAACTTTAATTCACACACACAGGACTAGTTGAATTTGCCTGAATACACAATGGCAATATTTTAATGCTTATATTTGGCTCTGTTATGTCAGATGAGACTTGGCCAAGTTTTTCTCTACCAGAGCTGAGTTTCCACTCCTTTTAGACCAGTTGTGCACATTCTTACTTACTCACATTTTTCTATTTTTGGCCTCCCAATTTGCTTTTTCTCTTGCTTCCCTAGATGAAATTATGATTAAAATTAAAATATTATCAGAAACTGTCCTTATCACGCAGCCTTTCAGTGCCAGTTCTTCTCTGTGACAACTTCCAGTCTCTACACAGACACTATTCTGAGGAAGAGATTTTGTTCCAGGTGTTTAACCACTGATTTTTAATAAAGGCAGGAGCTGCTTAATCGAGCAAAACCAGCAGCATCCATTGGTCGATCTCCCAGCCAGACCTCCTCAAACCTCCTTAGCTTCTCTCCCAGGAAATCTGGGAGCTGGCACCTGCTGCAGGAGCAGCTGCTCTCCCCCGTCCTGCAGATGGTTTGGGGAGAGGAAATCAAATCCCTGCCACCCTCAGACCTCTAATGAAAACTGTGCACAAAACCCTGAACTGCCTGAAAGCATCTCCAGGACCGGACTTGGCTTTGTAGGGACGCAGGGGCTTAATCCAGGTGGATCCAGGTGAACCCAACCATGGGGACACCCCCTGGCCAGGAGCCAAAGCCACCCTTCCTGAGTGCCACTGAACTGATCTTCCATCCTACCTTGGTGTAAAAATACCACCCAGATAAATGGTATTATATTTGTACAACCATAGATACAACAGCTATAAAAATACTTTATAGAAAGAGATAATATCTATGTAAATTATCTGTAAAAGCAGTTTATGTAACAGGAGAATATCGATGTAAATTATCTATGAAAGTAGTTTCTATAAGGAGATAATATCTGTGTAAACTATATATAAAAGTTTATATAAAGAGAGAATATCTATGTAAACCATATATAAAAATAGTTTATATCAAGAGAATATCAATGTAAGTCATATATAAAAATGGTTTATGTGACGAGAAGATACATAAATTACTTATAAAAATAGCTGATATAAAGAGAAAATATCTGTGTAAAATATATCTTAAAATAGTTCATATAAAGGGCAAATTTCTATCTAAACTATATATATATAAACTATATATAAAACATGGAGAGAATAATTATGCAAACTATATCTAAAATAGTTTTCATAAAGAGAGAACATCTATGGAAATTATATATAAAAGTAGTTTAGACAAAAAGAGAATATCTACGTAAACTATATATAAAAGTTTACATAAAGAGCAAATTTCTATTTAAACTATCTATAAAAATAGTTTAGATAAAGAGAGAACATCTATGGAAATTAGATATAAATATATAATTAGGGAATATAAGGATATATATATATATATATAAATAATAAACTATATATAGCTTACATAGAGAAAAGTATCCTGACTCCTGAATACACATTGAATTTAAGTATCTGAAAACAGGAGGCTTAAGCAAGAATGCTGATTTATAAAAGAATTCAACAGTAAAGTGCTTTAGTGACACAGCAGCAGGTCAGGTGGATACAGGGAATTCTGGAAGGCTGCTGGAAGTTAAATGGGGTTAAAAGCACGGCAGGTTGGAGCTGTGCAGCACAGGTTGGTTTAATCACATCAGCAAGGTCTGAGAGTGTTCTGTCCACTAGAACTTCAAAAAAGAGCCCGATTTCTACGGTTCCTGTGATGTATCTACACCTCAAAACACGCAATTTATGGGTTCATCTGTTTAGAGATCCATCCTTTCCCCCATTTTGTAGACAAAAACGACTACACCCCGTGTAACTCCGCTCCGTTTGCAGCAGATCACTCATTTGGGAAGAGCTGAGAAAGTCGGCGCTTGCTGCCGGCGGTGCCCAGCGAGCAGATGTTTGCCATGCACTCCTGCACAGCCTGCCATGGAAACCTGCAGTTGTCAGCAGTGATTGATCATCTCAGTGCTGCTCTCCAAATGTGCCTCTGCTGCTCTGGGAAGAGTGGCCTTCAAACCAGGAAACCTTCAGCAGGTGAGATAATTCGCTTCACGATGAAGCGGCTTCTTCTCCGACCAGGTCGTAAGGACCTGGAATAAAAGGACCAAGGAATTAGAGCTGCCCTTCCTTTCTCTTTCCATCTATCCCATCCTGTCTCCAACAGGCATTCGGTACCATCCCTATAAAGACCAGCTCCTATTACAAAAGTTCAGACCTGACAGGTATCTTATGCCCCTTGGCCATCTCCTTGTCACTCCTACTTTTTAAACCCTACAAAAAATTACACAGTGAGACAACAAGTTTAGGAGTAAAAAAAAAAAAGGGTAGAAACATAACTAAAATAAAAATGCAAAATAGACAGAGTTGTATCACAATATAAATGCTGAATCACAGAATGGGTTGGGTTGGAAGGGACCATAAAGATCAAAATCCACCCCATTCCACGGGCAGGGATATATTCCACCGGACTGGGTTGATCCAAGCCCTGTCCAACCTGGCCTTGGACACTTCCAGGGATCCAGGGGCAGCCATAGCTTCTCTGGCAACCTGTGCCAGGGCCTCACCACCTTCACAAGGAAGGAATTCTTCCCAATATCCCATCTAAACCTACTCTGTCAGCGGGAAGCCATTCCCCCTTGTCCTGTCACCCCCTCTCTTGTAAACAGACTCTCTTCATCTTTCTTGAAGCTCCTCCAGCACTGGGAGGCCACAGTCAGGTCACCCCAAAGCTTCTCCTCTCCAGGCTGAACAATCCCAACTCTTCCAGACTTCCCTCCCAGCAGAGCTGTTCCATTCCTCTGATGAGTGAATAAAAAAGGGTTTACTTTCATCAATATTTGGGTCATTAACAGGTCATCCCTTCTGCCTTTAATGTTCTGGATATCTCTGGTGCTCGAGCAAAGTCATGTTTTACCTGCACACAAAGCTCAAGCAGAGCTGTGTCCGATGCCATGGTGGGAGGAATGGAGGGAGGAAGGAATTTCGCTGCCCCGGTGTCTCTCTATACCCTAAAGGACACTGTATGAGCATAGAACAGAGAAGATCTTACACTGCAGTTTTAAAAGACTCTAACTGTACTGGCACGATGTACAGAGGGTTTCTTGAGGAGGTTTAAAATACATTTATCGTTCCCTAAAATGACCACTGTAAATCACAATCCCCAGCAGGGACCAATATCCATTTCTTTATACTCTGAAAAAGTATTAAAATACCCAAACTCAGCTGAATTTGAAAGGGCTGGGCAATGTGCTGCTGGGCTCAGAGTCAAATTACCTCCCAAAGCAGATAGCTCAGGATCCTCCTCTGCTGCTGCTCAGGAGAAAAATCTGGCCAAGAGATGAAACACAGCCTTTTCTTAATTTCTGTCAGCACCAAAATACTCTTTTTTTGTTGGTTTTATTTTATTTGCTTTTTTCTCCCCTTACTTCTGCACCATTATCTTCTCTCAGCTATTAAATTTCCAAGTGAAAACACAGAACTCCAGATTTCCATCAGCAACCATTTAAGCACCTCCCAAATGCCAGGATCCCTCAGGTCACCACCAGTATTTAATTTACACTCAGCACCCTTAAGCCTCACCAATACCCTTGTCCTTGCCTGGGCAACTCACCACTCATTAAATCAAGGTCTCCATAACTAAATAGACACGAGCTCAGTGTGGATATGAGCTAAATTACTTGAGGAGATATAAGGAATCCAAGAAAAAGCAGATAATTGGGCCTAAATCCCACAAGGATGTATTACAGCCTTCAACATTCAGATATTTTCTGCTCTTTTAAAAAAAAAAAAAAAACAACAAAAACTGAATTGGACTTACAAAGCTATTCCACTCTTGTATAGATTTTTTGTGGTGGGAGAATTTACAGCTGTATTTAACTGAGCTTTTATGAGATCACTAAGCTGCCTGACAATTATTAGGTTGTAGGTTGATTTTTTTCAAGTGCTTTGCATAACCACAATAAACATACGTGGGAACCTTGAACATCCTCACCAAAGCACTGCCCTGTGTTATAAAGAGCATCTTGCTGCCCTCTGGGTGCTGGAGAGAGATTGCAAGGCACAGGCAGTATATTTTCAGCATATTTTCATAGAAAACCAGGGATAGATTTGTCCATATTTCATACATTTCATCCAGTTGTTCCTTACAGGGTTAAACTGGGACCATTTCAAACTAAGCAATAAAAAGGGCATTTCTCTTCTTCAGGACTTAGAAATCTAAGAGCAGCAGCTGAGGGAGCTGGGAGGGCTCAGCCTGGAGAAAAGGAGGCTCGGGGGGGACCTTCTGGCTCTGCAACTTTCTGACAGCTGGAATGAACTTCCCGGGGTTAGTGGTGGAATGACCATCCCTGGAAGTGTTCCAAAAACATGTGGACGTGGCACTTGAGGACGTGGTTGAGGGGTGAACATGGTGGTGGTTGATGGTCTTTACCAGCCTTAACAATTCTGTGTTTCTCTATTTTCAAACACATTATTGTGCTAAAAGTATCCAGAATAAGATTAAATACATTAGGAAAACATCATAAAAATGGAAACTATTAGAAGAAAAAGAGTTCTTTGGCTCAGACTGAAGGAGCCACTGGCAAACAGCAGATTCCAATGATGGGAATCTGAGGAATAACTTCATCATTAAACATCTGTGGAATAAACTTCCAGCCTCCAGCAACTTCTGGGTCAGAGAATTCCTGAACAAGAAGCTGTACCTAATATTAGCAGGCAGGTGATATTGATTACAAGAGGGAAAAAAAGAGCCTTTCGATATCTTTCATGAGGTTTTTAATCCCTGTGGGTTTTTCACCTCCAGTCAAAATACATTATTTTCAAATGTATGTGCAGAAAAAAAAAAATCAGGGTAGAAATTAAACAGAATCTCAGAGTAAAAAGCAGCAATTCAGGTGAAGCAAGAAAGTTTTCAGCTGGGCTAAAAACCAGCTGCCCTTTCACTGCATGGAATGCTTTCCATGCCCATGGAGTCTAAACCCAGAGGGACTTGGTGTGAGTCCTTTGAAACATCTTCCTCCCCACTTATAGACATGAGACACTGTCAATGTCCAGGAAGATCCATGTCAGGCTGCTGTTATCATTTTTATATTATTATAGTTATTGTGCCACTATTTTTAGTTTCAAATCTGTCACAGTCATTCACCAGCAAGGGGAAAATGGCCTAAATGTGGTACAACCTAGATAGTGGGAAAAGTATCCACTTTCTGAGTTACTGGTGTCCTTAAAATAACCTCTTTCAGATATAAAATGGAATCTATTTTCCATATTGAGAAGATAATAAAAAAGTGGCTGCTCCAAATTTTCAGACCTTTCTCAAAAGTTCATTTTTGTACTAAAATTAAGCAGGAGATGCTACATAAGAGAAGCATTTTTTTAATTATTAATTTAAAATTACCTAGAGGTGCTAAAGGAGATTTAGAACATCAGGACTTCTCCTGACTTTTAAAAAAGGCCATAATAGTATTTCCTGTGACAGAAGAGGTGGCAAATTTGTGGGTTTGATTATTTAGAAGCTGGTTTATATCCCAAATTATTCTGAAGCTTAACAGTAATTATATTTGGGAATCAGAACATAGTCCGTCCGTCCCCCCCCGTTTGATTTGTGATATTAAAAGGAACATTTCCGTGCAAGCAGAACTTCTGCAGTTCATTTTTAATAATGAATGAATTGCACTGGAGGGCAAAACGCTTCTCCCACGAATTTGGGAACTCTCAGTTGTCTCCATGGTTTCCCCAGGAAGCCACTCTGAGCCTGATCTCTCTGGGCACAGGCGATGAAGGAGCTCGTGTTGCCAAGGCTTTGTCCTGGCACAGGGAAAGCACTTCTCACACAAATTTAGAAATCAAATCCCATCAGATCAAACTGGGAGACTTGCGAGCACCTCCTGGGTCTCTGATCACGTCCACAGTGAGAGGGGGAAGCCAGAGACAGCGGGTTTGATCTCCTGCAGCTCACAGACCTTGGCACACGCGGCTGGAACGGGAGCAGGAGGAGCCAGCCGAGGGGGCTGGGGCTGGTGGGTTCTCTGGGGCCATCCCTGAGTGTCTGTGGGGCAGCACAGGTGACAAACCTGCCGAGGGATTGGCACTGACATCAACAGGAACGTTCTGTGCACATCGGGATAATGAACCCATGAGTCAACCCTTGCTTTTCCAAAACCTTCCCTTAGACCATCCAAACCCATAAGGAGCAGAACAGCTCCATCTGACCTCAGAAAAGCCAAGTCTTTTCTTCCCAGGTTGTCAGAATATTCCCATCCCACCATCTGTGCCAGCTGGGGCTCCATAATCCCAGTATGAGCTCCACGGTCCAGCTCTCTGCTTCAGATCTGTGCAGATATTTTGGGAGGCAGCATCTCCTCTGTCTCTGAGAGAGACTCCTTTAAGAGTGGGAATGTGACACAACAGACTCACAACGAGAGATTTCCACATGACATCTCCCCCAAATGCCAGAAACCTGTTCTGGGCTGGACCATAACATTTTCATAAATCCTAAAAATCCCCAAAACCACCTGGGTGTTCTGATCAGCCTTACAGTGAGACAGAAGAAGCATTTAACACCTGGGCATGAATGCTGGATCTCACAGTTCATTTTGTAGCAACAAACCCCCCTATTTGCCTGGTTATTATAATGCTCTCAGCCCTACAGATAAGCACATTTAAGAATTTATCAGGTTTTCTAAGGGTTTAAATTAACTTAGAAATAATGCTGCTTACAGAAGTCCTGTTTCCTTTGATGTTTCATGCAGGTGCTGCACACACAAAGGGATGAACCTGCTGGCCCATTTTATCCATCCATCCATCCATCCATCCATCAGATCTCCTATATTAATTCCTTTAGGTGCTCCTTAGAATGTGTGCCTGTGTATTTTGACACTGTAAAATGGCATTTCAGGGTTTTTTTAATGGATTCAGTGCATCTGTCCACAGTGGTCTTCCCCACCAATGCAAAGCCCTTCTGCTGAACAGCTCCTGCCTGAAGTTGTTTTAAGGATCACTGTGTCATTAATGGTCTTTTCTAACTTACTCTTGGATATAGATCTTGCAACTGAAAAATACAGGAGTTTCCTTGGAGGCAAGGAATGTATAGGTAAGGAGATTTTGCTCAAATTTCTTTCATAAGAACTCTTCTTAGTTACTTCAAGTATTTCATTCGTGGGGCATTCACAACCAGCAAATTCATATCATTTAATTCCAATTAATAGTAAGATAGAGTTTACTTTATTTATTATTTAACCAGTTGGACAGCCAGTCCAATACTGCTAAAAACTATCTCCTAAATAAATGATCCAGTGATAAATTACTAATTTGCAATCAATTTAGAGATCCATGTTGAAAAAATTATATCCCTATTTAGAAGAAAAGAATAAGTAGAATGTGGATTACAAGGAGAGCTTGAGAATCAGATTCGTTTCCTATTTTGTGGCAGATTTACCAAAAATTAAACATCACCTTTGGACTTTATAGGAACTCAAAATTGTCCAAAGATAATGCCAATATAAATTCAGGAAGATACCCAACTAAACCTCGACAGAGAGGAACAGGAAAGGCCGTGCCATTTGATTTCCTAATCTGATTCTCTGCCTCTCTGACAGTTGATACAACTCCTTCTTTTACTGATAAAGGTGCTCTTTTGCTCAAGGTTTTGTTTCCTCCAGCTCTCTCTCTCCCCTGACCCAATTCCTTTATCTAAAGGAGCAGCTTTCCATCACTGTTGACTTCCCTGCTCACGTACATATATATATATATATATATATATATATATATTATTTTGTGCTTCCTTTCTAAATTATCTCTTCTGCTGAATCCAGTCCTTGAGCAAGACTTGACTAAGTGACTGAAATCCACAATATTCCGACACAGGCATGGAAAAGAGTCATAAAAATCAGGGAAAACAAGCAAACCCTCCCTCTTGACATATTGGACCCGTCCTGTCTCTGCAAGCAAACAGTTCACATTTCCAGACTTGAGCTGTTATCTCTAACCAAGGCTGGAGTTTGTTCCCTTGTCTATCAATCATGATTTCCACAGACACACTTGGACCTTGCAATTTGTGTTCTTTGGAGTCAAGGGCTCGTAGCAACCACTGAACAGAAACCTTCCTTTAAACAAGACTATTTCTGGAGAACACGAGAAAGTCAGAGCAAAGAGAGCATAAAAACACACACACACAAACCTCATTTAAAGGATATTTACCCATGGAAACCGTTGAAATTTAATTTCTTGTACTCTCCAAACAGCAGCTTCTAAGCTTGGTTCATCACTGGAGTTGCCAGCCCCGACGAGTCAATTGGTCATGTTCCTTTCTATAAAATAAGGACATTTATTTTAACACTGGCATTGCAGATCTGATCGAGCAATGTCAAAAGCGAGAGACAAAAGTCTTGGGTTTTGCCACAAACTGACAAATTTTGCCGTGCCAAAGTGCTTTTCAGAGCCCCCATTTATCAGTGTTCCCACCCAGATCCCTCTTGGTTGTAATTACATAATTAATTGCAATAAAAGGGGATGTAAACTACAGCAGTCTGATCCTATAGAAATCCTTCCAACCAGGCTTTAAAGAAATTTCCTTTTCTTTTTTTTTTTTTTTGTAATTATGAAGGGATTTACCAAGAGTTGAGAAACTCTTTACCTGTTTTATTTCAAATCTGATCGGGATAAAACTTAATCCTTCAAAAATTATGCTGAAAACTGCCGTGGTCTTGAATATGGTTTATAAAGGAGCAAACCCAGAACTACAATGAAATTTCCAATGTAACAACTATGGAATTATTTCTGATGCTTCACCAAGCTTGAGCAAAGGCAAGCATATGTTCCTCCACAACTGGAATGAGCTGCTTTAGGATCAAACAGCCTTACAACCAACAGTTTGTAGCACCTTAATGATTTGTACAAAATCTCTGGAGATGCTTTGAGGAAGAGCTGTGGGGAGGAGGAAAGTGCTTGTCCCTTTCATTAAGAGCTTGCATTAATTCCCTTGGCTCATCCACTTGCTCCTCTTCCAGGCGATCAGTCCTTTGCTGTCGATCCCAACACACTGCTGGTCAATGCCAGCTACTCCAAGTTCCATTAAAGGGATCCCACTGGTTAACTTAGGAGACTTTGCAAGACAGAAAAATAGCCTTTTTTATCCCACTTATAAAATTCATCACTTAAACAGAAATACTGTCTTTCAGAGCCTGAAATCTACCTTGGCACGAAATTCAAAATACAAGGCTTTCAACGGGACTTCCTGAAAGGATAAAAAGACCCACAAGTGTTTCTCTGCCCAAAGCATCACAATGATTTGAATCCTATCCCTCCCACCCCAGGATGAAAAGGCTTCACACGTGAATGATGAGCAGATGGCAGATCATTGTCTCGACTGGAGATTCCTGGATTCCATTTGCCACTCGTTGAACACTGGCAAAAAAGCACTTTTGAGCCCCAGTGAATACCTGCATAGGTATTTGAGCAATAGCTGCTGGTAGACATAATAAAAACTTACATCAAGGAGTAGTTTGGGGGATTTTGCAGTTATAAATATCACTGCAGTCATCAGTGATGTCACTCGCTTGCTTTTGCTGTCTCCCAGCTGCACTCTGGTGCACAGCTCCTGTCTGCCTGCAGTATCCTTGGGTACATCCAGGAGTGTTTTCACCTTCTCCTGTCTCTCCTGAATCCCACAGAGATGATGCTCTGGCAGAGGGTCCATCTCAGATACTCCCTAAAAAAAACTAACACCTGGATCTCCAGCTGGATACTGCTCTTTCTCACTTCAAACACCTTCCTTAGTTCCATTTTCCCGTCTCGTTATCCCCTTGCACAAGGAAATGTGGGTCATGGAATCCATGGAATCATAGAATCCTGAGCTGGGAGGGACCCACAAGGATCACAGACTCAACTAGGCTGGAAAAGACCTCTGAGATCACCCAGTGCAGCTCCTGGCCCTGAACACAACACCCCAATGATCCCACAATGTCCCTGAGTGTTGCCCAAACACTTCCTGAACTTTGGGAAGTCCCTCCCATTCCCAGTGTAGAGCTCTCCATCTACCACCAGCTGAAAGGATCAGTTAACAACTAAGTTAACCACAGTGGGATTTACCAGAAACACTTTGTATATCACAAGGTAAGAAACCCAGAAACCATTACTGGAGACACCAGAAACTCTTAAATCACAGCCTGTGCACGGTGGAACTGCCAACACCACGTACTTAATGCCATTTCAAAGTGCCTGGGATGCAAAAAAAAAACCTCACAAGTTTTTATAAGGAACTTCTCAAGCAGCAGTTTTGGAGTTTGAGGTTGGGGGTCATGCAAATTATCCTCTTTTTCCAGATTGTTCTATTTCCAGCTTAGCAAAAAGATTAGTGGGTTCATTGTCACAAGTGCTCCACTCTAAGCAGAAAGTTTCCAAATCCTTGACACAGTATTAATCACTTATCCAGGCTTTTCTGCTATCAGAGCAGATGTCTAAAGCACGAAATCCATGCAGGGAGCCCTCAGAAGTTTGTATTGTTTCTACTGCCCGAGGGGCAGGCATTTAAATTTTCTTAATATTGAGCCAACTCAGTTCTTATCACAGTTACACAAAACCAGCACATAATTCAATAGATATTGTCTGATCTAATTAATTCCATAAAAAGACAAATTACAGGCTTTTTTTTTTTTAAATCTAGACTTAACAGATAGCCAAATGGCTACAAACCACATCAGGCTGAACGAATCAGATACCATCTGGGATAAAAGGCACGTTGAATAACACAGTCTGGGTGCAAAGCATATTGAACAGGACAAAACAGGACAGATTTGTAGGCCATAATCCACACAAAAAGTCTGCTAAAATAGATCAGCTCTGTCACATAACACCCCTTTCATCTACTGGCCAGGAGCACTGCAGCACTTTGACTCATTTAGCAGATCAGTTACGTGCTCTTCCCGATTTCATGCGGTGATGATTAAGGATGAAAAAGCCTCACAGACAGTTGGCAACTGCAATAAATAAAGCAGGCTTTGCTCCATTTTTTTTGCTTTACCTGTTTGCTCCAGAATTTTAAAACCCACAGGACTGACTTAGTCAGGTACAGTAATTGTGTGGGGTTTTTTGTGGGGGGAGTGGGGAAGTCTTCAGTGGTAATTCTGGGGGTTTTGATTTTTAAGTGTTCTGAAACAGCAGAGTAAATGAAGCTTTAATAGGCTGTTATGAACCCACTGCCAGGAGGTGTTGCATACACACTAAAATTAGTTCCTATTGAGGCTTTTTTTTTTTGTTGAGAATGGTCCAAAGCTGTAAGTGGAGCAACGGTGAGAGGAACTGCATTAATCAAACAGCATTTGGCACAATCATTAAGCCACTTAAGGTGTTTTTTAGATATGCTGTTCCAGCCAGTGCACCATAGGCTGTCATCAGATGGAGTAAACATCTGCTGCCTGGAGGATTACGGCCTGTATTTGCTAAATTTATAACTCTCAGACACCAGTGTGAGTCACCAAGACTTGCCTTTGAGCTTAAATCAAAGCTCCAACCGGCCCCAAAAATAAAAGCCACCCCAGTGACTCTTGGTGGTGTTACTGTACAGCTGACCACGCCAAACAGCTCCTGCCAAACCTCCCACCAGCCAGATGCTGGCCAGGGGGGCAATATTAGACACATGGATCACACTGGATTTGCTTGTTGTGCGTCAAACAGCAGAAAAAATGAAGTTTCTTCTGAAGATTTGGAGCTGAACCTGGTGATTAGGGGTCCTCAGGTGTGGAGCCACAACTTCCTGACAGGAGGTTGGAGTCAGGTGGGGGTCAGTCTTTTTTCCCAAGGAACAAGGGATGGGATGAGAGGGAATGCCTCAAGTTGCACCAAGGGAGGTTTTAGGTTGGATATTTGGAAAAATGTATTCAGCAAAAGGATTATCCAGCCCTGGAACAGGGCAGTGGTGGAGTCCCTGTCCTTGGAGGGATGAGACACTCAGGGACACGGGTTAGTGGTGGCCTTAGGGTTGGGGGTGTGGATAGACTCAACCTTGGAAATCTTTTCCAACCTAAATGATTCTGTCAATGATGCCAGTGCAGCACCTTGAATTCACCCCCCAGCTCACACTGACAGGATCTTCCCTGGTCCAGAGAACTTGAATCACACCAACCCCAACAACACCATGCAATAAAATATCCATCACAGCCTCTACCCTTTTATGTCCCAAGTTTTCTAGTGGAAAACAAACTGCAATATTTACAGTAGTTTTCAAATTTGGATCATTGGAAACCTTCTGTCTCGCTGGTTAATCTCAACATTTCAGAGAGCAGAAAAATCAGAAGCCTCTAAGGTCTCATGCCTGTGTAGTTTCATTTATTTAAAAATTAATCACAGACTGAAGGAAAGAACAGTAGTTCATTCCCACAAGAACTGACTTAAATTCTGCTGCCTTCAAATTACTTTGTTGCAATCTTTCTTTTTAATAAAATATTCACAGTGATTTAAGTGTGACTGATGGTAGTAAGAGAGATTTATTATTATTATTATTGTTATTATTTCATTGTTATCAAATTAAAGGGCACTGGGAAACAGAAAAAGGTCTTTCTTACACAGTCATACTACAGTTTTAACTTTGAGGTGTTTGCTTAGAAAACACACTCGAGGGAAACTAAAATAAAAAAAAGAAAGTATAAACTCTGTAACTATTTTAATTTATTTAATAAATATACTCCCTAAACCCTTAATAACAAACCCTGTAAGCAGTGAAGTTGTGTCAGTGTAACATAAGATTTACTCACGTCCTTCTGGTCCCAGCTCTGCTCTCTGTTTACAGCTGGAGAATTCACTGCATGAAGAAACATCTTTCAGTTGTGTCTTTCTTTTTTTGTGCACAGGGACACCAGTTTTGATGGAAATCCTTCCGAGAGCTCTTCCCTAAAAATCAAAAGCCATGTGTAAAGATGCTATTCCCGTGGTTGGGAACATCTACATCATGTATTCAGGTCTGTCTGACCCAGGGGGGGAGCTGAGGTGTAAAATAAACCTTCCTCCTAAACATGAGCACAAAACATCTCCTGTGATGTGCTTTGGGGAGGAGAGAAGGATGTATTTCTTTTTTTATTATTTTTCTCCTAATTTCCCATTTTTTTAAGACATCCTGGGGAACATCAGCAGCAGGAAAACCGGGAATTACATCATCTTCAGCGAGAAGTGAAACCTCAGGATTTCAAATGTCCTTTCCCAGCTCCTGAAGTCACAGAATTCACTGAAATCTTGGTTTCTTTAAAAACTTCTATCTTTTTTATAACTGTGAGGAAAAACTGGACTGAATAACAGCTGCAGAGGTGTTATCTTGATCATCCCTAAAACACATGAAAGGACCCAGAATTATAAATATGAGCCAAGTGAGTGTGGCTGACCCACCCATGGCTTCAGCTGGGAGAATATCAGTGTACAAGCACAAGCAAAACTAAAGCTCCTTCAGCTTCTCTGAGAGATATTCCTAAAAAAAACCCCAGATGAACTGAACTCTTTTTCCTGAGGAAGAATAAGAAAAGGTGGTGACAAACCCTGCTCTGGATGTGGCTACAGAAGGGACTCACCCAGTCCCAAAACTCTGCTTCAATTTTGGCAAGTATTTAATTCTCACAAGTCCTATTCCATAATACCAGGCAAATCTTTAAACACAAAATTTATGGGTTTGTTTTTTCCAAAGGAACACATTCAAATATTCGTGTTTTTCACAAATATGTTTAGTTCAGCCACAAGGAAAATGCTCATTTTCACACCCCTGAACGTGGGCCTGCTGAGGTTGGGTTTTGGCACTGCTGTTCCTCCCTGTTATCACCTCACACACAGCCCCCAAAAGTCAACCTTTCCTTGATCAAAAAACCCCTAAACAGAGCCTGGCAATGCTTTCAAAGCCCTTCCCTCTGTTCATTTCTGAGATAATTTAATCCATAAATTAAGAAATCCAAAGAAATCCAAAGGTGTTTGTGGGAGAAAACCCAGGGGAGGGTCCCACCCGTGTCCAAGGTGCTGACCCCACTCCTGGGGGCTGCAGGGGACTTTGGGGCTGGAAGGGGGCAGATGCTGCCACGTCCTGAATTCCTGATCAGCAACTTTTCATCATATTGATAAGAATTCACTCCCAGCATCTCCTTCTACAGGTGGACTTGCCTAAATCCCTTCAGATGGACTTGCAGTAGAGACACACAAAAGCAGGAGATTAATTATATCTGATTTAGGTTATAAAAATGGTGTAATTAAGTACTGGAATTAATAGATCTATCTTAATTGCCCTTAAAACCAGAAGAGCTGAAAACAGAACTTCCTGAAACTTTCCTTCTGAGGGTGCCAAGTGTGTTCCATTTCATGGCCTTACTGGCCCTGTCTAATCAAAATGTGATTAGGATAATCAAAATGTGGGATCAGGATAAATAATATTTCCCAAATAGCCTAAAATTCTCTGTCCTACCCAAATAAAGGTGGGCACCTTTGCAGCACTCCCTGATCGATTGACTTGAACAACAGGTGAAAGAAAAGCCAATTATTTGTCTCTAGAAAAGCCACAAACAGATAACCCGAAGGTGACCTGAAGTTTGGGAGGCCAAAAGCAGAGGTCAAGAGCCCCAAAATTAGCACTAGAAGGGACTTCAGCATCCAGCAGACACTTCAAATATAAACCACACACATGACGAGCTTTCAATCCGGAGCGAAATTAATTTCTAGAGACAATTACTAAAGGCTAATTTGAAGAACAGTTTAACGTGAGAGCAACATGCTGTTTGAAGGAATTATTTATGCCAGCCAGGGTGTAAGACTGACATATTATTATTACGCAAAAAGGCGCAGTCAAAATAAATGTATTAAATTCTCTTGAAGTGCAAGAACAGCATGGGCAGATCAGATGGTGCCATAAAGTCCATTTATAAATCAAAAGCAAAGGATGAATTGGGAATTATATCTTGTTCTAACGAATTGTGATCAAGCCCTGAACGTGCAAACAGAACCTGTTTCAAGTCAGAAACCTGGAATGAATTTGGGTAGTTGGAACCTGGAGAATAAAACGCTCCTCTTTATCTTTCCCCAGTTGTGAGGAAAAGAATTAGGCATTGGTAAGAACAGTCTTGAGGACTAAATAAATTCATGTTGCATCTGCTTCAACAGGAAAATGAGTGTTGCTACTTTTTTTAATGTCACTTTTTTAAACAGAATGTTCAATTATGTACTCAAAATGTTCATTTAGATACTAGGCAGAATTGTAAGGTGACCTCAGCCTTCCTGAGCTGTTGAACTGGATAAAAATGCAGTGAGAAAAAAAAATCATTAAAGTAATGTACAATTGCATTAAGAGAAGGTGTGAATATGTAAAGTCCACAAGTGGCAGCTGCAAAATATTTCCAAGTAGACACTTCAAAGCCTGGAATAAGCAGCAATCCCCAGTTTCTGCTGAGGAGGCATTTCCATTATTTCCCGTGCCCAGTGAGTGACTTCTGGGTTATTTGCAGCTGTTGAATCCAAAGCACAATGAACTCACACTGGGCTTGAAGGGATTCATTGTTTTGACTTTGTTTTACTTTGTCAAAAAAGATCCTCCAATATGAAATATCTTCCACTTGTCTTGCCTTTCCTTCTCTTTCTTTCTGACCCACCAAAGGTCATTTGATTTGACTGCTGTTGGAGCAACCTGGGCTAGTGGAAGGTGTTCCTTCCATGGCAGGGTTTGGGACTGGATGAGCTTTAAGGTCCCTTCCAACCCAAACCATTCCATGATTTTATGAAAATTCTCCTTTGACTACATTTGTTTGTTTAATTTTGGGTGGTATATTGATATATTCCCTGGTCATTTCTGCTTAAGGCAGCAAAGGTTTTAAACAGAATTATAATTAAAATAACTAGAGTGAGCGACTCCAAATACTTCCAGCTTTAGAGAAAAATACAGAGGGGGGTGGAAGAAACTCTGCTGAGATTTTGAATTTCAGTTCTATCCACAACACCCTCTTCCTTCCCTCATTCCAAGAGCTCCCTTGTCCAGCAGGAGCCACGGCCACAGTTAAGGTTTCCAGGCAGTGATACAGCAAACCCAAACACGAGAGTAAAGATTTCATCCTGCAGCAACACAGAAAAGAGCAGTCGTGCCTGCATTTATTTTCTGTCTCATCCCACCACCTTTTCCTTCTAGACTTGTCAAGACAAGACTTGTCAAGACACCCTGTCACTTTATTCCTTCCAGTTTTTTGGGACATGACAACTGACACGTGGTAGATTATGGAGAACCCAAACACAGATATTAACCTACGGCAGCAGAGCGTTAAAATCTCTTGAGCCCTCAAGAGCTGATTCTTTTTTTGGAGGAAATGTTGATTCTTATCTTAAAAATACATCTCAGGTCTAGAGCTATGATATTTCAGAATAAAAAAATTACTATTTCATGTCCATGACCCTGCACAAGGAATGTCTAAAACTGCCCAACACTAATCTTGTCGATAAAATACCCCCTTTGTTTGATTCTCTTTAACACATTTTATCTTTAAGGTCCCTTCTCCAGTTCTGTGATGTGCAAAGACATAATAAAGACCCCTCTTTGGTAGCAAATTACTCAAAAAACTTTGGCTAATAGTTACTTTTGATGGTGTAAATGTTACTTATAGGCTTGTATAGACCCCAGAACTGGTCTCTGAATGGTGTAAGGAACGAGCAGGGCTTTGCTCACCGTGGTCATAGAAATGATATCACAGAAACAGCACCTTCTGCTCCTGGAGAAACCCTCACATTCCCATTTCCCCAGGAAATCACTTTCCAGCTAAGTCCTCAGAACATCAATATCTCCCAGGACACCATCTCAATTACACTAGTTACTCTGCATATGCAAATTCACTGTGTTTAATTACAAATATTTAGGCTATCAGGCTGTTGTTCAATTAAATATTTGAAAAAAATTAAATAGTCAGTTAAAGTTGAACCTGTAGTTTTAGTCCCTTCTAGGCTTAAGATGAAATATATTTTATAATTACACACTGCTGGACACTCCAGCTGTAATTTTCCTGTGCTTTCCCAGAACACCATCATGAATTTATCCATGGCTGTGCCACGAGGATTATTCTATCAGAACAAAATATCAAACTACGAGAACTTTGCTTTCATAGAAAACAAAGAGGATTTTTCAGAGGAGTGGTAAGAAGAAAACAAATCAGAAACACTTTCCAGAGCCTTTTCTCTCCTTTTTTTCATGGTATGCTCACACCAGACCTTTCCTTCTGTCTCCCAGTTGAATGGTGAGTCTGTGCACAAAGGACACAGCGAAGAGTCCAGCACAACACAACCACCTTCATCCTCCTGCAGCATCTGTTTATTTGGGCTGTGGGCAGGGATCTTCCCTGTCATACATCATTCACCACCAGCCACGCTGATTTCCCAATGGCAGCTCAAAAAAAACCCCAAACAAACCAAGAAAACAGCCTTAGCAAGAAGCAAAGAAAAATAAAATAAAATAAATCTCTCTTCTGCTGTTGCTTTGAATATTGGCCACACTGGCCCCAAATTGCATTTTCTCTGCCCTGCTTCAGTGGCTCCATTGATAGCAAAGGTCACATGAGCAGGACAGGGAGACAAATAGCATTTGCTGCTGTTTTCTTGGTGTTGAAAGTTCTTCTACTGCCTGTGAACACAAAGGAGGCCCTGATTACAATGTCTCGTTGTCTGGATCTCTGCCTCAATTAAGAAGCTGTTTGGGTGCTGTTTTCAAAGGCACAAAAGCAGTGGAGCCATCCAAGTCTTCCTGGAAACTAATGGGAAGAGGGAGCTTCAAATACATTTGTAGCTTTGTTACAGCTTTCCTCCCCTGACTTCTGTTTCTGTGGTGAAACAAGAAAAACAACCCAGATCAGAAGGGCTGGGGAACAAACAGCTTTATTTAATGAGAGGGCCAAGCATTTTTCCTGTGATAAGGGTTGTTCACCATCCTGCTCGTGGTTTTGGGCTGTGTTGCAACTTGAAAGGGAAAACAAATTTTCCTACGGCGTTTACTAACTGGAATAAACTCAGAGAAACAGGAGGTAAAACTGACTTCAGTAATTACAGGAAATGAAAATCTGCAGAGAAATCACAGCTGAGATCCAGAGAAAAACTCTGTTTGCTTTGACCATCCCCATCTCTTACAATTATGTAGATGGAGGAGATAATCCACTCCTGGAGTTCAACAAGAGCTGGCTGTGAGGATTCCTGCATTAGACATGTGGGAAAAGCAGCTCTGATGTTTTAATCTGCCCCATCCCAAAGAAGACTTCCATTCTTGAAAGTCATTTATTTATTCCTCTCCAGTTAGGAGAGCTTGCTCTTTGCTTAGAGTGAAAAAGACTCCTTTTAGGAGAATAAAGAGAGAAGCTTGATTTCTATAATCAGAATCATGGAATCATCAAGGTTGGAAAAGACCTTCAAGATCTTCAAGTCCAACCTCTGACTGAATGCCACCATTCCCACTACTAATTAACAATGCTCTTCATTCCAGCACACAAATGCATGATGTGATGATTTTAATTAATTGAAATCAAGTGAACAATGTTTAAAGTCCTACACAATCAGAATCGAAATTACAAGCAAGATTAAATATCATGAAGATTTAACCTTCAAATTTAAACGTTGTTTTCCCCAAAATGGTGAAAATGCACAAGTCCCTCAAACGTGATGGGAGTGAAAGTAAAAATTCCTCACGTACCTGTGGGTGATCTTTGGCTCATGGGTCTGAAATCCCTGAAATCTTGTGCTTCATTCTGTGAAGATGCTGCAGAAAAAAGCAGCCCAAGCATCTCGACCACTCCCTGTGCCAAAGGGAACCAGCACAGATGTTTCCCACGGATCCTGCTGTTGAACCAAGGTAGATGTGAGGTCTTGCCTCTTCAACCCTTATCTGACCTCCTTTTTTTTCAGCAGTTCAGCTTCAAACACCAGTGTTCAGGATTTCAGGTCACTCAGGTGGTTCCAACACGCTGAAAGCACGTTGACACCTTTCAACATCACTGGAGCACCAGATGTCAGGTCCCAGGTCACCAGTGATCCCATGTGGGACATCAGGATAGATCTGCTACTGCAAACACTGATATCTGCTCTCTGACAGACACAGAAACAGGGGCTGTGTGGGCCCCTGGTGACAGAGCTGCTGCCAGCCTTCCATCTGGGGTGACAGCTCCAGGGTCACCTTCACCAGCAACATTTGGTGCAGACTGTGCCCTTCCTAAAACAAAAGCTCTCAACTGAGTCAGCAACACATTCCCTCCCACAGATCTGCAGCTGCCCTCAAATAAGTGTGTGTGGTTCACCAGAGCTGATATCCCAGAGAAAGTCCCAAGCATGTAATAAGGGGGACTAAATTTCATACCATCCAGCTCTGGGGTCCCAGCACAGGAAGGACATGGAGCTGTTGGAGCAAGTCCAGAGGAGGCACCAAGGTGATCAGAGGGATGGAGTTATGAGGAAACACTGAGAGAGTTGGGATTGTTCAACCTGCAGAAGAGGAGCTTCATGGTGACCTAATTGTGGCCTTCCAGGACATGAAGGAACCAACAGGAAAGATGGAGAGAGACTGTTTGCAGGGGCCTGGAGTGACAGGTCAAGGGGGAGACAGAGAGTAGGTTTAGATTGGATATTGGGAACAAATCCTTCTCTGTGAGGGTGGGAGGCCCTGGCACAGGTTGCCCAGAGAAGCTGTGGCTGCCCCAGCCCTGGAAGTGTCCAAGGCCAGGTTGGACCGGGCTTGGAGCAACCTGGGCTAGTGGAAGGTGTCCCTGCCCATGGCAGGGGGTTTGGAACAGAACGATCTTTAAGGTCCTTTCCAACCCAAACCATTCCATGATTCAATGATATTCCTTTGCTTCTGTCCTAGGAAGGAGATGGGTTTCTTGTGTAGTGGTTGAAGCTCCATCAGATGATTCCTGCTCACATAACTCCAGACAGGTGTGGATGCATTGCCAAAACATCTCACAGGCCCCAGGTCAGAGAAGCTGAAAAACAGGCACAGGTTTTGGAGATGGTTTGTCATGTCAGGCAACTCACTTCGCCCACTCACACTCAGCCCACTGTGTTTAAAAGGACGAAACATCCTTACAGTGACTGCTCTGACCACCTTCTTTCCTCCTTGCTACCCTACAGGCAACAATCCCTCTTCCACAAACCACAAAGGACAGAAAGAAAAAAAAAAAAAAAAAAAACAAAAAACCCAGGGACCAACACTGTGCTTGCCAAGCTGCTGAACCACCCTAAAGATGAAAAGCAAAGTATTTTTCCTCATCAGTTGCTTTGCATAAAGAATCCACAGCAGAAAAGCCACAGGTTTGGTGCACTACTCATGGTGTAACTACAAATGAACTGCTTCCTCCCTCCTGCTCTCAGGGAATGTTGATGTCTGAGTCTCAGGGAATATTTGAGACCTGAGGCCTCAAAGAGGCAGAAGCTCAGAGAGAGGACCCTGCTGAAAGGCTGGTTGGTTCAGCTCCCAAGGAGCTGATCTTTTGGAAGAAAACAAATCTCATTGAGGGGCAGCATTTTACATGAGGAAAACACAGGGAAGAGAACACTGCAGAAACTGAGATTGTTTTCATGTTCACATGGAAGAAGTGCTTAAAAATGAACTCATTAGAGGCCTCTGCATTGTACGTAAACTGATCAAAGTTCTCTCGTACACTGAGCTAATCTGACAAGCAAAGGTCCAGAGTTAATCTCTCCTGCAAAGGGCCAGGTTTCCAACTCCCTGAGACAAGCATTCCAGGGTAAAGCTCTGCAGAGAGACCTCAACCACCAGATCCCTTTGAAAACAGTTAAAAGCAGAGTCTCTTTACCTTGCCGAGCGCTGCACATCAGCTCTGCTAATCCTCTGCAAAAGTGAAACCTTGAGAAGCCAAATTGTAAATTAGTAGAACACAGTAATTTATTGTCTTATTATCAAAAAGTAACGGCAGGGAAAAAAAAACCCAAAAAACAAAACAGTTTGGAGAGGGCTCTTTTCTGTGGCTGACTTGCCAATTTTGCAAAACTGTAATTTCCCTTGTGGGAAATCCATTTTCTTGTGGAAACACTACTGTATGTATTGGCTGCTTTTGCCATGAATTATATCCAGGCTTCTGCATAAAATACTGTCATTTTGCAGCAGCAACAGTCACAGTGGTGGATCAAATCTGATATAACCTCTTCCTCTCTGGGCTTTTAACACCACTCACCTGAGTGCTTTGCTAAGTGTGCTGAAGGTTAATCGTTTAAAAGAATGATGTATTGCTCCTACAGAGAAAGAGTTTTTATCCAAACCCAAGGATTTTAAAACTTCTAAATATATAATGAATAATCTGGCCTGACACACAAGAATCCTTGCATTGCCCATAAATATTATTTTCTGTACAAAGTTTAAAAGCCACGATAGTTTTCTTGCTAAGCACTTCTCTTTATTTCAGGTTTGCTTTCCTTGGCAAAAGAGGAATGTGAAGTTCACTTGGAGAAAAAATATGTGTCCTGGGGGCCCTCTATAATGAATGACTTGGCTTCTCTCTGCAAGTGCTTGTACTATTTTGAGAAATGGATATGTAGTGGGGTGGTTACCAGCAGTTCCTTTTGTTGTAATTTCTGAAATGAAGCTTCTCATGTTTCAGAGAATAATTGATTTTTTTTTTAAATAGCTTTCCTGTAGCTATACAACTCATTTTATTCTGGCACTTTTTTCCCTTTTTGTTCCTTTTTTTCCCCTCCTTTCAGATGCTTAATTATCTTTTGCAATGGTACACAAAATCAAATTACACAGCTGCAAGGTAGGTAGTTTCCTGGTATTCATCAGCATTCAAAAAGAAAAGGATGTTTTTATAATGTTGTCACAGATACTCCAGTCATCTTTGTTTTCTCCATTATCTTATTATTAAAATTCTTCTTTCAATTAGGGTGCTAAAACAATGCAAACCCTTAGTTTTATATAACTGCAAAATGTTCAGCTCAGGATTTAAACTGTGCCTGCATTATCAGCCCTTTGTGTTCAGGTACTTCACAGGCCTCAGTGCTGTAATATATATAATATTCCTCTGAAGCACAGGAGGCTTCAGAGTGAGGAGATAAAACCCCCAGAAATCAAACCCGTAATTTTATGCCTTTACTTCAAATCTTCACACTGATGTTGGCATTAGGTTGTTGTCCCCACCACTGCAATGGGCCACACCCTCAGGCTTTTACATCTCTAATACACAACTAAAACCAGTGCAAATAACACTCACAGCACAGAACAGCTCCCAGGATTCTTCCCTTTAAGAGATCAGATGCAGAAGAAGCTTTGAAGAAATACAGCTTGTGATTTTAGGATGCTTTGAGAAGGGTATGAAGGTGCTTATACAAACCTGCCCATATTTACCTCGTCTCTGCTGATTCTTCTCCTTCTCCAGGGAGGTTTTTTTACCAGCAGCTCCTGCTGGGAAGTTGGGAGGGTCTGGATTTACCCTCACAGAAGCCACCACTGGTTTGTTATGTCGTGACTGATCAAGCAGGGACCCTCCAAGTGTGTCAGGATGTGCTGCTGGTGCTCCCCACACAACACAAAAACACAAGCGTGCAGCCAAAAAGAACCATTCCAAAGGAAACTGGGAATTTACACAATATTTACAGAGTCAGAGGGTCATTAAGGTTGGAAAAGAGCTCTAAGATCATTGAGTTTAACCCAGCACTGCCAAGGCCACCACTAACCCATGTCCCAGAGTGTCTCATCCAGACAGCTTTTAAATCCCTCCAGGAACAGCGATCCCAGCACTGCCCTGGGCAGTCTGTTCCACAGCTTGACATCTGTTTCCATGAAGAAATTCTTCCTAATATCCAATCTAAACCTCCCCTGGCACAACTTGACTAATACACAGATATTTACTCTCAGTAGTCAACACATATTTATAAGCACACACGAAAATCTCTCCTCCAGTGGTTGGCCTTTAAAACAAACCACCAAAGCAGAACCAGTCCTTGGGAGCCAAATCTCAAACATGAGAATGCAAATTTACATCCAGTCATGCCACAAACCCTTCAGATGGAAACAAAGTCGATGACTTAAATCCCCCCAGACTACTAGAGGCAGATTTTTGGTAATATTTCTGACATCAGTTCTATTGTTTCCCCCTATAATGCACTGACCCAGATCTGTTGGTGTAATTTTTCAGCTTCTAATACTGATAATATTGCTTTTAGACAGTGGTTTCAGGGCCCTTTTGAGATGAGTTCTTCAAAGCTGCAGCTTAATCCATTCTTTATTAGCTTCTGTAAAGTGATTACTTCTTCAGGGCTGGATGGCAGTACTTAAAGGAGATGAGCATTCCTTTTCCAACCATCACGGCTCCACTTCCAGGGCGTTTGCTGGAATGTTAACGCTCTAGGCTTGAGTGATGGGGATATAAAACAAGGCAAGGCACTAAGAGAAAAGTTTCAGGTGGTAAATGCGTGGCCACTGTGACTTTTTTTTAACAAAATCCCAAACTGTGACAGGTGCTCAGGGACTGATGGCCCGTGACGGGCAGCGTGGAGGTCACTGGAGCGGCTGCTGCCGCTGAGGTGTCATCTTATTTTTTAGTTCCAAGTGAAAAATCGCTCTCTGAATGCAGTTTATTAGAATCCTGTTGCAAGCAGAGGCTGGGGGAAGTCACATCACAGTGGCAGATTATCTTCCATTGCTCCTTCCACAGCACACAATAGGGAAAAAGAAATGGATAGGAAGCAGATCTACTTCATCTCTCAGGTTGTAATTAGATGGAGACACCTTCTCCTGCCCGTGTGAACTCCTTCTGCTAGTTCCATGAAAACTGTGCTGATTAACACAAGGCTAAGATGGTTTCAAGGAATAAAGGAATCCTTGTTCAGCTAATAACTGCAGACAACAAGTGCCACCTGTTGTCATGGAGAAGGACTCTCTTCAAGGGCAAAGCAGCTTGACCACAGCTCTGTGATTCCAGACAGCAAATCCACAATAATAAAGCAAATAAAGAAAAAAAGAGAAAGGACTAATTAATTTCAGAGCTGTTGAAAGCCAGAAATGTTAACGAAAAACCCAAACAACTCCTGGATGTTATTTTTATCAGTGCCTGTATATCAGTCCAGCCAATTGCTGCTGTATGTGTTCCATGATAAATAAAGTCTTGGGAAGAAAAATAAACATTGTGATATTTCTTCAGGACCAGAAATAGCTTCCCTCAAACAAAAGAGTGAAGGAAAACATGTATTAATGGACAGGGCACATGGTAGTGATGTAAGAAGGTTGAGACCTGATCTATCACAGCTGTAAGAGAATGACTTTGTTCCTAATCACAGAATCATGGAATGGTTTGGGTTGGAAGGGACCTTAAAGATCATCACAATCCACCCCCTGCCATGAGCAGGGACACCTTCCACCAGCCCAGGTTGCTCCAACCTGGTCTTGGGCACTTCCAGGGCTGGGGCAGCCACAGCTTCTCTGGGCAACCTGTGCCAGGGCCTCAAACCACCAAACACCAGAGACTTCCAAGAGCAGTTTTGAAGCTCCACAAACTTCTGAACCCATTTATTATGTAGTCCCCATCTCAAGGTGAAACAATAATAAATACATAAAAAATTAACTGTGTTTCCAAGCCTTTTAAAGAAAAAAAACCCAGAATTATACTGAATTTAAGGAAAAGTCGGCACAGGGCAATCTCTGTTGCAAAACCTTCCTAATGAATCATTCCAGCCTGCCATCCTTCACAGGAGCAAGGAATATCCACGTGCAGAACCAGGGCATTCATTTTAATGAGAGAAAACACAACATCCCCAGGAATTCAGGGAGCTGAGTAAACATATTGCAGAATAAAAGCTGGAGACAAAGCTGCTCCCGGGGAGCTGAGGAGATCTGTGGTGGCAGAGGGAAGGGAGGGATGTGGGCAGGATGGATGTGGATCATCTCACCTGGAGGGGAGGACAGAGATCACCAGGAGGGATATTCAAAGGAAGAAATCCTACAGGAAACTTCCACAGTTGAACAAACTCTCTGCTGTTGCCCTCTCTGGTTCCTGTTTTGGTAGGTTGCTACTCCAAAAAAAAAAAATACTGTCAAATCTGGCCATTACAAAAGGGCAGCATAACCCAAACATGTTCCATTTCCAATCTGGCCAGAAGTAATTTAAATTTCTACGATACATTAATATCACTCCAACATGCCTCAGTTTGGGGTACCACCACATTTACCCCTAAAAATGTCCTAAGCCCCTCTGGGTCTCTTCTGCTGAGTCCAGCAAAAAAACAAGAAGAAAATTCTAATTGAAAGACCCTCAAGCATTTTTTGGGGAAGTTTTCATGCATTTCCTCCATTTCATATCTTGGCAGCAAAGCCAAGGAAATCACTGTTTAGTTTTAAATCATGCACTTGATTTTCCCCAGTGTTGGGCCGTGTTATCAGCAGGGAAAACAACACGGTCTCTGGGACACAGCTTGAAAGCTGAAGGGCCGTATTTAGCTTCGCCAAACACCTGGTTTGAGTTCATCAGAGCACTTCACCTCTTTCCCCCTTCCCATTCTTGTTTCTTATCTGCTCTGTTTGGGTTGTAAGGCCTCCTCAGAGCAGGAGATGTTTGTTTTTGTGCAGTGCCAGGCACATCAGGAGCCTGGTTCTGGTTGGGTCCCTGCTGGGCACCTTTTGGGGACACTGGGAAGGGTCTTTGCCTCCTGGTGCCACCCTGGGCTGTGCCAGGTGCTGTGTCTGTTGGCTTTGCTGCATCTCAGCAGGGCAGGGAGGCTGGAAATATTTGAGGTCTGTGAGATAAAGGTGGCCACACTTCAGCAGATCCCTCTGCAGTCACCTGTTTAGTGGGGGCTTGGTCCATGGAAAAGCCAGGAGGGAATGAGAAGGAGGAAAGCAAATGCACATTGCACAGCCCAGGGGCACCCCCAAAGGCAGGCAGGTGGGGAGTTGACAGATATCCTCCAAATCCATCCCCCAAACCCCCTGATTGATGACAAGAAGGAGAAAGGGAAGGATTCTGCTCCCGCAACAACTCTCAGAAGGGATGGTGAGGTTCTACCTCAAACTGCATCCCCACCTACTCAGTCTCACCACAGAATTTCACAATAGAAACACAATAGAAACTCTGAAATGGCAGCACCAGACCCTGTCAGGACAGGAGTGATGAAGGGCTGGATGAGCTCTGGATTTATTTTCCTCTGGAAGAAGCAGCTCCTGTCACTGCTCCAGCTTTCGCTCGCTCCAAAACATTCTGCTCCTCACCGGAGCCCTTGGGGTGCTGGAGTCAATATCAATCAAACCAGACAATCCTGCTACATCCAAGCCCTGCTCAAAATTGATGGAGAAGCCCAGCTTCTCTCCTGAGTATTTCATCTCAAATACTGCAGTGCTTCAGTCCCGAGCCCTTCACCCCTCAGAGCTGTGTCACCCCTCGACCACTCAGACTCTCTGGTTCAGCTACTTCACAGCAATTTGGATTTGAAATCTGAACATTTCCATGTTCCTGCCAGAAGAACTGGGATGTTCACAGACAGCATCCGTGCTGTGAGCAAGTCTGGTGGGAATAAAACCATCTCTAGGCAGAGGAGACTTTGTGCTAAGAGCAGCAACTATTTTTTATAATAAATAGAACAAAAATAATTGATATTTACCTATGGCTTGCTAAAACATGATCACAGTGCTCATGTGTGAAAGCCTTGTGAGATCCTGACTTCCCTCTCCCAGAACCACACCCTCCCAAAGCCCTGGAGTGCCCTGGGAGAAGGTGCTTCCCAAAGGAGCCTATGGGCACAGCTGCCAAAACACAGGGAGGTGGCAGAGGATGGCAGAGGAGAAATTTCAGTTATTATTACCTGAGGTATTTCGGGTTGGATAAAGCCCTGAGCACCCAGCTCTGGTCCCCTGAAGCGCCACGTGTGCCTGTGCCAGCAGACAATGTCCTGTGCCTTCAGCAGGGACTGCTGAACTTTTAATGTGTTTGTGCATTCACCAACAGCAAGAATAGAAAAGGGACCCTAAGAGGGACCCTAAAGGGGATTCACAATGAATCCACTTCCAAAGATTGAGAGCAGCTCAAGAATCAAGTGTTGTTCAGACCACGTTGATCTGAGACCCTCTGCTGAGCACTTCTGACCACGGGGCTTTACACCCTTCTAGACAACTTAGACAAGAAGTAAAACCCACACCTCCCAAAGGATCTAAAACTTTGTGACAGAAATGGGGACTTCACTGAGCCCTGGAACAAATCCTGTGCAGCCAGGGAAAGGCAAGGTGCTCCCAGCACTGGGCAACACATCCAAGCATGTATTACCTTAATAAGTGCATGGATGTTCTATAAATATCATTTTTTTTGTAAATAAATGAACACAAATGAAGAATAACACTTTAGACGTGGTTCACAAGGCTGAATCCCTTCCTGTGCCAGCCACTGTGCAACTTTTATTTAATACATCAACCCTGTAACTAAACCCAAACCCTCTTACCAGCAAATATCCATGCACAGCAAATCCAGCCCCACGTCTGGGAACGGGCTCAGGCAGAAATGCAGGGCTTTTATAGGATCAATGATGGTGTTTAAAAAAAAACAAGCCACTGATGAAAAAAGATGGCATTATCACTGAAGTATGATATTCAATTTAAAATGGATTAGGGAGCACTCTGGGTGTAAGTGCTACACTTTAAGTAGCAGTGATAGTTCAGCTTTGGATACACACATTACATCCCATCTCTTTGTACTTCAGTGCAGCTTCTGGCATCTACACTGTTATTAAAGCTCTCATTGTAACACATTAAATGCTCTTCTATAATAATCCTTCACATGCTCTTTGCCCTTTCCCCAACCTTCACGAGCGTAGATGTGACCAGAGATGGAAGGAAACAAAAAGGAGGTGGTTGGAGTGGGTGTGTCCAAAAAAATTAGTCCAAGAGGTGGCCTAATAAACAAGTTATTTGGCATCTCCAAGAGACAACACTCGTCTTGCAGAGCTTTCTGCTGGAGGTCACAGCACAGGATGCCCACACTGCCCATCCTGTGATGCACAGGGAGATGGTCAGGCACAAATAATACAAAGAAATCTGGGTGTAAAAAGCCCAGTTTTGCTCAAATCACAAAACCAGGCTCTCCAGTCACTGTTATCCAGGTCGTCCTAAACTCTCTAAACCAATTGAACAAGAGTGCCCATAAAAGCTGCATATTGCACATTGATTTTCCTATTCCTATTTTATTACAGCAAGTCCTTCCTCAAGATGTACCACAGCTATTTGCTCCTTCCAGCCTAACAGTTTGTGAGGCTGTAATTTAGATATTATATTTAGATATAATATATATAAATATATAAAATATATCTAAATATATATATATATATATATATTATATTCCAGCTACTTTACTATAGAAATATCCTATTAACTAAAAAAAATGTACAAAATCAGAATAAACCAAGCTTTGGACCACTACCTGTGATTCTTGATGTTTACTGAATATTAGAAAGTACCATCTCTCCAGTAGCTCTTCATTAAGTAAATTATAACTGATACTTTACTGCAGCCTAATTGTCAAAGAATAAAAAAAAAAAAGCATAAAAGTGAGGAACATAAATGGAAAATTAAATGATATGCTGACAGTAAGAGAGTGAGATTTAGTTTTACATTATCAAACTGGGCTGATAACATGAAGTACCTATATTTTAATGGCTTCTGACTGACAGTTTCCAGGTGGGAAAAGCTGCAAGTACCTTAAGAAATAATTCAATGATTCACTTGACTGACTCTGCAGTCAAGACATCCTTTTACCAGAGAAAATTTTATGTTAAGTCCTAAAAAAAATAACCCCACACAGCATAAAGCAAAATATCACTCCCCCCAGACATTTGTTTCAGGCATCTTTTCTGCCCCAGGGGTGAACTCACTTTTCTCCTTAGACTTTACAGTGATCAGGCCTAAAGAAAAGTGTCTTCCCAGAAAGGCTCAGATTTTGTTTAGTTTTATTTGGGGTTTTTTTTTTCACTTGTTTGTTTGTTTTTTGTTTCAGTTTTGTTATTTTTGTGTTTTTATAAAATGAAAACTCAGCAACCACAAGTGGTTTCTTTGATTGTTCTTTGCTTTTCTCCCTTCAATTTGTACACTTGCAATGAAAAAC
>JAWWES010000011.1:2156560-2206247 GCA_035583135.1 Lophotriccus pileatus | reverse complement strand
GAAGGCTGGACAGGGCTTGGAGCAACCTGGGAGAGTGGAAGGTGTCCCTGCCCACGGCAAGGAATGGAATGAGAAGCAACTTAAGGTTTCCAACCCAAACCATTCTGGGATTCTGTGATAAATCTCGGCCAAAGCTCAGCCTCACTGGTTTTTTTTCTGACATAATCTCACAGGAAAGACAGCAAACCCCTTCCTTGTCAAGTGCCACCACAACAGAGCTCAGCCCACAGAATTTCAGACGAGTCCAAGCACAGCCTGAGCCGTCAGGGATTTATTCCAGCCCCACACACGTGTGGGTTTGGGTGAGGCTTACAATCATCCATCTGTGACCCCAACCACCTGTTATTTATCTTGCAGAGCACTTTAGAGGGCACACTGTGCCAGAGGCTGTGCAGGGGGCAGGGGAACGTCACAGCAGCCAGCAGATCTTGAGGTTTAATTGATATAATTACGGCTGCCAGAACACCTCACCCACCGCATTGTTCGCAAATTAGCCGGAGAGCCACAACTTTTTAACGACCTTTTCGCTTGCGTGGGAATAATTTCTGCAGCAGCCCTTTTGAGTTTCTGTAATTAAAGTCATCTAAAAGTTTCAACCAGAAAGTGCACTCAAGGCACATGAAATGATAAAGGGAAATGTGGCTCCGAGAGCTCTTTTTTTTTTTCTTTTTCACCCCCCTCTGCAGAGCTCCCACTGTGTCACAAAATTACAGAACGTCCACCCCTCAATCTGGCTCCACAACAAAGGGTTTCCATCTCCTCACTCCGTGCTTTTCATATGTTTATTTTTAAACCTGGGTGCTTTAATGGGGGAAGAAATGAAATCTACTGCTCTGACTGTGTGCCAGAGCTAAATGGGAACAGAGAACTGGAAGGAAGTTTGGAGCACGAGGAAGCCAAGAAGCCAGACAGGGCCAATCCCCAGGTTCCAAAGCTGAAGCATTTTTATGCTCCAATGTTATTTTTTTTTCATTTTATCCTTCTCTAATTAGTTTTTAAGGCTTGTTATGCCCATTTCTGCAATTAATTTGGGCATGATTGTTTTCCATATAAGGATTAGTTCTTTCCATTCAAAGATCCATGTGCAGGTCTAACTGCAATATTTCTTTTGAATATTGAAAACATGGAAAGGACTAAGTTTTTTAAAGACACTGAAGCTAAGAAAAAGTTACTTTCAAAGTCTAATTCTTTACACACATTAGGAATTAGGTGCTCTGGTATCGTGACATTGCTAAAGAAGTCACAGGGCCTAAATATCTTTACAGAAGTGCCCCAAAAAGCTAAATTTGGATTTTTCTATGATGTCCCCCGTAGGCACTGACCAACCTCCAAATGATGCAGATCAACTCCAACCACAAACCATTCCAAAATATTTTTAAGCCACTAATTTAACTTAATAAACATGAAAACTACTTACTTATATTCTAAAGGAGTTTTAGTACTTAGTGTGACAACTGAAACATATCAATTCAAATTCATAAAGATATATTTCCCAGCATAAATCACTATAAAATAAGAACTTCAGGACATTCTGCTGTGGTCTACCTCAAATGGACAGACAGTTATTTTTCCCAGTGAGAGCAGGAGGTGACACTGGGTTTACTTTTTGGCTTTTAAATGTGTGTTTAGGAATAATTCCCCCCCTGCCCCCCCAGTTTCAATATTCTGCAAGTGAGAAACTACCAGGAGGTTTGCTTATAATAAAAAGATGATCTTATAAATCAAGAAACACTCATCTACACAGTCCAAACCGGAAAACAAAATATAAAGGGGAAAAGAATGTTTCAAAAGCCAAAGAGTTCATAAAACCTGGGTTTTACTATGTGTGTTTGACCCCTGGGTCAAGTTTAATACAGCACATAAAGGAATTTTGTTGGAAGTGCTGGTTTTTAGGAAGGTGGAATGTGAGCACCCCGTTCTGTCTGGGGCTCTGCAGCTTCAGGAGTTATTCTGTGCGTGAAATAACGATTAAAGGGCCTCACATACATACAATTAAACTGCATTCATTAGGAGATTATGAGCCTATTAAACACCAACCTCTGACTGATAAATAATCAGAGTAAATAGGTGCACTTGCCTCGTGGTTATAATTAAATGACAGTGGATAGTTTATTACCGCACTCCAATGTCTTTGCAGTTGTGGAAACCATTAACAGGGTAAATGGTGATATTCTTTTCTTGGTTTGAGGCAATAAACTGTCATACCAAATATCAGGCAAGAGGGTATTTGGGCTCACACTCAGAATTTGGGCCATTTTACTTTTGATTTTAAAAATTTCAATACTAAGACTTACTTGGTTGGCAGAGACAGAACATGCACATGGAATTATGGAACCACCCTGATGAACTGAATTAACGAGGCAACACCTGGTAAAGGCTAAAAAAATCGAGTCTGATCCCTAAAACTCACCCCCATTTCTGCTGACCAAAGTGCAAAGAGTTAATTGCCCATTTTACAATAAATTAATTGAACATTTGGGTCTAGGAAAAGATAGGAGAAAAATCATCACAACCCACCTGTCACAGATACAGAACACATGGTTTGGGGTTTTATTTAGGTGGTGGGATCTGAAAAACATTCCAAGGTTTACGTGCTGGGGCAGAGACCACATGACTGAGAACCAAAAGTGGATTTTCAGGGTTCTGCCTCAGTTTTCCAGTGCAGGGGACCCATTCCAGCTGAAATACAGCCCTCATATTCATTTTGCTCCACTTGTGGTCTGTGAGATTTTTGTTATGTCCAGGGAACACCTCCCCATATATCTACCCATTACAACTTGATTTTTTTCCTTAAACACCTGGTAAAACCAACAAACGTGCCAAAGGAAAGTATCTACACACAGAAATATAGATTAATCTGCCAAAAAGCCTTAATCTTATTTCTTTGTTTGATTGAATGGTTTCTCAAGCTGAACAAAGAGCTGTCTCTTCTTTTGAGTGGTATCTCGGCCAATTGTGCCTTTTGATCATCTGTAATATTGATGAGCTGGGGCACTGAAGGGAGGTTAATGAGCTCCTGAAAGCTTTTAATTGCTCCCTTTCTGAGACATCATGGACTAAACTGCCTGTGCCACACCACATTCAGATATTTTCTCTTATTCCAGAACACAATTTATATGATTTCTCACATTTATTGTTCGAATTATCCCACCCAGTAAAGAGAGGTGGGGCAGAAATTCCAAAAGGAACTCAAAACTTAGAGAATCATGGAATTGTTTAGGTTGGAGAAGACCTTTAAGATCATGGAGTCATCATGCCAAGCCCACCACTAACCCATGTTCCCATCCACACGTCTTTTAAATCCCTGCAGGGATGGGGATCCACCACTGCCCTGCTCAGCCTCCTCAGCTCTTGACAACCCTTGCCATGATGAAATTTTTCCTAATAAGTTCCCATTATCGATAATTTCACCTCTTTTCAGGGTTGCCACCCCCTTTTTTTTTAATCAGTTCCTCTGTCACCACCTACAGAGACACTTGAGGTGGCAGAACCACAGGAGTTCTGATATGAGCCATCACTTAAGTCAATATCCAAGGAAAGGAAAGCGCAGAACATCAATATTTATAGGTCTTGAAAGGCCACTGTCAGGTTTTATTTCTGAACTTGATGCATCTTAGAGAAAATAATAAGCAAGAGAAAACAGCAATAAAGCAAAGGAGAAGTTAAAGTGCTTTGAGAGATTAATTCTCAAAGCAAGGCAATGGAGTGGCTGGAACAGAGAGTTAAAGCGGTGTCAAACCTCTCTGAGATTATAAAGGAGCCTGGTGGACAGATGGATTGGGCAATCATTTGATAGGAATCGGTTTATAACAGAGATAAAACAGAAATGAAGAAAGGGAAGGAGATGTTTTATGTCTGAAAGCAGCAGGTTTGGGGACAGGGAGTTACCAGCTGACTCTTGTGCTCATTTGATGGCAGTTGTTTTACCTGTTAGAAGGGGCGGAATGGGAAATGAAATCAGGAAGATGCAAGGAGAGATCAATGCCCTGCTCAGGGTGAGCCATTTAAAAGGCAAACAGGATGCAAGGAAGAACAAATGGTGGAAGAACTGATTCAGAGAGAGGGGAACCAACAGAAAAATGGGACACAAAAGAAGCGATGGACTTTATCCCTCGAGAAACCAAACCAACAGAGCTCATCTGCAATTAACAGCAGCCTGTATTCCAGGTGTGACATTCCAAGGGAGGACATACCAGTCATACAAATCACAATCACTTGACCCCTTTAGTATCAACTGAAATCTGGGACTGTGAAATAGCCTTTAAAAAAAAACCAAAACACACAACACATAAGTTTCTGAGAAGATTTAAAGACAGGCCTTTCTGCAGCAAGTCATAAAGCAAACTTCAGTGATAACATGATAAACTCCAGAGATCAAGTAGGAAAACTTAACTGAAGTAAAATGAGGGCAAGTTAAATCACCTTTAATGCCAGTGACAGGAAGCATCTCCCAGAGTTGCAAACCAAGAGGGCTTACAAGAGCTCTTACCCAGCTCCTGTGAATATCAGCAGAAACACCCCATAGCTTTGAAATTTTCCAGCTGCTCTTCCCTGCTCCAAGTTTATCATTTGCAGGCAGTGCCTTGCTGCAGGTTTGGAGCAGGGTGTTTTAATGCCACGTATGGACATTTTTCAAAAGCAGGCAGATGAGGGTAATGTTGAATTTGCCTTTGAAAACTGGGGGTTTTTTTTCTCCATTTCACTTGCTGTGCTTTATTCAAACTCCACAGCTATTCCCACTGAACAGACTATTCCAGGGGCAAATCCTTACTGCAGTTTTTTTTCCCCCTTTATAATATACACATTATCAATCAGTAATTGATGCACCAACCATTTTGCTTGTTATATTTATAAAAAAAGATACCTGGCTTTCATTCAGTGAAGAAAAAACACCAAGCCCACCTCTCTCCTTTCACTGCCCTTAACCCCAATGCAAGGAGTCTCTGCCACATCCCCTAAATACACACACTTCCCTGTAAGTCTCCATATTCCCTCCCCAATATCACCCTCCCCCAGTCTCCTGTTTCGTTCTGTACATCCTTTCCTTAAACTCCTGATGTTTTAAATCCCCAATAACTTTTCTCACTCAGTCGTGTCTCGCTTATCCCAGCAATTTCATACTTATATTAAAACATTTGTAACTCCCATTCAGCAATCTTATTACAGAAGATATGCAGCTTTTCTCCCTCAGCTCTGCTTCGATTTACACCCTTACTGAAGGTATCTTCCACTGAACATTGTTACTCAGTGGATAAACCACCTTGGGATTTAAGCACCGACATCAAAATCTCTTCCCACCCTCGTTACTTCACTCAATAAAACATGGATAGGAATTTTGCAGTTTAGAATGCAGCTGATTTGTGCAGTACAGCCCCTTCCCAAATATTATTCTGATTTTTTTTTTTTGTTAATTTATTTTTCTGTTGGGTGGGTGTTGTTTTTCTGCCCAGGGCTGGAGGAACACCTACAGCCTGTCCTTGGTGCTTCCATGCAGGAACAGGATGATTAACCCCAGAGAAATCCCCCCAGGGAACACCTGAAATTGCAGAAAGCTCCCAGGGACCTGAGAGCATTTCCCAGCTCTGCATCCACTGCTCCAGGTATAAATCACACTCCAGTAGGAATTTCCACCTGCACTCCCTGAAAGCGTCCCCTGAGCACGTCCTGCTTACACAACCATTTCACCCAACCAGGGGATGTTTAGCAGATTTAATAAGCACCTGATTTGAAAACTGGCTACCTTGCAACACTATAACAAATTCAATTAAAAATAAAAGCTTGCAAGCGTGTTTAGGACGTGATTAGTAAACAAATGACCTTACCTAGAGTAGGGTTTCAGCTGGAAAACACTCAGAGGAGATACCTTGGGTTGCTTTTTTGATTTGTTTCCACTGGAGCTCCATCCTTTTCTCTAAAGCCCTGAAAGAGCTGCAAAGGGACCATCCAAGGCTCATTCCCTGCAAATAAAAAAAGTCTAGGGCTTAACACAGTTATCCACTTACTAAAATAAAGCCCAGGCTAAGAGGAGGCCTTTTTATACCTTCCTAGGTCACTCCCTCCCAGGGTTTTGGTGATCAAGCCCTTTTTCCCCCAGGTAAACCAGAGCAGCAGGATTTTCTTGATTGCAGATTAATTCCAACCTGGGAGTCAGGCTGTTCCTTACACTGAGCAGGGATTTACACCATGAGTAACTCTACAACGGCAGTTTTTGGAGAACTCACCTCCTGTTGGGTGCACAGGTCTTCTCGTTATCCCAACAATCTTCTTTCATGTCCCTGGAGAATACATAACAAGATGTATAATGGGCAATCCCCCCAAAAAAATCCCAGAAAGCTATTCCTGAAATTTAAATTCTGATTTCAATTTCAAGTATGGGGAAGGTCAAGCAACTAATTTGGAAGCTGCAGTATGATTTGAATACAGAAATTATGGCAGGTAACCCCTCAGGAATGGCAATTCACCCATAATGAATTGGATTTTAAATTAAGCTTTAAAATAATATCAAGGCTACTGCCATCAGATGTGTCACTGTAGGGTTAAGGCTAAAAATAAGGTTGGTTTAAAGAAATCCAGTAATTATATTCATGTCTTTAATACTCACAGTAATAATTATGTCATTATAAAAGTTATCAATTTTATCCTGCTGGATTAAAATCGTTGCTGTGCATTTGAAGGAGGTGGTGTCTCAAGCACAGAAATTTGGTTTAAGTGCAAAGCAAAACATTTCTGGGAGCTGTCCCAGGAAGGGCTCTGGTCACCCCACCTAAATTAGCTCCAACCGTGACCAACATGTTCCCATTTTTGAGAAAGGACTCTCCACTCCAACACAAAACATCTCAAATCGTGTTTTAAAGCACAAAATGGAAATACTGTACGAGCATTTCCCTGGCCTCTCTGACCTCCCTCCAATCATCTGGACACCAAAAAATCCCCTGCAATTCCAGCGCCCTGACACGGCCACGATGCCCTTCCTTGTCCTCGGAACATCTGCTGTGGGCTTTGGCCTTTTGTACCAGAGCAGCAGCAGAGCTTTTGGAGGATATTTTCTGACCTGTGGGATCTTTAAATAGAGGATGTGCTGTGGAACTCAACATATATTATTACCCAGTTGTTGCAAGTATGGAGGTTATGCCACGACTCAACGCTCAGGGTGGTCCTCAATCCTTTTTCCCTGTTAGGGCTCCCACAGAGTTGGGATGGCACTGCAGGAAAACTGTCCATAAAGAGTCACAAAGATGTCTAACAGTTGTTTCAACACACCACGAAAGCAGAACACTCCAAAGCAGCACTGGAGGGTTTCAAAGGAGTGGTCAAAATGCTGGAAGTGTTTGAAGAGGGAGCTGAGCAAACATTGACTCTTCCCTGAGCCAACACTTAGATCCTGCTGGGGTTTGGAGCTGCCTGTTTAGAGCCAGGGAAAAATTATATCTGTAACACACAAGACACACAGGTTTTTTGTTACTTCAGATTCCTCATTCTGCTGCAATTCCCACCTAATTTTTGACACACTAATGAAATACGGGGATGCCAACAGAGACTGCGCTTCCTGATTTGGAGAAGATTGAAATGGTTCAAAAGTCTTGTTTGCTCGTGACTTTCATAGAAAATTGAAGTGCTCATGGCATAAATAAACCTCAACAGATTTTGTGACTGTCCTGTTGGGGTCTTGTTTCTGTGCTGATCATACAGCAAAGCAAAATGTTCTCGTGCTACCTGAAACTCCTTATTTTCCATGATGTGATTTAATTAATTTATCATTTAGTTTTTTTGGAGTCAAAGCCTATAGAGATTTTTTTCGTATTAAAGGAGTCTGATTTGAGTAACTGGAGAGTTCATGACTGGGCTGCTCAGGGAAAAACAGGAAGAAACAGGGGAAGGGAATCTCATTAATGTTAACAGAGTTGTGCTCAGTTGCAGGGACATTCATTGTGACCAATTTCAGCACCATTATTTCTGTGACATAAACGTGATTATTTTTCCCACTCTGGGAAATTTCTACAAACACTCATGGCTGGGAAAATTCATCTGATTATGGAAACCCTGAGGTGTGAAAAACTGCTTAAACAGCTTTTGAACTCCTCTGTAGAACTACTTATTGAATAAGAGTTCAAGTGTCAGAAGTGTAAGATCTTAGTTCTGTAGCTGATAAAGGGAGGCAGTGGCACTAACTGTGTCCTCACTGTCATTTATAGCACCCAATGCACCACCAGGGTGCTGTATTTTATAGCATTATGTGACTTTCCTGAATGGTGGATAAACAACCTGCTCCAGTGGAAGGTGCCCTGCCCCTGGCTGGGAATGAGTTGATCATTAAGAACCTTTCCAACCCAAACTGTTCTGTGACTTTTCCTTCAGCTTGGGCTCATCAGACCTCTGCCATGGATATAAATAAGTAAACAAATGCTGACTCAGCAAGCAAAGGCACCCAGCAAACAAAGCCTGAGAGTTAATTTCTCAAGTCCTCTTTTTGTGCACTTGATTTTAAATATAAATATATAAATAAAGACAATGTATATAAAATATAAATAAAATTTAAATATAAGTGTAAAAATATATAAATATAAAATGATTTTGCCAGCACGTGCTGTGATTGCTCTTGGAAGGTTTCAAAACTCCACTTTATTGCTGCGTACATGAAAAAAAGATTAAACAGTCTTGAGCATCCTGCTATAAAACAACGAGCTGCAGATATTTCCTGAGGCTATTTTTGATGGGTTAGTTAAGAGCCATAATGCATAGATTTTGTTCTTTGCTCAAACACCATCCATCTAAGCCGTAAAAAAAGAAGGAAACTTGGCATTTCTTGCCTTCTGGCCATTGCAATTGGCTGTCAGGATACCTGAGCCATTTGCTTCACTGTCATGTAGCTGCTGACACAGCAGAAAAACATTATTATGAGGGGTTTAGCAAGGGAACATTGGCAATTGTCTAAAAAATACATCCTTTCTGCTCCTAGGGTTATGTAAGCCTTTTTATCTCTATGTATGTAAATATATGTCCCAAGACACTCTTATCCCATCAGATGTGTTGCTGACAAGATCTGTTTGAAGAGGGAGATAGAGATGATCCCGTCAGTGAACTGTTTGCAGGAGGTGGGTTATTCTGGGCGACCCAACCTCTTGAAGGCTTACTCTGCCTCCTCCCCACACACTCAGTGTGTGCAGGAGGTTTTTTGCCTGGGCAGCTGTTCCCTTTGTTCCAGCTTCCCTTTTGCCACTTGTGAAATGATGCTGATTGTCTTTGCAAAGTGTTTGAGTTCCAGGCCATGAAATACAAAATCCACAAGGAAATGCAAACCAAGTCCCCCTCCCTTCTTATGGCATCGTTGAGTTAAAAGCTTGAAGTGACACGACAAGGGGGAGTGGCTTTAAGCTGAAGAGGATGGATTTAGATGGGATATTGGGAAGAAGTTCATCCCTGTGAGGGTGGGGAGGCCCTGGCACAGCTTGCCCAGAGAAGCTGTGGCTGCCCCTGGGAGTGTCCAAGGCCAGACTGGAGCAACCTGGGCTAGTGGGAGGTGTCCCTGCCCATGGCAGGGGGTTGGAACCAGATGAACTATAAAGAACTTTAAAGTGCCTTCCCAACACAGGCCATTCTGTGATTCTCTAGCATGGGTGATGAAATCTTTCCAGTCCTTTTAAAGTATGAATTTTTTCGTGCATTACCCCAAACATAAAACTCTTGTCTGCAATGTCAGTTCATCACTTCTGGCTCTGCCTCTCTCATCGCACCCTTTATCCTGCTTTAGATTACAGAGAGAGTGATTGTTGCAGTGACATGATTGATGAGCTGCATCAGCACTCACTGGGTAATATTTAACATATTTGAGAACATCTGTCCAGTTAATGTGGTTTGCAAGAGAGCTTTCTGTCTCCTCCAGAATGCAATGGCTCCTCAATTAATAAGAGAACTAATTTTAGAATGGTTGAAATGAACAATTAGAAGATCCATAAAGGCATTTCTGTGTGTGGCATTAAATATAGCAAGAATGAATTTGCTGGAGTGGTTAAACGGTGCGTGACAGGATTTTAGTGGGGGGGGAAAAATTCATGTAATGCAAATAAAAATCCAAGCAGAAGAGTGGGAATCGAGCATAATTTATGGGCAGGGACTGTGCTCACCACACACACTTTGGTGTACTTGCAAAAGGGGTCTCAATTAAATATACCATATAAAATTAGAGCAGCAGGGGGTTTGCTGTTAGTCACATAAAACACGTTTAAATGAATCAAAACTCATTAAAAAGCTGTATAATTACAGTTAACTAGGAGAGAAGGGAAAAAAAAAAAAAGGAGAGTCTGGACAGAGTAGGATGTTAAAAAAAAAAAAAGATACAGTGGCTGTGACTGGACAGAAAGACAAAAATAGGTCACGGGAGGAGAAAAATGAGCCCAGAGAGGATGAGCATGATGGAAAATCCCTGCAGGAAGCACTGGTGAGTATGTCATTGGTGGGAAGTGTTTCTGAACAGGAGGGTCACACGGCTGGGATTTGTCTGTAGGTGTCACTGGGTTATTCTGCTTTCACTCAGTGTTTTATTGGTCCCTCCTGGCACTTAACAGTGAGGGAGAAGAGCCTGCCCGGTACCAATGGAGAGCACAGATGTGCTCCGTGACCTCCTGAGGTCCCTTCCCACCTCAGTTGTTTTAGGATCCTGCACATCCCAGCAGTGTCTCCTTCCCCAGCTGGTTCATCTGAGCAGAGCTGGGGAGGGAACAGCCATTCAGAGGGGCTCAGCCACCTCTGCTGATGGGACACAGGCCACCCCTGCTCTGGGACGTGGCCATGCTTGCCCATGAAGGGATCATGACTTCTTCAGCTGAACAACCCTTTCCAGAAGGAAACTCTTCCTGATGTCCAGGAAGAACCTCTTTGTTTGTAGGCACTATAAAAAGCACATTTAAAGCAAGACCTGAATGACGTGTCCAGCTGTCCTGCATCATGAGGAGACCTGGGCACTTCTGAGATGAAAAACCCCCCGGCCTCAGGAGCCTGGGTTTCTGTGCCAGTCAGTTTGCTGGGTTCCTCAGCAGACTGGGCTGTAGACTTTAACTAAAGTGCCACAGATGGTCTGTGGCAGCTCAGTGTCAAATGCAGCAGAACAAAAATCATAGCTGCTTTTTGCACAGGTTTCCCCTCGTGCTCCTGTAGGGCTGCACGTGAGTGGCACCTCCAGCAGCTCTCAAGGTCACACTGAGCTTCCTCCCTTGCTGGCAAAGATGAATTTGAGTTCTGCTCGTGCTCCAAACTCATTTTTCCCTTAGTTAACTTCATGCTTTTATTTAGCTCTGCCTTTCTGGTCCAGCAGCCAATTCCAAATTTAATAAAAGTTCTCATGTAGATCTCATTTTCCTCTATTTATCTACATTACTGAATTTCTCTCCCCTCTTCATCCCTTTTTCCTGAGACCCAGCACCACGTCCCAGTACTGTTAGCATACAGTTTGAAATTCATACCTTCAGCAAAAATACTTCTCAATAATGTGGGGGGAAAAAAAGAGAAATTCTGGAGAAAATTATCAGCCAAACTCCAACATCTTCAAAACCACTTGATTTTCCTGGAGATTCCAACAGGCAATGGCAATTCCTGGGTTAAATGAACCTGCTAGTTCTGCTTCAGAGGCTCTCATCCTGAAATCCAGCTCTCCCCAGGGATGTATCCCACAGCCCTGGGATCTAAGGAGCAGCACTGCCTGGGACTACTGATCTTCCCAGCTGGAGCGTGGAGATGGCTGGACTTTGCCAGGGTTTTTTGGGATCTCAGGCCTGGACTGTGAGTTCTCTGCCAGCCTGCCCATATTATGGAGTAACCCAGTGCAATCCATGGAGTCTCCACGGAGGATGAACTCCAACTCACGTGGCACTTGAGGAGAGGACACAACTGAGGGAGATGCACCAGCACTTACTCTGAATTTATGGAAGAGGGAGTCTATTTCTCATTACACTCACAGTAAATCATCCTCCTCCTGCTTTTGCCTGGAAACTGCTTCAGCTTATTTCTATCCTTTTATATACATATAAAATCTCTCAGAAGAAGCTGTACCAGTAAAAACAAAATAAAACGAAATGAGTTGAGCTTTAAAAAAAAAAACAAACCAGAAAAGATTTGCAAGAGAGTGGAGGATCTTTGCACCACAAGACACAGATTCCCATGAGATTTTCCCAAGTAATTTTAAATTTATCTCATTTATTTCTCTTTAGGAAGCTGGTTTGGACAAGTTGGTTCTAAAGGTCTATTAAAAAAAAGACAATTTCCCAATAGAGAAAGAATAATCTCTCGTTGAGAGAGAGCTCATCTGAGAGTGGCTCCTTGTGAGGGAAACAGGTTATGGGGGCAGCAGATTCCCTCCTGGTATTATGAATATAAAGGAAACCACCTGTTCTGCAGCACTATCAAACTGACTTTTAACATTTTTGGACAACCTGGAAGCAGAAACCAACATAATTAATAAAATTGAGGTGTCTTTGAATCATCATGGTTGATTTAATTTTCTTTTACAAAAGGGAAACTTGGGGGGAGGGGGGTGTGCTCAGATAAATATCACTCACTCCTCTTTACCTGCTGTGTATTCCTTTTGTTTTCCAGGCAGAAAATCTGCAGTTGTGCAGGTTTACTGCTTTTCCATACTGAAAGAAAAATACCCATTGGTTACCAAAGGCTTGAAACTGATTTCCAGTAGCTCCAGAGCAGGGAACCAGATTTGTTCCACTCCTTCCCCTGTGTTTTCCCTTCCATGGCGACTGTCACTGTTATCCAGATGCACAGACATCATCCTTAATTTTCATGCACAATTCAACTCAGAAACAACTTCTTTCTTCCCAAGAAAAAAAATCTCTGCACAGGGATCTTTCCCCCTATTTTAAACACTGGTTTGTTCTCTATGACAACCCACGAGGTGGGAGAAGTTGCTGTGAAGTTTTCAAACTGCAGCTGAGATGCAACACAAATAGGAAAGGGGATCAGGACTTACAGTAAATTTTTATATAGAGAGATGAACCCAAGTGGTCCCAAAACAGAGAAGGAAGAAATCCCCACCGTGAACATCACTGAGACACCTTCCCCATCCCTCCTCACAAAGGTGAAGCCATTGACATTTCAAGAAATGTAAGAAAATTTTCTTATAAAACAATTTAAAGTGTTTAATTGATAAGGCTTTTCTATACTACCTTTTAAGTTTTGTCATCATTGTAACTTGCTTAATAGTCATGATTAGTTGTGTCTTGAAACTTTGGATGGACGTAATAAATTGCTAAAGTCGACACTGTTTCCCTCCAACCACCTCTGCAAATAACAAGAGAAATAAAAGGGATGGAAACCAGTGTTTGAGTTTAATTATTTGCCCCCTGGCAGTGAATATCCACTGCACCAAATAACCTCCAGAGTAGGGGAAGTCAGGGGAGGTGTTGATGCAAGACAAGCACAGGAAGAAAATCATATTGGAGACAAAACAAAAAAATTGTTTGGCCTATATTAGAGTGTAAGAGCTTTCAAAGGGGGAGGCTGGTTATCAACACAGGTTATCAACATCTCCTTGGCAGAGGAGGTGATATTGGATGTGATAAAATGAGAGGCTACGGGTGAAAAGCAACACAATGAGCTGTTCACTGATCCCACAGAACACTGACAGGAAGATTTCCCATGTATCAATTGTAGAACAGGATACTTAACATTTGGAGTGCCATTTGATGACATTCATGAGGTGATAATGACTCTGTGTCGGTAACGACCTAGACTGGATTTGGAGTGGTGACCTAGAGGTAGAAAACTTTAAAAGGCATTACTGTCACCTCAGCCATTGCCATCAAACTTCACTGCCACTTAAGGTCCTTCCTTCAGACTTATATCCACATTATGGGGATCCTGCTCTGCTCACAGTGTTTGCAAAAGAGGCCAGAATTAATCTCACTATATTAAAACTGCCTCTGACTTAGAGAGGAGCCGATCTAAGCCAGTGATGAGAATGTCTATAATTCCCTCCTCCTGTCCATTATCCATAACCTTGCTCCACGCCCCGCAGAGCAGAGCTGATGGAGTGACCCCACAAGATGACACGGTTTATGAGCTGCTCTCCTCGCCCCTTTTGTTGCTGACAGTAGGGGAAGTGAAATAAAGAATGTGCTCTAATTAAACCTCTCCATTATTACATTAATAAAGAGGGACAATCTCTGGCAAGAGCAAATCAAGAACAATCTCCGGTGATCTGCTGGTTGGAATGAAAGAAATAAAAAAGGAGATGAGCCCTCTTGCTCCAGAAGAACCTGTTTTTACCCAGTCTTCTCCCTGGGACTTGGCAATATTCCTTTGCACCACAAAAATAGAGTGGACTTTTGGAAGTAAATGACTGTATGTGACACCCTCAGCCATCCTGAGAGTGTGACAGCCACATTATAATATAATATAATACTTTCCGAGTTACAAATGAGCTGTGAGAGAATATCTGTGGGTAATAAATAACACCTTGTAAGGTCTCTGAGGAATAGGGGCTGGTGTGAACCCAGCCATGCTATTGCCACAAACATGTTGACAGCAAAATCACTCGTGAAAGGAGAAAACTCTTCAGATGTTTTGAATTGACCCAAAACAGAGAGATTTTGCTCACATCCCACGTGGTAACTCCTCACACAACTTCCATGGCAGCAGAAATTATTCCTCATTTCATAGACTGTGAAGGTATTTTTATTTACTGTCGTATTTAAGTGTTCTCTTTAAAGAGAAAGTACACCCTAATTTTCTTTTTGGTAAATTTTCCTGAAGTCTGGGCTATTTCCTTTGCTGAAGAAAATCAATTATGGGCTCATTTGAATATTAAAATGTGCACTTTTATCCCTTCTCTTGAGAAGAAGGGAAGTGGCTTTTCCCATTGGTGTCTGAGTTCGGAGCACAAAACTCTGGATAAGTGAGGCGTTACTTCAGAGTCACATTCATCTACAAATTCTACAGAGGGAGGGGAAAATCTGAGCTCTGGGTGCTGTTCAGTGATCCCAGCACTGCACTCTGTGCTCAGCCAGCTGGAGAAGTCAAGCTCATCAGGCCATGACTCCCCATCAGCCCCTTATTGTCCCTCCCAGCCAGGGATGTCACACATTTTCCTTTCCTTCCCTCCCAGAGCTGGATTTCATACAAAAGCAAGTTTTCTAAGATTCATTTCAGTTCAGGTTTTATTTTTAACACTTAAAATTCTCACACTAATCTGCTAAGGGAGGTATATTTCCTTAGGAGAAAAATGTTTTAGAGGAGTCATTGAAAGTTACGGATTTTCTTCTAAAAGTGTTTCCAGTTCTTATAATTTTTACTCAAAGAAAGAGCAGGTTTTCAGGGGGAGAAATTTAGAAAAGCCCTGTTGCATTGCAAAGTTAATTCAGAGTTTTAGTTCTTTGACATGACACCAGAATGTTCAGGGACCTCCAGACTAAAAGTACACAAATAATAATGAACTACCTTTTGCACTGATTTGTTGGGGTTTTTTTAAAGATGTCAGCTCTCATTTTTCTCTCACTTTAAATCTGTGTTGCTTGAAACAGCTTTTTTCTGCATTCAACAGGGCTAAACAGCTACTAAATGAATATTAGTTTTATTAAATTAATGCCAGTTTAACTTGAGTCACTCAGTAAAGAAGAAATCACTGCAAGGAGCTCTTTTCAAGTGAGCTGGACAGTGAGGGATAAAGCTGCAGGAAAGGTACACCCAGAGCAAGAATCATACAATTATTGTTTGGCAACAAAAGGAAAATGTGGATTAATGAAGCTATTCCAGCACAGGACAATGAGAAGGCAGAAATTAAAATACTGCACCACGTTCCAGCAAGGCTCAGCTTTCAATCCATCCTCAGTGATAATTCCAAACCTACCTGGGTGTGTTCCTGTGTAACCAGCCCTAACAGAGGGGTGGACTAGAAGATCTCCAGAGGTCCCTTCCCACCTTCATAATTCCATGATTCTGAAAATGAAAAGTTCTGCCAGTCTTACTTTTTCTTCCCCCATCAGCCTCAAAGCAAGACACGCTGGAAGGGCAGCAATTTTTAAGTCATATTGCAGAAAAAAATAGAAGAAAACCCATCCAGAGTCCACTTTATTCAGCCCTCTGATGCACTGGAAGGAACCTGTGCAGCTGGAGAGGCTCAGCCTCTAATCCACTTGGCCCTCTCTGATCCTCTCCCAGATCCAGGTGAGATCAGCAGCTCACTGTCAATCCCCAGGTGCCCTCAGGTCGGCTGCCCACGGGCCTGGAGCTGCCAGCCCTCCTCTGGCAAGGAATACAACTGTTCAAGAAGAGCCAGAGCTCTTCCAACCTCCCTCCTGTCCCACTTGTCATCACCAGCCATCCTGTCATCCTTACCCACAGACAGCTGGAACCACACAAGGAGCAATGGGGGGATCTGCAGGATGGGTGTTGTACCAAAAGCCTGTGACAGTGTCAGCAGGGACACAGGGGAGGACTTTATACTTACTTCTGCCCTTTGTCACTGCATTATTGTTAATTGCCAATTATTAACCTCTTGCCCACCTGCAGACCACTAATTTTAGAGAAGGATTAGAAGAAGATGTCACAACTTCTAATAAATCTCTGCTGCTGGGAAGGCTGTGGCCACAGATCTTGGTAATGTTTGTGGGAAGCAGGCTCAGCTCTCAGCTCCCACAGACATAACCCTCTCACACTTGTCAGTGCTTTGCTGCATTACACCAGCTCAGCACTTATCCCAGACATCAAACTTCCTGATATTACCTGGAAAATGATCTTGCTTGTAATGCTGTAAGATGAGCTGACCCTGCTGAGATGTGAACTTAAAACCACGCCAGGCTGCCGAAGGCAAATGGAGCGTGAAACCCTGGGCCAGAGGTGCTGGGAGGGAAGTTCCTGCAGGATAACACTGATCCCTATCAGTCTTTTAACCTCTTTAGTGCTGAGCCTGTAATCCCTTCACAAGCATGTCACCTGTGTGGACATCCAACCTTTGTGTGCCAGACACCACGGGGACACAGAGCAGAGAGGAGGGAAAAGCAGCAGGAGCAGGGTGGGGAAGCAGCAGCTTTTCCCTCACATCCCACACTGAGCAGAGGGATCTCTTGGAGGCCTGACCTCCTTGTGTTCAAGTCTTTCTTCCCTAACACATAGTGTTGAAGGGAAAATTGTAGCACACACCACAGAGAACAATTTCATCAGCTGGTTTGCTTTTATGGCTTTCCAAGGTGCCCCAACTCGCTGAGCTCTCCCCAAGGTGGGCATGGGAAGAGCAAAGATTGCTCTCATCACATCTTTCATGCCACTGAAGTTGTGTCTGCTTACAATATTCTGTTTAAATAATAATAGCTTTGAATATTCCCTGTGTACAATAGGAAAGGAAAGGCAAAATCAAGACAAGACTGGATGGGTTCATCTAGTGGAAGGTGCCCCTTTCCATGACAGGGGGGTTGGAACGAGATGGTTTCTGAGGTCCCTTCCAGCCCAAACTATTCTATGGCTCTATGAAATTAATTTAATCTAAATCCCATATTTAGCCACCATGACAGGATTGCTGATCACTCCTGAACCCAGTGGATGTTTTCCCTCTTGCTGCCCGTGAGAGGGTGCCCTGTTGCACTCCTGTGATGGGAAAGTCAAAGCAGCACCTGGGAATAAAGATTTGCTACAAGAGCACTCATCAGACAGTCCAGGATAAAGGTTCACCAGAGGTTTGGGCAATCAGCCTGCACCATATTGTACTACTGTGTTTTTCTAAGGATTGCCTTTTTTAATCACTTTTCTTGGGGAGGGAAATAGGAACTGAGTTTGGGACAAATTTCAGGGAATCACAGAATTTCCTGACCTGGAAGGGACTCACAAGGATAATCAAAATCCAACTCCTGGCCCTGAACAGGACAGCCCCAACAATCCCACCATGTGCTATTTCCATTGCTGGAAAACAAGGGGCACAGTGAAGTTGTATTGTTTAAGGTTGAGTTGAAGATATCTCAATGAGCACGGAGGTGAAGATGGTCCCTCCAGCAACACCCTCACTACTGCCAATCAAGGCCTTGTCCTTTAATTCATCCAACCGAGACAAATCCAGTTCTATTTCCAAGTCCAAGCAGATGAACCCTGCATGGAAAGCAGACTGATGGATGCAGTTTACATCTGAGAATCATTCACAAACTTCCACGACCTGATTTCCCCAAATTCATTCCATTTCGAAACACTGAGTTGTCTGTGGAAATGACCTGCAGCGTCTCAGCAATTTGGAGTTACTGTTTGTAATTGCTGGCACTGGGCTGTTCATCCAAATCCCAGAGCAATCTGCCTCCTGCCTCCTGGTGCTGCTCAGCACTTCCAAAGGGGAACTTAGAGATGGAGGAACCTGGAGGAAGCCACAGAACTCTGTGAAATCACTGGAGAAAAATCCCGGTTGAGGCACTATTTCAGGAGATTCAGAAGAAATGGGCTGGATCTGCTACTGAGTCACGGTGAGTCCCTGAAAGGAACCTTCCAATACTCACACAAATTAAGAAGGGAATCCTCAGCTCTTTTAAATAGGGGTTTAAATAGCTATTTGCCTTTGGTGTCCTGCTCTGCCAGCTGACTGCCCTTCCCAGAGGAATGACCAGTCCCAGTAACAGCAAATGGCACTGGTGGCCTTTCAGCTGGAGCCCAACATTGTTTGTTATAACTTGATTGCTCAGCTGCCACGTTGGGAAGAGAAGGCACTTCTCTGTTTCTTCTTCTCTTTTCCCTCTAATTTGTTTGCTCTTCCAAAGAAAACTCATGTGCTCCAGTTTTCAGGGGCACTGAAGTGTTTCTTCCAATCACCAGCTTATCCAACTGTGGGATTCCATGGTATAAAATGATAGGATTTAAAACTGGAAGATGATATGAGTGTTAATGATGCTCTGTTTTATTGAAAAAAAACAAACAACAACAACCCACCCTCCAAAAAACTCCCACCCAAACAAATCCAAAGCCCTATCGAGCCATAACAAGGGTAGAGAGGAAAAGAAGAATGAAGAAATAAAATCAATAAATACTTGAAGGACAAAGAAAAAATGCTGCATTTTATACTCCAGAGATCTAAAATAAATCCTAAAACCTGAAGATCTGACCTACTTCTCTTCAAACCTTTACAAGCCACACGTTGGTTTAATTTCATTTGTCATTGGCTATTCCAAACTGTAGGCATGGGAAAGAGCAACATCCAGCCTGACCACTGTAATTGCAGCTTCCAGTTACTGGGGAAGAATCCCAATTACACACTTAGAAAAATTACCTCATCTCCCTTCATTACTGATTGATCTTCCCCCTCTATTATTGATGCAGCTGACAAGGCAATCACATCACGATGGCTCAGAAGGAGCTGACACAATGGAGCTTTCAGACAGACATTTATAGGAGTCCTGACTTGTCAGTTGTCCCATTAGAAATCTTCTTTGGCAGGGGATAAGGGGAAATGGCTACTTCTAGTTTAGCCAGGAAATTTTAACTCTGGGCTAAAATCTGCTTAGAAATAAGGTTTGGTCATAAAATTGCACGTTAAAAGCTGAAACCAGAAGATGCTTGACATTGGACAGGCCTTGGTTTTGCTACTTAATATAGCAGGTAATCTTTGGGTTATGAAATAACCCACTTCTTTGTGAGGGTAAGACGTGCAGAGAGAATATTTGAGAGGTTTCACCTTACCCAAACCCACATAAATCACTGACTTTTGGCTTGTGGTTGATCAAAACAAGAAACAACCCTGCAAAGCATTTCACACCCTTTTAATTGTCACTTGTGCAAAGGTCACACAAATCCTGCTGGGATCAAGGAAGGGATTTACTCTACCTGGGCACCCACAGCTGCCCACAAGGAGCCACCTTTGCAGTCCAGGTGCCTGAACACGACCTGCTCCCTTGGGAATTCGGGGCCTTCATCTCAACCACACGTTTTCAAGGCCTTCATATGAAATTCAAAGCACTGTGAAGACGGATGATGCAGTAAAGTCAGACCCTTCAAACCAGCAGGCAGCTCTGGGTGGCCATGTCAGACAGAAATCAGCTCTTATAAGCAGAGGATATAGAAGCATTTTGTGTTATAGATTCTGGGTAATTTGAAGGCAGGATTAAAGCCATTATCCAAGCCACAGATCGTTAATGCAAATGCCCAAGTTAACAATTCTGGCCACAGCCCTGGGCACAGCCATTAGTATTCACCACAAGGACTTCCCAAACAGAGCAGAATACTAATAAAGAACAGAAGAAGAAGAACAAAAATCACCGCAGGACCACAGCTGCTCGATACAGATCATCTCTCCATTTTAATCTGTATCATCAGCCCTCCAAGTCAAATTGACTAATACCAGGGTACCTTATCCAAGAGCCATGTGGGCCAATCAAAGATCAATTCAAAGCCTGTTGGAAGAGACTGATTCATTTAATTCATGGGCATCAGAAGCTCTAAGCTCTGCTGGCAGTGCCAAGGCATGACCAAAGCATCATTCCAGCCACAAAGACACAACTGACAATGCTCAACAGATGCAGATGAACTGAAATGAGTTTTTATTAACTCACCTGGAAACATAAACCAGAAATAAATCACCCAGAGCTCATCCTCCCTTTGGTCTCTCGCTGTGTCAGCCAGGATGGAACTTCCCTGAGCAGCTGGAGCCTCCACAGCTTTCTTTGGATGAGGTCCCCCAGATCTGTAGGTGCCTCCTCATAAATGGACCTGCAGCTCTGGTTTATCACCCCAGTTTGTGATATCCACATCCATCACGAAGCAGCAGAGAAGACCTTGGCTGTCCCTGCCCTGCTCAACCTCAGCCTGGAACCTCTGAGTCCTCGCTGCCTCCCCAGCACCCAAACCAGACCCTCTGTGTCAGGACCACAAACTCAGGGACTGAAGGGACCACCACCCAGCTGGACACAAATTTATTCACCTCCAGGTTGGTAAAACAGCTACATTTTCTCAACCTCGAGAGCCTGACAGCATCCATGTCCTTTTTTTTTGCAATGAATAGGATTCATCCTCCACCTTCCCAATGCTTGGATGTCTGCAGTGTCTGTGGAAGAGTTGCCATCCTTCTTTTTCCCTCTGGTGTCTCTTTAGTTCCTCCATAGAAAGAAAACCCAACGAAACCAAGAACAAAAGCACAAGCAGGGGATCCATGAACTCCCGATGTGCTTTGATTGGAAATTCCAGCGTAGCAAAACCAGAACACAGATGGCACTGGAGCTCCTGAGCCATCCAGTATCCTCAGGTACCCCTTGGATAATGACTTTGACTCCCACTTTGCTGCATTTTGTGCTGAAACTTGAAAATAGACCCATTCCTGACTTTCTTTAGGGTGGGTTTTTTTTTCCAGAGGTTGCATTTTGCAAGTATTTCATACAGACAAGAACTCAGCATAAGAGTTCTGCTAAATTTATGCATTTACATTTGAGAAGCTGGACAGATTTATTCCTTTTTCTCATTGGCTTTGCCTCATTGTTGGTTTTGATTGGTGATGGCAGCAACACAACAGTGAGTGGCACTCACTGCTCTCCCTTTGCTCCCTCTGATGTCAAACCCAACAGCTCCTCTGTGGCAAGCTGCTCTATTTATACCTCACCTCTTTCAGAACAATGAAAACTCTTAGAAATGGACTTTTAAAACCTTAAAACATCATTGTAGGTGTTTGTTGGTTTTGGTTTTGTTTTTTTTTTCCAGCTTCATAATGAAAAAAATTTCTTCCAAAGAAAAAATCTAATAAAAATGCAAAACAGAACACCTGGAATCAGCTACTGGAATCTCTCAGGGAATACTGTGAGATTCCCTTCCCAGTCCTCCCACATGGCACTGGTCATCTAATTTGGGATTTTTTATAGAACTTTATGACTTGAGCCACCTCTGCACATAATTTAAACCCAGCAATTCTGTGCATTACCCAGGGTGTGGTGATGCAAACAAAGCTGTCTGGGGGTTCCCAAGGCAATTAATTCATTATTATGAATAAAAGGTATGATGTCATAGCCTATAATAGAATCCCAGAATGGTTCGGGTTGGAAAGGACCTTAAAAATCATCCCATTCCACCCCCTGCCATGGGCAGGGACACCTTCCACTATCCCAGATTGCTCCAACCTGGCCTTGGACACTTCCAGGGGCAGCTGGTCCATTCCAAAGGAAACAAACTCATGTTTTCCAGAATTTTCATTCTTTCCTCACAGGATCAGAGCAGAAATTGTCTATTTCATGATACTCATAATTTAATGAGTTGGATACATTGCTTTGGCTGCAAAGCTGATTTAAAAATCCCAAATAGTTAATATCTGATAATGCAATCAATAATGTAATTATATCTTTCTGGTAATGAATTCAGCTGAAATTCTTCTTTTTACTTTGTTTGTGTTTCCACTTCAATACCTCTTGCAAATTGCTTATAATTATAATTAAGATAAAGCAGTGATTGCAAAGATGCCAGAGAACAGGGTGCTTACATTAATTTGGGCAGCCCCAATAAGATTACACGAACCAAGCTGTTTCAAGGAAACAATCGAAGGGAGTTTCCTTGGTGCCACAAGAGATGATGGTATTTCCAAACTGGAGAAGCTTTAAAACACCTGGAGCATCTCCCCTTGGAGGGTGGGCAGGCCCTGGCACAGGGTGCCCAGAGAAGCTGTGGCTGGCCCAGCCCTGGGAGTGTCCAAGGCCAGGTTGGAGAAACCTGGGCTAGTGGAAGGTGTCCCTGCCCATGGCAGGGGGTGGAATTCCATGATTTTAAGGTCCCTGCCAACCAAAGCATTCCATGATTCTATGATATAGTCTGAAGAATCCCATTACGGGGTGAAAACATGAATTCTTTTCACCAATAAAAAAGCCTCCACTGACCCATGTGCTCAGTTCTCAGCCCTGCAAGAGGGTCACCTACAGAGGGACGATAGCTGCTGCTCTTCAGGGTCCATCAGCAGGAATTCTGCACCCTGTGCTCCTGCCACATACAAAAAATGTGGGTAAACTGATGCAAACAACCAGCAAAACCACATTATCCTTTTCAGGAAGCAAGTGTTTGCAGGGCAAAGCATTTCAATTTAGTGACGCTCTGTCTTTGGTTTGTCCACACCTTATCACAGTCAGATATCTGATTATACTGGGCACAACTCACATTTAGATTTTTGTCGAATATTCAGACCTCATTACACATAAATACATATATTGTGGTTGAACAGAACAGCCTAAGTGCCTAAATTGCCCTGAGATTGCACTTCTCTTGTTTCAATCCAGTGAGTGAACACAAACACAATCATTTGAAGTGTGCCAGAAACAGATTTTCTCAAATGTGGGAAGAAAAATTCTGTTTATAATGAATGTGAGATGTAACAGTCCCTTCAAAGAACCTTTTTCATCAGTTCTGCTGCTTCTTTTACCCTCTCACTTCCCTTTTGGCCAAGACTCCAACCTGCTCCCTCCAGTTCCCTGAGCTGGGGGTGGGTTTCCAAAAAAACAAGTGAGTCTTACCTTCATTTTGTGTCCCACTTGTTGATAGAGTGAGGATTTTAATCTTGGATTTATAGGAAAGCCAGGCTTAAGAATGGCCCAGGTGGGAGAAGGTTCTTGAGCAAACAAACAGCTCTTTTTAACCTGAAGAGAGGGAAGAAAAAAAAATGCAAGAACAGTGCAGTGATGGGCCAGATTTGTGCAGTGACTACTCTGACTTTGGTAGGGTTTGTTTTGTGAAGCCTTTATTTATACAACAGATGTCTAAACGTTTAAAAACAAATCCACAGCAAATGGAGCCAAAATGGGCTGATATTCCACACCCCGAGGAAGTAAAATATTACCCACCCAAACAAACAAGACAAGCACTTTATGAAATAGAGCAGAGCAGTTGCCTCTAATGCAGGGGATCAAGGATTAAATTTCCTGGCTTGCAATACACAGGAGGTCAGAAAAGATGTTTATAGTGGCACTTTCTGGCTTAAAAATCCATGAAAACAAGCGATTGGTCTGTCAGGTTCAAGCTCTACTCTGCTCTGTTTCTTTCCAGTTTGACCTCTTAATCCCATCCATCTCTAACACAGAGGTAACATCTTCCTAAATCCACTGAACTTCTCCTCCAAATGCTCTGAAATCACGGAGAATTTTCCCTTTGAGTACAAATTGGACCTAAGGGCTTGTATTCTAAAAATATAGATGGTTTCATAGAGTATATATATTCTAAATACAGATTCATCTTTATGTAAAGTACTTCAGTTTGAGTCCCCCAAACTCCCAGTAAATGAGATGAATTACGTTTCTATTAATCTTTTTTTTTGGGGGGGGATGGAGAGGCTTGTAATTGGGTGCAGAATTCAGGGAGGTGGGACAAGGTGCTCCACTCATCCAGATCTGTCCTTTATTTTGGCTTTGTTTGGCTTTTCAGTGGTGTTTTGGGGAAAGCAAAGGCTTTGTTGGCTTCACTCCGCGATAAAAGATATTTCTCTTCATGCACCAAGTTTCTGAGCTGGTTTGGTTTAACTGAGCCCCACACCTGGAGCAGGAGGACACCCTTGTATAAACAATGATGAATGCAAAAAAACCCCACAGAAAAGATGAAAATTCTGGAAATGAAAACACTTCAAGGCTTTGGTGGGTTTTTTTTTCCAGGTTGGGAGCCATCAGAAAAAACTTGTCGAGCAGCACAAGCCCCAAATTTGAAATCCAAAAGTAAATATTGCCCTACTTACATTTTAAAATATTTATCTCAATTATTACTTGCTGAAAAAGAAAAAAAAAGAATGAAAGCCCTGATAAGTACCACGAGGAGCAGAGGGTCTGAAACCTAATCATTAGCGAGTTGTAAGCAGATAATGTTAATTGTATCTACCCTTTGTGCATTTTAATTACCTTGCACCGTTTTTCCCTGGTGATGGTAAGCACATTAACATGTGCCATGCTTTCTAATCATCCCCATTATTTATTGATGCTATATTTGTGCTCCTAAATGCGTTGAGGCACTTGAAGCAGTTTAGAATATTTGCAAAGTCTAATATATCCAGGCCAGGAAAGTCCTTAAGCATTTCCCTGCCGTCATCGTTAAAGTAGGATAAGAACTCCAAGATCTTCGAGTCCAACCTCTGATCAAACACCCCCAGGGCCACTAAACTGTATCCAAGTGCCACAATTCCTCATTTTTTGAACACTTCCATGGATGGAAACTCCACCACTGCCCTGGGCAACCCCTTCCAATGTTTAACCACCCTCTGAGTGAAGAAATGTTTCCTCCAATCCAACCTGAACCTCCCCTTGGCTCAATTTGAAGCCATTTTTTTGCTCTGTTTTCAGAAGGGATTATAATGCATTTTAAAATATCCCCCTCCCCCCCCAAATTATTGATCCAAGTATCAGAATTCTATATTAGAGTCTGCTGAAAGAAATAAAAACATCCACCTTGGCAGAATAAATAAACAAACAAACTCAGACACGAATGTTGTTTGACTGCACTTGTTACATCCTGGGCAGTTGTATTATTGGAAGTGTAAAATTAGAGCCACCTCAAATGTTTATTTAAGCATAACTTCCATGCTGTAGACTCTGAAGATGAAGAACCTCTACACAGTAATTAAGAGCCTTTCTTAAATCAGTGTTGGCGACTGATGAAAGCCCAAATCTAAAGGTCATGTCCAATTTCCTGCTCACTGAGAGGTTTCCCTTGGGTTTGGACATCTAATATGTCATGAAGTCACAGCTTCCCTGTCCTCTTCTTCACAGAAACAAAGGATGGACTAAAAATAGTCAAGCAGAAACATGTTGGGTGTTAGAAATAACCCAAACCCTCCAGTAATGATGATAATTGCCAGAAATGTGACTTCCAACAGCCTGAAACAGCCACCCAATTTGGCAAAGAGCCTTTCCAAGGCAATAGCTGCTGGTTCACAGTTTGGTTTTTCAGGACCAGACTCAAAAATTTTGGTTAAAAGCTTCCCCTGTTTCTCTCTGCTAGGACATATTAATTCTGAGGGGAGAAACTGTGGCTTATAATATCATTATAAATCATGCTTGTTACTCCACCAGTCAGTGCTCAGCAACTGCACCGAGACAGAAGCAGAGCTTGCTAACTATGTGCCACAAACAAAGATTGTAATGAATGCTGTCATTAACGATTCCTTGATGTTTGATGAACTAATAAATAATTTCTTCCTCAACCATTATAAAACCATTTGGCAAAAAGACCCTTGATGTGCTCACAGGCCCCTCCAGGTAAGTTTTTATTATGCATTTTTAATCATCTCTGGGACATGATGTACCTTTCACAACTGAGAGACCTGTTTGCTCTTTCTTCTCTTGCCAGTGACACTGTGCACAAAGAACTTCAGCTGGCAACCGGTCTATTTGGATTTGTTTGTCAAGCTTAGGGCACTTTTACCACCCAGAGAGAACCAGCCCACACTGCTCTGCCCCTTTCCCACCAGCTGCCTCCTGGTGGGTTCTGTCCCCTCTCTCCTGCCAGGCTGGAGATGCTCCAGAGATGTGCAGTGGAACCACCCAGGCTGACACCAGGGGCAGAAGATGGTCCATGTTCTTTGTCTTCTTTGATGAGAAGGAGCTGAGGGAGCTGGGGTGGGCTCAGCCTGGAGAAAAGGAGGCTCAGGGGGGACCTTCTGGCTCTGAAACTCCCTGACAGGAGGGGGGAGCCGGGGGGGGTCGGGCTCTGCTCCAGGGAACAGGGACAGGAGGAGAGGGAACGGCCTCAGGCTGTGCCAGGGGAGGGGCAGATGGGACATCAGGAGGAATTTCTCCCTGGAAAGGGTGGTCAGGCACTGGCAGGGGATGCCCAGGGAGGTTTGGAGTCCCCAGCCCTGGAGGTGTCCAAGGAAAGACTGGATGTGGCACTCAGTGCCCTGGGCTGGGGGACAAGGTGGGGATGGGCACAGGGTGGGCTCTTCCCCCGGTTAACAAGTGACAGAATGAGAGGAAACAGCTTCAAGTTGCACCAGGGGAGGTTTGGATTTTATACTTTAAAAAAGCTCTTTGCTTAAAGGTTTGTCCAACCCTGGCACAGCTGCCCAGGGGCAGTGCTGGAGTCACCCTCCCTTGGGATATTTAAAAGCCATGTGGATGTGACACTTGGGACGTGGGTTCGTGGTGGCCTTGGCAGTGCTGGAGGACAGTTGGACTCGATGATCTTATGGGTCACTTCCAAATTAAATGATTCCACCTTCCCTGGGATTCCTCCCAGCTCCAGAGGTCCATGTTTGGCAGGAGGCAGGGAGCAGAGCCCCCCAAACCCACCCAAGGTGCCTCTGCTGCCCATCTCCCCAACCTGGCACTGCTTTGGCCCAAAGCTGCCCCCCAGAGCCATGGGTTACTCCCAGGAGGCCACGTTACTGCTCACAGGGATGTTACCTGCAGTTCAAAGAGAGATAGGGAAGTTTCCTTCCCATTCCACTTGCTTTTCATTTCAAACAGGAGCCAGTGCAACAAATCCCCTGTAAGAGAACAGGATCTGCTCCCATTCAGATGCCTTTGCTCCCTGAAAGAGCCGAGATAGCGCAGCGAAAGCACCAAGTGCTGCATGAAATCAATTCCATCCTCTGCGTACAAGGAAAATGGGACACACAAATAGGAATGTTCCCCAGCTATTATAAACACAGCATTTTTTTTTTTGTATGAGGAGCATCAGCTTATCTTGTATTATTTCCACAAAGCCTGTTGGAGTTCTGCATGTAACAGCAGCCACAACAACTTGTTCCTTCTAAAAAAAAACCCAAACAACCCTGGTGTGATGCAGCAGCTTAAATAGAAATATTACAAATGAATTCATCCTGCAGCCCTGGAGCCACTTCTCACGTGTGTTACGAGGAGCCATTGGAGTCTGAGAGCGTTCCAGAGCCGAGGGCTGGGGAAGCTGAGCGGAAAATCCGGGATGATGGGAGCGATGATTACATTTATTTGCACCTGGGGAGCGGGTGAGATCCCGTCATGCACCAGGAAACAGGAATGCAGAGCACTGCCTAACCTGTGGATATTTAAATTGGCTTTATCCCCAGAGCTTTATATCTGCTAAGAGACATCTTAACAGCAGCTCCTTTGCTGCATCACTGGCGTCAGGCACAGCTATCCTGCCTTAGCAAGCACTTCATTACAGTTTTTAATGCTGCTGATGGCTCGTGTCAATCTAAATAGATGCTCCAGGCCTGAAATCAGGCAAAAAAAAATCATCATTAAGAGAGCTCTGACTCTGAACTCACCCACTCCAGAGAAACTTGTCCAATATAATGGGATTAAACATCCACCACTTGTGTTTCTGGGAGTTCCACCTGCAGCTTGCAGTCCCTTCTCAGGAGGGATCTTGGGTTTGATGACACCACATTCATTAAATCAAGGACAATCTGAGCACTGCCTTCCTCAGTGTCAGTGGGCAGCCAAACAAATGGCATTATTTAGCCTGGGAGAAAGAGGGAAGACAGGAAGATCCTTGAGGCTGAGCCACGATTTAGCAATTTTAGCTCTAATAAACCACCATGGGCTTAACAGAAATCCTTTTGAAGTCACTGACAGGCCATTGGCCTGCCTGGACTTTGGATGAGCTGCCCAGTGATGATGATGATGATGGTGATGATGGTGATGTCAGTCAGGCAATTGACCTGACTTCGGATTTTTGACCAACAGCTGCAGCAACTCTTCCACTGGTAAACAATCCCACCAAAATTTAATTGGCATTTTCCCATAAGTACCAATCCTCTTTGGGCTTTTGAATCCCAGAATTAAACACTCACAACAGCAACCCCCAGTGCAAAGCAGTCCCCACACATTTTGTCTGTGGGTCTGTACCTTGTTCCTTGCCTTCCAATAATTCAGTGGTGCCACTCTCTCACCTTGGGCTCACGAACCTACAGAGCTTGGAGAGACTTTTGGTCACAGATTCCTTGCCAGGGTTTGGGTCTCGAGTTTGGAAAGGTCACCTGTCCCCACTACCCAGTTTCCTTCCTCATGGAGAAAGCAGATTCAGACCTCTAACTGGGAACCAAATGTTAAAATTGGAAATAAAAAATGTATGAAATACCATCAGCTGACCCATAAATACAGAAACCACACTATTAGAGGATGGAAATGCAGCCATTAGGAAAGGAGAATGATGCTGTTATTTTAGAAATGTCCCAAAGTAAATTATTTTGTCCTACAGCCAAGAAAAAAATAATTCCTAGGAGATTGTAGCTAAATTCACCAACATTTAAAAGCAAAACCCCAAACCCATTAAAATCTCGGCCCAGAACTTACAGAATGTGCTCCACTTCATTTTTTCTCTCTTCATCACTTTTCTCCCTCCTTCATGGTGTTATTTTTGTGTCTGTTGGCTTTGTGCAGAGCAGGACCTATTGTCCTAAAAGAAGTTAAAATAAAAGAGACCAAAATGTGTAATTGGCCTGTGACAGAGATAGGAACATGGATGAGCTTGTGCATATAGAGATATAGATACACAGACATGTATTTTATATATATATATACAGAAGAACCAGTGGAGGCTGATCCTGAGAGCATTTCCCCTGCCATTTCGCAGCCTTGTCGAGCTTTTTGCCTCACACCCAGTGCTGATTTCCTGAAAAAAAACAAACATGCAGGTTTTACACTTGAACAGCAGGTACTTTCACAGTCAGCCTTCGAATCCATTAGTGCCCATCTCAGGGACTGGAGGCTCCTTTCTGTTGGTTGAGTGCCCTCAGCCTGGCTGATTATTTCTCCCTCTCACTCAGCAGAGTCAGGGCCCCGAAAGTGAAAAGATATGTCCTTGTGAAGATTAAAATCTCCTTTACAAATTGAGTGTATTAGGCATCTGTGCTGCTTGGCAGACTTGGGCATCAATCCCAAGATAAAATAGTGTTAACAGCTCTACGAGCTTTTCATCTCTCATAACTCCCTGCGCTCTGGGTGAATCACAGGGGGAAAAATCGGACTGGCCTTTCAGACAGTGAGTTAAGCCGCTCTTAAATCAGACAAGCATGATGCCCAGGTGAGATAATTTACCTTTTTTATGCCATTTTAAGCAACAAAACCTCTTTTGCTCTTCCAGGAGCGCGTCTGAATCAGGACATTATGGATCTAATCATCATTTCTGTCATGCCACCGTAATACTTCGGATATTTATTTACACTTCTTTCCTATTTGTGCCATGCTGGCTCATTACCACCTCAGGAGGCTGAACTATGATTCCTGCAGCAGAGCTGACATTTCTGATGGGGTGGAGTGGAATAACTCACACTGCAGATGAAGCCTGCTTGAGGAAACCTCTACCTGTGCTAAAATGTATTGGGGGTTGGACTCTCACACTTTGTCAGCAGCCACTGTTCTCCTTTTACAGCTGCAGCACCACAAATTGGCCCATTTCTTGTGGAGTCAAATGTAGCTCAAGCCTAATGAATGACCTTAAAGTGGAGCACATATATATATATATATATATATACACTGTGGTTATATATATTGATATGTGCTCAAAGGGAAAACTGAATTTACTCCTCAATGAGAAGCAACTCAATGGGTAAAAGAACTAAATAAATTAGTAAAACAACATCCTCTTGGCTGAGCCTTTAGCTTCACGGGTTTGGGGGGTTTTACCCAGGTTGAGTGCTCAGAAACCCTCTTGGCTCTGCTTGGCATTATCCTGTGGATTTTCTTTTTCAGCACATGCTACAAAATAATTAAAAATTAAAGTGCTGCTATTGCATTTTCTGCAGCTTAAATTAGTCACTTCAGCTGGGCCTCTAAATAAGAAGACTGCATGCAAACTGTCAGAGACCATCAAGCCTGATTACTGATGCTCTGGAAGATGAAACAAATGAGTAGAAACAACTTTATCAACAGGAAAGCAGTTTTGTTTATCACTTTCCTATTTTAATGGGCAGGACAGCAACATGGATAAATTTGTCCTTAAAAATAATAAACACTCAGATAAACCCAAAATTCAGATACTGATACTCATTGCTCTGGAGAGTCTTCCCAGCTGATCTCAGGTGGATTCAGTGGTTGGATTTTGGGAGCCATCAGAAGGACAGGGCCCCCCAACAGCACATGGGCACTCTGAGTCACTGTCACCAAGTCTCCAACCTCTCCCATGACAGAAAGGAGAGGAAAAGGCAGGAAAAGTGGAGTTTCCCTTTCCTTGATGGCTTTCAAAGGATCTTCATGACACAGTGGGCTTGACTTTCTTTTAATGCCACACCATTTGTCCTTTACAAGACAAGTGATTTTTAAATGCCTCTAAAGATGCAAATAAATGTTGGTGAGGATCCCTGAGGCTCCACTGAAGTCAGGGGGGGGCTCTGCCAACTCCACAAAAGGATCCAGAGCCTCTTTAGGAGGAACATGCCACGAAATCTTCAGGGTTTACCAGCTACAAGTTCTATGGGGGAAATTACAGCAACACCGTGGCTGTGAATTATTAATAAACAATATTCAGTGGAATCATTCACCCAAACAACTCATGTACGTATTAAAAAATATTTTCTGCGACAAGGTTTAAATAAAACATACTGTGATTAAATAGAGTTTAATTAATAGGTGTAATTACCTAATGGAAAGCAAGTACTTCCCATTATTAATTAGTACTTGCAGTAGAACAACTCTATTGTGAACATCCACTGGGTGCTGAGGAGCCACAGAGCCAAATTATTTACTGGGACACTGATAGCCACTGAATTTACCTTCCTATAGTGATTATTTTAAGTATAAACTTCAATTTAAAAAGTCCCTAATTCCACTAAAAAATGAGAGCCAGATACAATATGTGAGATGGGAATAAAGGTATTGGTGACTAAAGAGTTGTACATATAAGTTGCTGAAAAAGCCCAGATACTTTGGAAAGTGGGTCAGGTCAAAAACAGGTATAAACTTGCATGATTTGAATCATGGAATGGTTTAGGTTGGAAAGGACCTTAAAGCCCATCCAGTTCCACCCCCTGCCATGGGCAGGGACACCTTCCACCAGCCCAGGTTGCTCCAGCTTGCCTTGGACACTTCCAGGGCTGGGGCAACCACAGCTTCTCTTGGAAACCTGTGCCAGGGCCTTACTGCCCTCACAGGGAAGGATTCATTCCTAAAATCTCTTCTAAATCTAATCTGTTTAAGTTTAAAACCATTTTCTTTTGTCTTGTGATGGGCTATGATCAAAATATGCTTTATGTGTGGAGACAGAAAAACATCTTCCCATTCCTTCCACCATGTAAGGCAGGAACTACATATAATTAGGGTTTCTTTCTTTATATCCATGCCTCTGTGAGAGCTCCAGCTTTGTGGGATTACACATATGACAGCCTTTGTTCAGAGTTTACATCACCGCAGAAGATTTTCCAGCACTGTGGAGAAAGTGGAGATGAGCCTTGCCATGCTCCACTTTTGTTCCAGACGCATTTGGAGAGCGCAGGGGAGGAGGAAGAGCTCTAAGGCACTGCCAGGAAGGCTTAGCCCCATTTCACACCACTTAATCACAGATTACAAATAGCAGGGGACAAGAAACCAACTCTTGTTCCAGTCCTAAACATCGTGGGATTTGTTTCTAAGTGTGGTTTGTTTGTTTGTTTTTCCTTAGGAGGAGATAGCTAATTTAATATGCCTATTAAGACAAAGGGATGAGTTCTATCCTGGTTTTAATTGGGTTATATCAAACCTAGATGGGAGGAATGTGTTTGGGAGGATTTTACTACACAGCAGCTAATTTAATTTACCATTTCCATTCTGCGTGTTATTAAATTCCCCACAATTTAATAGCTAAATTAATTAATACTTAAACAACTGTATATACAAAAGTAAAATGTCCATGAAGTTGGAGAGGAAACAGCAGGGATGTGAACTTCACTAACCATTGAATTCTTGTATTATTTGCTCCTTTTTAATTAAGAGAGTTCAGAAACACAACATATGGACTATCTGGTGCTGCACAATTTGCTGCAGTGACTTGTACTGAAAGTGGAGTCTAAATCTTCACAGCCAGTCATGGAATGGTTTGGGTGGAAGGGACCTCAAAGCCCATCCAGTCCCACCCTCTGCCACAGGCAGGGACACTTTCCACCAGCCCAGGCTGCTCCAACCTGGCCTTGGACACTTCCAGGGCTGGGGCAGCCACAGCTTCTCTGGATACCAATCCCTCCAACCATCTCCCAGCACCTCTCAGAAAGGTGTTAAACCACTTAGCACTTGTTGTAAAACTACTTGAAATCCTCTGCTAATGTTGCATTTCCAGGTAGTAAAAAATAAATCCTGATTTATTTTTTTTTTATACAGGTGGAAGTGGGTTTGAACACAGGCAGTGAAATTCCATTCTTTGAACCCTGAAGCTCCTGGCTCTCAGTTAAATGCACAATGTTAAAAAGAAGGCATTTGAACAATTCTGTTATAGAGAGAGAGGTTCAGAACTTGGTTACAGGTCAAGGTAAGATTTTGCTGCCTCACAAAAGATCCATTCGCCAGAAAAAAAGAGTGAGAAATGGCTGCTGTGAGATGAATAAATTCCTCTCATCAGAAGATTAATAAAAAGATAATGACTCCTTTTAAAAGGCAACAGTTTGATATTATTATTTTTTCCTGTGTCACACTGGCAAAGGAAAAAAAATGCTTATCAAGGCAGAGCTCTGACTACTTACACTGAATAAAAGTTCAAATACTATTAACTAACCACTTGTACATATGAAAAAGGTCCACTGAGACCAAGAATAAATACCTGAAATTCCCTCTTCTGCTGCTCATTTTGGACACATGAAAAACCATCACACTTGAGGCAAACCAATGAGTCGCAGGAGCTTTTCTGTACAGTTTAAATGCTTTGGGCTCTTTATGGGTTTTATGGTGCCATAATATAAAACTTGCAAATGTCTACAACTCATTTAGCATTTGGAAAAGATTTTAAATACCAACATTTAAGCTTAGCTGAGAAGTCTCAGGAACAAGTGCAGTAGATAAATTTTAGAGCAGAATAAATACGATTGTGATGATTAGTACCTTCTCAGATTGTTTTAGGAAAAGATTATTATGAAATAATTCAGCTTTTTGCTGGTTCTGGGGGAATGTACACTTGCTTGGACTAGCCTGCTTGATTTATTTTTGACCCACGCTGGATTTATTTGCATCTATAAATAAAATATTACAGCCACATCTGCTCCCAGATACATTGTCACCGGGCTACGACGTGACAGTGGCACTTCCAAAAACGTCCCCATCCCCTGCAGGTTTTGCTGGCACGGCACAGGGAAAGGCTAAAAATACCACTAAATAATGACTCCAGAATAATCACAGCAGTCAAAACACATCATTTTGGTGTGACAGAGCCATAACTCATCCCAAAACTACTCTCCCAGGCAGGGTGTGCTCCTGGGTCTCAGGTTCTTTTTTTCTGCTCACAAAGACTTTTCTCCTGTTCCCTCTCGTGGCTTTGTCGTGCTGAGAACTTGGTTTAAGGCCAAGCAGCCCAATTTCATGGCCCTCTCCTGGCATCCAACTCCCAGCTGCCTGTTTTCCCAGGCAGTGCCATGTCAGGTTACTCCATTACATGTGATTATATCCCTGGCAGACACAGCAACTCCAGCCTTGGATATTTATTCCTTCGCTTCACATTGTTTGCTACAACCCCAGCCAAGAGCTCCCACAATAAAAATCCATCAGTGGAACTTATCCACCAGCCAGTCCAGCTCTAAACCCCTTGTGCTTTGATGTTCTTCCCACCTTCTTTATATCTTTTATATATATTTATTTTTTTCCCTCCAGGATCTAAACAAACTCCCTTTTGAGCCAGAGGAAATTTTCTTATTGAGTCCAAACTGAGTTTCAAAGGAGCCATTAGACTGAATTTTCTGCTTTCCCATATAAATTCTCTGCTCCTCTTGCAGACCTTTAACAAACAAAAATCATCTGAGTTTTTTTCCCTTACATGCATTACTATTATAAAAATATTTTCAATTGTAACCTTCAGATAACTGATAATTCCCAATGATGAGTGACCTTAAAAAGTTAACAGGATGAAATAACTTCAGGAACATGTTGCAGATAAATCCCTCCCTGGGTGAGGCCTCCAAGTGCTGATCAATCATTAATATTTCGAGACGCACAAAATCCCAGAAGTATTTTCTTGCTACCACAGCACGAATTCTGCAAGATGGAAAAGGTTTAGATGCTAAAAACTCACCTGCACAGGCAGCTCCTCCCTGTGGGCAGAGTCAGGGGGTGGCTGGAGGTGGGAAGGCAGTCGGGTGTCCTCTCCTCCGTGTGGGGGTTCACAGGGGCCATGGAGCCAGCGTGAATCCAACTCCAAATTCAAAATACTGGAAACAATCAACTCCCACCAAAATTCTTACCTTTTAAATGTTTTTCTTTTCTAGCTACACTTTGCCTATTTTTTTTTCCCCTTTTACTTTTTGTTTTGTTAAATCTTCGGTGTAAATTTTAACTTCTCTGCTTGGTTCCAGGAGTAAAGCATGAAAAAGTTCATTGGCAATTTTTTAACAGGTTTTACATGAAGTGGCCACGCAATATTTTTTTCTGTGCAAAGGATTGCTCCATCTAGAGCTCTGCTGTGGTTTTTAAAACCTACACAACAGATCTACAAAGATGAGCTTTTAAAACCTACTTATTGCCTCATCAAAAAGGATGAAGTAACACAATTAGCACTCAACCGGTTTCAAGCTGTTTAAGCTTATTTTTTTCTTCTTTTTATTCTCATCTCACCTGCTTAAATCCAATACATACAATTTACACAGCACTGGGAGCTACCTGTTAACAGACAAATATGAAATGTGAGTTATGATTTCAGCAGGAACTGAGATAATTCAAAGCAACAAGAGATTGATCAACTTCCAGCACTTTCAAGCTCAGGACCAGTTTGGGAAGGGAAGCTCTTCCAGCTCATGGTTTAATTCTGATTTTAAAACACGGAGCCATCAAATCAAATTTAACTGCAACAACAAAGTAAGAGAGAGCTCTGAGATGTGGCTCCAAAGAGCAGCAGCTTTTAGATGGGATACAGGAGAATTGAGTTCACCGTGATTTACAAAGCTGAATTATGGGTATAACTTTTGTTAGAGCAAAAAAAGAGAGGAAGGAGCCTTTTCTCTTCCCAATTAAATTATTTCCTTGCTGACCAAGTGTTTGTTCTTCTAAAGAGAGAAAAAAAATAATGTGCCAGTGACAAATGAGAATCTGCACAGACCTTCTGGTACATAACAAGTTCTCTTAACCTGGAGGAAGATGGATTTATAATTGACAATCAGCATATTCATAAAGGAGGAACTGGTGTACTTTTAAGATAACCTCAAATGTCAACAAATCATGTAACAGGAATGATGTGTGTTAAAACAAAAAGTCCAAGGGAAAGTGTCTTTTGTGGAGTTATATTAGTTGGGAGTGCTTTTCCTTCCTTTTAATTATTGTGTTGGTTTTGGAAATGCAGAGATAGAACATTTATTTAAGCCTTATAGTAATTCTTGAGGAACTTTATATTGCAGCCCCATTCTAGAAGGCTTTACTGCCTTCATTACTGGCCTGCCTGGTTAATAGGATGGACACCACCACCAACAAGATCAGCACCGTGAGGGCACAGAGCCATTAACAGGAAGAACAAGGACCGATCCACCCGTGTGCCCACCGAGAATGGAAATGTGTGCCTGAATTAAAGCCGAGGTCGGGAGAGTCAGAGAGCCCTGACAAATCCTGCAGCATTAACTCTTGCTGTGAGTGCAGCTGTCACACCTGACAGCCCTTTAACAGGCAGAGATTCCCAAAGGAGTTGGTCTCCACGCCGTGTGCTGCTCGCCCTCTCCGCCAGCCGAAGGCTGACCTTGGAAGTGCACCACGAATTACCAGGAATATTCAGCACTCATTTTTTACTGTACTGTTACTGACAGACCTTCTCCAATAAGGATTTATGTCCTACACACACAAAAAAACCCCCACCTGAATCAAGTTTCCCTGCAAAGGGCCTGAAGGAGCCCAGCTCCTGATGCTCCACACGAGACACTCATTAAAAGCACAATATAGATGAATAATTATAAAAGAGGGATTTCTTTTGTACTCACACCCTCTATTTAATTAGAGGTCAGAACCCACTTTTTGCTGTATTCATGCCTTGCATTTTTTTTTGGTCACCGGTATTAATTATTTCATTATGAAAACAGCAGCCCAAGCTTTGAAGGCAATGAGGTAGAGATTCAAAGGTGGGCTGTGGGGCAGGAGGCACAAATCATCAAAAGCTGAATAAACTAGGCTGTAAAAACTGTGTCACCCAATGTACATCACTTGTTAGACCTTAAAATTGCTTCATGATTGGAAAAATGCTGCCTAAATAATCAGAAACACATCAAGCTAAGACTACTAATAAAGTCAGAGAGAATAATTGCTGCTGGTATTAGCAAATCAACACATTATTTTCTGGAGTTTTTTCAGTCATTAGGAAGAAATACCTCTTTGTTCACAGTCAAATGGGGATGTAGGAAGAAAGAAATTAAGAAAATGAAGTAAAGACACATGAGAGACGTGGGGTTTATCTCTGTGAGTTGGAATGGGAAGGAGCCCCTTGGTTGGAGAATTAGAGAGGGTAGAAATGACACAGGAACCAGCAGTCCTGGTCCTAAATCATAGTTTTCATCCCTACATTTCCCTTCAGCTTCTCAGAGGACCTAATAAGGTGCTTTTTCATACAGCACTGCTGTATGTGCACTGAAACACTTGCACCAATACTCTACTTTGTAATTTAATGGTTAATATTATTTTATAGTGAATCATCCTTAAACGGGCAACTTGGAGGAAGGAAATTTTCCAGTTAGGATTGGAATTTTTTTTTTTCTTTTCCCAGTGTTTATATGTTTAGTTGAGCAAGTAACAAAGGGAAGTCTCCTGGGATTCATCCAACACTATATATGGTGAAATGCAGGAACAACATAAACATATACAGCTCGTTAATTATGATTTTGCTACACAAATCCTACACCTGATCATTAATTATCTGAACTGCAGACGAGCCAAACATGAAACCTCACAACATTTGTGCATAGAAAGTTCACTGAAAAGTCATTTTTTCCCCTCTTTGTCTGTTATTTATAAGAACCACCCAGCACTGGGAACCACAGCGAGGGCAGTGCCTTGTTTTACAGACCAGTCACCCAGTTGATTTAATGCACTCAAGTGCAAACAAACAAGCAGGATCCTGCTTTTGCAGATTTAAGTCTTTGAGTAATGCCTGTGGCTTGCTGGAAATCTTTTTTTTATTGAAAATTGAATATGTCAGTTCAGCCATCACTTTAATTTGTTTTAAAAGATTTATTAGAGTTTGATGGTTTTTCTCTTGCTTGATTTTCCTGTGTTTTCCTGATAAAATTAAACTCATTGGAGCTTCCACTAGAGAAGAACTTCATCAATGTGTCAGGAGGAGCATGGGTTTAATAAAACCCTTTGGGAAAGTTTCTTCCTGAAACATTTTCTAAACTTTTTAGGAGACCCAAAGAACTGGTGGGAGGAATGGAAAGCACAGCAGTGACAGCCTAGCAGAGCTGACCTGGAGTTATTTTATATTTACTAGAGGGCTGTTCTGAATTTGTCTGCTTCTCTTTCATAGCACAGACACACAGCTCTGTCCTCTGTTTCTTATGCACACCCAGGCACTCATGTAAAATCCTAATGTTAGCAGCTTCTCCTGACAGCATTCAAGGTGGCATTTTAATATTCACCGTAAGCCTGAAACATTCAGACACCTGGAATAAACTTGCATTTCATCATTCACTACGTCTTTAGAAGGCAGAAGGTGAACTCAGGACATCCTTTAGCTGTGTCTGTCTCAGGAGACCTTTCCAGGTACCCATCAGGAGGTCCTGGGTGCCACCAAGCTGAGGGCGCTGGGGGAGCTGAGCACCAGAGTGACATTGGGGTCCCTGTCCCAGCGGTGCTGTTTGGGTGGCTGAGTGTAAGACTCTCCATTTCAGCTTGTTTGTAATTCTAGTTCATCATTTATGAGTAGTGTTAATCTGTCCTTTACCTTTCAGCTGCACCCACCACCACCTGGCACCCCTTGGGCACAACGTGGATCTTCCCTTCATACATTTGTTCACTCCCTTGATGCTCTTCATTATCCTGGAACCATCCTCACCACTGTGTCATCTCGGCAGAGCACTGAGTGACAAACAGGACAATCCACTGAAGAGTCCAGGGCTCAGGAAAGGCAGTTCCAGGTTTGCAGTTATCCCACCAGAGCAGGAGTGGCACAGAGCCACAGGACAGCCCTAAATCCAGTGCAGACAACTCGAAGTTGCTGCAAGGGAAGAGCAAGAATTCACAGTGTCCACGTTGGCTTCATGGCCACAACTGCACCGTGCCCAGAGCGTATTCCAGCTCCAAACAAACCCACCTTCCCTGTCTGCCCACGAGTCAGGCCTGGTCCTGACAACAAACAATCCCACAACAGATTTTCCATTGGAATCCAAACCTCATTTTTCACTGGGATCCAAACCTCCCTCTTCATTGGAATCCAATGCTCCTTATATGTGTTCCTTGTATTTATTAGTACATAGAACCAGGGAATCACTAGAGTTGGAAAAGGCTTTGAAAGATAACTTTCAAAACCCTAAATGGATAACAGCTAAAAATATATAGATGAATTAAAGGTATTGTAATAATATTAGAAATCAAAGCTTGAAACCTTATTTCATGAAGCTTGATATAAAATATACCCTATTTATACAGGTTTTAAAGTGTTATACTTCCCTTTGGTGCTCAGCTGTAACGAGATATAACTTCATGTGCTCTCCAGGTATTACAGGAAATATAATATGTACCTGCACAGGAATTCCACTTTGATTTAGAAAATTGTCTGCCTCTCACAAATTACACTATGCCAGCAGAAACATTTAGAAATAAATTTAAAATATCCTTCTAGCCAGTTAAAATTACTTAAAATGAGCATTTGGGATGAGCTGTGTAATAGACACGTGAAAACACTGCGAGTGAGCCACATCCAGCGTGGAGATGAAACACTATTACCAAATGCAGATGCTGTCAGGTCTGCATTCCTGAGCTTCCCTGGGAACATCCAGCCTAAATTAACATTCAAAGAGAGCAAAAGGAACTGAGTGGGGAAATATAAAGTAATGGATACAGGAGAGGAAAGTCTGAACTACTCAGGTCCCTCCTGATCTTCAACATTAATTGCAGCAGCTCAGGACAATGATGGGCATCGTTTTCAGCAGCTGAAAGCAGAGCTCTCCTCCCTGGAACGGCAAGGAAACATTGGGATGGGTAAGGAGGATGAAGAATAACGCAGGAAAGATTATAATGCCATTAAATAAATCCCTGATTCACTCCTGCTGTCTGAAACAGTGCTCAGAACCATCATCGACTCCCAGAGCTTCCCACCGGACTAAATGGCTTCGGGAAAGGGAAATAAGAATTATTAACATGGAAAACTTGTTAAAGTGGCATGGTTTACCTTGGAGAGAAGGCAAATGCATGAAGAAATAAATAAAACACACAGATTTACTAACAGCAGAGGGGTGGGGGAATTCTGTTGTTTAGTCTCCTGATGTAAAAATTCAGGAGCAGAGTGAGGAACTGAAAGGTTACAAACCGGGAACGAGGATTTCTTCCAGTCCAAGACTTAATTAGACAGCTGAATTCCTCACCACAAGGGTGCCACCAAGGCTGAGAACTCAGCCAGATGTTAAGAAAAACTGTGTTTCTTCACAGAAAATGAGGGCAAAGTTACAATATTAATTCAGAAAAATAATTCATGAAAATATGAGTATAAATAAGAATATGAAAACTAATTTCTAAACAGTAAGGATGAGATGTTTTCTAGAGTGCAGGTTATTTGGTCTTGCTGAAAGCAGCCCCAAATATCCATGGAAAAAATTAAGTTCCTAGGCTGAGTCTAAGCTCTGTCTAAAGGTTATGAGCAGCACTTTCATCCCTCCATCCCACTCTTACAGCCTTAACTCTTTTCTTCCTCCCTTTCCAGTTCACTTATTCTGGTTTTATTCCTGTCCCAGTTCTGTGCATCTCCACAGTCTTCACACTCCCTGCAATACAACCATCCTCTGCCTCCCCACTGCTCATGAGGTGTCACTCCAAAGAACCCAAAGGTGCTCATTTACCCATTCTGCCAATTTTCTAACAGTTTGCAAAAGTATTTAAAATTTTCAAGAGCACTCCCAGCTGCAAATAAGACAAGGAACCACAGGAGAAATATATTTGATGTAACTACAGATCACTCTGTGGTAAAGAGAAAAAAAAAAAAGACAGAAAAAACTACAAAACTATTTTCTCTTGTTCTCGGTCAGATCAATGAGCAATTGATTAATTTTGGAGGTAAGGACTGAGATATCTCTTATTTCTTATTGATGTGCAATGTCTCAAGTGAACAGTCTGACTTCTGATTTACAGGAAAAACTGTGGGGGTTTTAACCATTTCATTCATGATAGCGAATGTTTTTAATTCTATTTCTGGAAGCTGGCAAGTTGTGCTGTTTTGAGCTTGTTTGGTGGATGAAAAGAGGATTATTCCTGTCCCAGCAAGGCCAGAGCCAAATGAGCAGCCTGGGGTTTGGCCAGATGACAGTGAACTCCACGCTGTGTTTAAGAGAGCTCTCAGATTGATCATCAAATCTACAAAAGGTGAAGGGATGTTGTTGGGACTGACCCAAAGAGTGAAGTGTCAGTGCTGATAAACTCTGTAGACAAAAGTCTAACAGGTGAGGGCTCCCATTTCAGCAGTGATGTGCATTTCCAACCCAAGGTACAACGGGACAGAGTCACAATAAATAATTGGTAATTGCTTTTCCTCTCCGTGCCCTGCACAAAATAATTGCTGGAACTGCAGTTAAAGTGTGAACATATTTTACATTCATTTAGCTCACTGCACCAGATCCTGTATCCTGCCAAATTTTAGCTTCTCTATTCCCTTGATTTTCAGCCCTGAAGACGCAGTAGCAGCTCTGGATGTGACAAACACATCGGTCAAAGCTTCTGGGCTCCCATCTAAGACAGCAAAAGTCCTATAAGCAATGTAAAGCCAGGATTTGTGAGATGCAGAAATTCTTGAATTTTGAGGTGAAATAACTTCTAGAAAACTTGGTTTTCTTTTACTCATTCTGGGTCCATTGTCCTGCCCACTAGATCAGCACTTGGTAATAACGCAGAAAAGAATATAAAGGTAACATTAAACAAAAAGAAAAAATGTAGAAAGAAAATAGTGTATGCTTTTGTTTTCTTATTAAGGAATACTTTTCCTCTGAAGTGCTTTTCTCTTTTTCTGGGCACAGAGGTAGATATTCATCCCAGCCTGTAAAACATGGAGAGACTCTTTACAAGAACATGTAGTGACAGGACAAGGGGAATGGTTTCAAACCAAAAGAGGAAAGTTTTAGATTGGATATTGGGAAGAAATCCTTCCCTGTCAGGGTGGGGAGGCCCTGGCACAGGTTGCCCAGAGAAGCTGTGGCTGCCCCAGCTCTGGGAGTGTCCAAGGCCAGGTTGAAGCAAGCTGGGCTAGTGGAAGGTGTCCCTGCCCATGGCAGGGGGTGGAATGAGATGATCTTCAAGGTCCCTCCCAACCCAAACCATTCCATGATCCTGTTATTTTTATTTGTCTCTGTCACAGTAACAATTTATTCTTCATGGTCTCACCCTGCCTAATTCTCCCTCACTCAACAACATATTCCCAGTGCTTTTTAAGAAAGAATAAACCTCTACACCGGTTTCTACAAGGGGGGGATTTAATGTTAATCATCATTAATACGATCCTCCCATTCTCCTAAATGAAGACTTATCCCAGCTAATCTAAAAGAGGGTTAAATTAAAGCAGCTTGAGTTGGCTGGGGAGCTGCTGCAGCCTCACCTCGGTCTCTAACCCACCTTTCCCATCTCTCCAGGGGAGAATTTCCATTAACACAGTGATTAAGTACCTGGGCAGCATCCCCTGTCCTTGATCACATGGGTGCAGTGACATTAATACCACGAAAGAATATTTTAGAGCAGCACAGGCTTGTTATCCTGCCTGTCAAAAAGCTGCTTTGAGGGCACACTGACCATTTAAAAGTCATTATTAGAATAAGCAACTTCCATAATAACTCCCGAGCTTCCCTTGCCCAACCCTGGGCCTCCTCTGAGCTGCCAAGGGCTCATTTCCATTTTGTGCAATTACATTCCTACTTATGTGCTCCAGAGAATTAAATCAATGGCTTTATGGTTTAAACACTGCTGGTGTTGAGGCTGCACCAGGAATACGAGCTGGGATTTGTAAGGTGAAGCACAGTTTGGAGCTGGAATCCCAAAGTAATGACTCAAAATATCTTCAGAGTTACACCTGACCACTAATAATCTCCAGAATCAGACAGATACATTTGTTCTGAGATTTTTAAAAGATCACCCATCTCTCTGTAGTAGAATTACAGAATATTTTTGCCTGGATTTATGTGGGGGTTTTTTCTGCCAATTTTCCTCAGGCATGTCAATACACACTTATGATTATTATTACTTTTATTATGCTGCTCTTACATTAACATTAATTTGATTATAGCCCTCTATTACACAGCATTATTAAGTGCCCAGTTCCTGGAGAAGAGAAGCTTTGGGCTGACCTGATTGTGGCCTTCCACAATTAGGAGCTACAAGAAAGATGGAGAAAGACTGATTACAAGGGATGGAGAGACAGGACAAGGGGGAATGGGTTTAAACTGAAAGTAAGTAAGATTAGATGGGATATTGGGAAGAAATTGTTCTCTGTGAGAGTGGGGAGGCCCTGGCACAGAGCCCTGCTACAGAAGCTGTGGCTGCCCCAGCCCTGGAAGTGTCCAAGGCCAGGTTGGAGCAACCTGAGCTAGTGGAAGGTGTCCCTGCCCATGGCAGGGGTGGGACTGGATGATCTTCAAGGTCCCTTTCAACCAAAACCATTCTGTGACTGAGAGGATGAAAAATGAAAAGTTGTTGCAACCTTCAAACCTGAACAAATACTGGGATTTTTACTATGGTGCATAAACCATAAATTCCTCACATTAAAAACTAAAAAAAGAGTTCAGAATCAAACTCAATTAGAACTGAAAAGGGAATCAAACTATTGCATTTTTAAAATGTTTCCTTGCAGTCAATACTGATGGTTCTGTCCCTGACCTGGATCCCATTTCTTGACACACCACTTTTGCCCCCAACCAGGAACAGAGAAAGGAACAAACTCTGCCAGAAATGAATGACTAGGAGTTTTTATAGCAGATTAACTAAACTGAACATAGAAAAATCAAAAGGAATCAGCAATTATATAAAAAAAAATAAAAGTCCCACTGGTCAGCAGCCATGAGGAGCTGCAGAGCTGAGCTGCTGGGAGGTGGTGGTGGGATTGGAGGGAGGTTTCCCCAGCCCCACTCTCAGGGCTGAATAACCATCTCCATCCCTGCTCTGACTTTGCCTCCACTCTGAGCATGGGGATTAAAGGAGTGTGGCAGTGCTCCAGATAAAGTTTCTGGGAAAATTAAGGGCTCCTTTTATCAATATTTGATTATTTGCTTTTTTTCTCTCATATTTTAGCTTGGACTCAGTTCTGCTAATTTTGCCACATACACTTGCAGACCTTGGTTTGAGCAGCTCGTGCCGCATGTACCGATGCCAAAAACCAGAAGAAAATCCTTTACAATCCTCAAATGACAAAAACCAGTGGTGCAGGACAGCACTAAACACCAGCAGTTGGGTTTTGGCTCCGGTTCTTCGAAGGGGATCCAAAATGAAGACACGAATTTGGAACAAAACCCTGAAATTCAGACACCGCCCTCAAAAAACACCCAGAGACTTAAAGACAACTTCAACCAGCAACAAAGAATTCTTTTTTTGGTGGTTTTTTTTTTGATGATTCCCCCCAAAATTGAAGCTGTTCTTTCAGCAGAGTGCCAGCTGTAAGCACTAAATCTGTCCCGTGAGTGATGGTTTGTTCACGGCCGGGATGGCTCAGGAACAGCTCAGAACGACCCTCCCAGCGCTGGCAGAGGCCGTGTCAGCTCGAGTTACAACTTCCATAAATCCCAGTTACACAAGTTACAACCCCTAAAAGCTGCTCCAAGTTGAGCACTGAATTCCTTGGCAAGGTTTCTGCTTGCAGATCTCACACTTGATGCCATTTTCTCGCTTGGTTCGACCTTCCCTCTCCGTTTGTGTCTCCAGGAAGCAGAAGTGACCAGGAGGAATCTCATCCTGCTTTTCCTCCCAGATTGTGGAGGAAATCTCGTGGGAATCTCATCACCACTCACCTCCTGGAAGTTCTCCATGAGTATTCCTTGTCTAGACAAAGCAGGATGGGGTCTCCATAAGACTCCAAATGAATATTTCGAGAATGATACTGGGTGGGTTAAATGGGTTAAGTAATCAATCTAACATTTTATATGCAACCATTTCTTCTAAAATCCAATCCTATTTTCCAGGAAAAAACCAAAACAAAACAAAAACAAACAAACCAAACAAAAAAACCAAAACCAAACTAACAAAACCCCCAAAACAACAAACAAACAAAAAAAAACCCAAACCAAAAACAACATACAAAAAAAAAACCCAAGCCAAAAACAACCCCCCACACATTAAACTACTCTTTAAATCTGTTCCCAGACGTACTTAACTACAAGAGGGCAGGAGTTTTAGCAAAGCATCTCAACATAACTTGGCCTAAATACCTGTAATATTGGCATTTTACTCAGCAATTAACATAATTTGCACTATGGAGCTTATTTTCCTTCCAAAAAATCAATTCCTCTGCTCTGATATGTTCCTGAGGAAAAAAAAAAAAAGATAAAATCTCTTTCCAAAGACTTTTATAGAGCAAAGTCATTTAGTAACTGGACGGGTTTAGCTGCCCCGCTGTGAGGTCAAATTTTAGAGGCAGATAATGTACTGATGTTTTACAGTTTCTTTCTTTAAGCACTCTTCTCCAAAGCCCTTATTTTACCACAAAAAAGCGGGAGTTTAACCACTGGCTGTCCCTGCCTGTAAATATGCAAGTTTTCTTTAAAGAGAAAAAAAAATTGTATGTGCAATTTATAAAGATCCAATGTGCAAAATAGGAAAATAGAGAGAATCAACAGCTTTTAAACTCCATACACGGAGAAATAGTGAAATAAAAGGTGCAATCGACTGGATACTTCACCCCCACCTCGTGGTTTGTAACCCTCAGTGACACTGCTCAGGCTTCTCCTCTGCAAAGTGAGGTATCACATTCCTCCTACACCTCCTCCTCCTTTTCCTGACCTTCCCTGGTAATTTCTCTACCTTCCCATGTCCTTCCCAAGGTGCAGGAATGGAGACAGCACATCCTGCTCAAGCTGTGGGCACAGCAAGGGTTTCTCTGATGACAGATGACGTTTTCTCTGCCCTGTTCTTGCTGATTTTTCCTGATTTAGTTTCACTGAGAGGTCAACTTTTATGTAACACACCTTGGACCAGAACCCTGTGGCAGATTCCCCTTTTCTATATGAATTTGGAGCTTATACCCCTGTGAAATGAACCCACAGATCTGCTACAAAATAATAATGGGACATTTAGCAGTGACAGCTACTGTGGATTCCCTGTTCAGTTACGAACATCTCCCAACCCAGCAGGATTAACAACAAATGACTGGAGGTGTGCAAGTGGTGTCCATCTCCATCTGATGATGGGCAGGCACCTCATTCCTTGATTAGCAGCTGGGAAATCCATCAGATAAAGCTGTTTCCTCCCTGAGCAGAGTCCCCAGAGCTTCTGAGTGTCCATGGAGATCTCAGCAGGGACTAAATTGTCCAGCTCTTGCTCTGCTGTGGAGAGTCAGTGGTGGGGCCTGTCCATGGCCATGCTTTTAGTGTCAGTCACTGCTTTTCAACCAGGAATGGGCAGGGGGAGCTGAAATTATTCTCAGCTACTCTTCATTGATGATCCCCTTGCAATGTTTCTCCTCCTTGTAAGGGATCCCTTCTCCTCCTCCTTCACCTGGAGATTCCACTGCAGAGCCAAGGCCACACACAGCTGATGTGACCACCCACAACTACTCTTTCAGTAAAAGACAACCAGTCTTTTACTCAGAACTTCAGTAGCCCCTGCTCTCCTCATTCCTTTAGCACATAAAAAGGTTTGGTGTTTATCTATTACAGGTTTTCTCCAGGGGAGGGGAAGAAGAATTTAAACTCTTGCAGAGCATCTTCCACAGAAAACAGACTTTTTTTCTGAGGTTCATATGGCTTAGGCAGATGCAAACCAACCAAAAATCCAACATGCAGCCTGTTTTTCCTTTTGCTCTCACAGCAGACATGCAACAGTTGGCATTTCTTACTCAGGGAGCAAGTTACTCCTGCTTTGCTCTTAAGCCTTCTGCAGGTCCCTGCCAGGAGGGCCAGTAAATTTTGCTCAGCTCAGTTTTGGCAAAAAACATTGTCACAAAAAGAAACTTGAGACTTTCTTGTGACTATAAACCAGACCACCCACTGAAACCACCTTCCCTTCTCAGGTTGTTGCTTTTGCCTTCCCTGTATTTCTGTCTGATATAAAAGTCTTTATGAGCCAACTTTATAGCAAATCATCCATCAAAAGCAACACGCAGGGCACGCATATTTTCCCAGTCTAAAATAATATCCACTCTCCTGTTCTGCACTCCTCTCTGCATTGTAGGTGGAAAAGTGAGCTGCTGGAATCATCTTGGGTGCAGAGGGAAAGGCTTTGGATGGGGGGAAAAAAAGGGATAGGAAGGAAGTAAATCAGGCACATGGTTTCACCTCAATACATCAAAGCAGGGACAGGGGGAGAAACATCCTGTTAATAATGCCCCTTTCCTGGCTGTTGGAATGACAGCCAGTTCTCCAAGTATTCCAGCTCCCAATCAGCAAATCAAACAAGATGCAACCCCCTCAGCTACACAGAGTGCAGCTGGTTTGAAAGAAGGGTTCCCAATTAATTAACACATCCCATTCTGCCCGGCTGCATTTGGTTCAGTGACAAGGACCACCCTTTCCCAGCCTGTCATCACTTTGTCATCTGCAACGAGCAACTCCAATTTCAAAGCCCCGAGTTCAACAAGTCGACAACGGGGGGGATAACACACCTTCACTGGGGCACGGGGAGGGGCATTGCCATGCTTGTGCCGTGCTCACAATCCCGTGCTCACAATCCCAATCCTCCAGAGTGCTGGGATTTCATGTGAGGAGATTTGCTTCATGCTCTGCTTCGCCCATCCAAAGAGACACTTACGGTAATTCAAGAGATTTGTGGCCAAAGCTTTTTTTCTCCCTGTTAAGATTTAGTGCCTTGAATTTAGAAAAACATTTATTTCCTTTTTTTTTTTTTTTCGATTTTCTCATGCCAAATTGGGACGGCTGAAATGCAAGTTTATTCTATACAAGGTGTCAATCACCTGTGAGCTTTTGGGGTTAATTCCTCCAAAGGCAGAGTCAGAGTTCCCAATAACCCAGAACGGATCTGTCTTCTTGCTGCTGACAAACTGCATTTTATTGTTTAGAAGCAACAAAATGAGAGCTCAGCATTTTGAGTCAACACTGCATGTAATATTAACATCATGTCCATTATGAGCCCCAGGCAAGGGCCATTAAAATCAGGGGAAGAAATTCCATTCAATAGGTCTTACATTAAATTTACCTCAGTGATTTATGAAATCTGGGCCCCACTGAAGGATAATGGGAAAGGTCTCACCGACTTCAAGAAAGCTGGAGTTGTTCCTGCTGCAGTTACTGGGCAAAAACTGCTCTAGTTTCCTCTTTACTTGTGTGTTTAGGAGCTGTTCAGGTGAGTGACACCTCTGATTCACTATTTACCTCCTGTGATGATTTATATCGAGGACATGGATCAGAGAGGACCAGGACAACGAGGAGAATTTGTGAGTGTGACTTAAAAGCATCAGGTGCATTTTTAAAATAATAAATCATATTCCTTAACTTTCCTCCCCTGTGGTTCTGAAGACATAAAACCAGTGTTACCTTCAGTGCTTGGATTTGGGGTGGGGGTTTTCCTGCTTTTATTTTAGCAGTGCAATTAAAGGGTGGACTGTACCCAGGAGATCACAGCTAATTATGTACAGTTCCTGCTGCAGAGGCTTCATTTGCTCTTCAGCTTAATTTGTTGAACAAGATCAGAGTTTTTTTCCTTGCTAGGATTTTTTTTTTTGGGATGTGTTGCAAGGAGCCAGATGTGAAAATCTCCAACCTGAGAATTAACTCCCAGTCACTGTCAGAGATAAAATATGTTATTATGCTTGTACTGCTTATGAGTGTCTATGACTGATTTAAATGATGCCTTGCACAGACTACTTAAAGCATATTTAAATCTCTATTTATAGTGTGTAATCAGATGTCTAGCACTATCCTTCCTATACAGACATCCACATATTTCCTGGAGCCTCTGTGGCTATTCGTGGAACATGAACATCACCCAAAATACACTCTACCAGTAAATTTACAGCCAAAGGACATTTATTTTCTATTCAGGCAACACTGAATAAATATATAGGGAAAGTGCTCTTCTTAGACACCCTTCCCCACTCTATCACAGGGTCTGAAGTGTAGCAGGAATCTCCTGACATTTGGGAAGGCAAACAGAGCCAGGCTAAAGCCAAAACTTCCCAACATGAGACAACTGAGTGCTGGTGGCTAAAAGGACTCAAGAGATGAATTAAGGCAAGGGGGAATGGCTTCAAACTGCCAGAGGGAAGGGTTAGATGGGATATTGGGAAGGAATTACCGGCTGTGAGGGTGGGGAGGCCCTGGCACAGGTTGCCCAGAGAAGCTGTGGCTGCCCCTGGATCCCTGGAAGTGCCCAAG